>OY821520.1:51081066-51668566 GCA_963682025.1 Cordilura impudica | reverse complement strand
TTAATTTAATTTAATTTAATTTAATTTAATTTAATTTAATTTAATTTAATTTAATTTAATTTAATTTAATTTAATTTAATTTAATTTAATTTAATTTAATTTAATTTAATTTAATTTAATTTAATTTAATTTAATTTAATTTAATTTAATTTAATTTAATTTAATTTAATTTAATTTAATTTAATTTAATTTAATTTAATTTAATTTAATTTAATTTAATTTAATTTAATTTAATTTAATTTAATTTAATTTAATTTAATTTAATTTAATTTAATTTAATTTAATTTAATTTAATTTAATTTAATTTAATTTAATTTAATTTAATTTAATTTAATTTAATTTAATTTAATTTAATTTAATTTAATTTAATTTAATTTAATTTAATTTAATTTAATTTAATTTAATTTAATTTAATTTAATTTAATTTAATTTAATTTAATTTAATTTAATTTAATTTAATTTAATTTAATTTAATTTAATTTAATTTAATTTAATTTAATTTAATTTAATTTAATTTAATTTAATTTAATTTAATTTAATTTAATTTAATTTAATTTAATTTAATTTAATTTAATTTAATTTAATTTAATTTAATTTAATTTAATTTAATTTAATTTAATTTAATTTAATTTAATTTAATTTAATTTAATTTAATTTAATTTAATTTAATTTAATTTAATTTAATTTAATTTAATTTAATTTAATTTAATTTAATTTAATTTAATTTAATTTAATTTAATTTAATTTAATTTAATTTAATTTAATTTAATTTAATTTAATTTAATTTAATTTAATTTAATTTAATTTAATTTAATTTAATTTAATTTAATTTAATTTAATTTAATTTAATTTAATTTAATTTAATTTAATTTAATTTAATTTAATTTAATTTAATTTAATTTAATTTAATTTAATTTAATTTAATTTAATTTAATTTAATTTAATTTAATTTAATTTAATTTAATTTAATTTAATTTAATTTAATTTAATTTAATTTAATTTAATTTAATTTAATTTAATTTAATTTAATTTAATTTAATTTAATTTAATTTAATTTAATTTAATTTAATTTAATTTAATTTAATTTAATTTAATTTAATTTAATTTAATTTAATTTAATTTAATTTAATTTAATTTAATTTAATTTAATTTAATTTAATTTAATTTAATTTAATTTAATTTAATTTAATTTAATTTAATTTAATTTAATTTAATTTAATTTAATTTAATTTAATTTAATTTAATTTAATTTAATTTAATTTAATTTAATTTAATTTAATTTAATTTAATTTAATTTAATTTAATTTAATTTAATTTAATTTAATTTAATTTAATTTAATTTAATTTAATTTAATTTAATTTAATTTAATTTAATTTAATTTAATTTAATTTAATTTAATTTAATTTAATTTAATTTAATTTAATTTAATTTAATTTAATTTAATTTAATTTAATTTTTTGTATTATTTTATGTTATATTATACCCATGTAATGAGGGTAAAATGAGTTTGTGCTGATGTATATACGTGTCAAAAATGTTTTATTTTTCCGATCGACTCAGACTCACTTTCTGAGAATCACTCAGTGTCACTTTCCGTCCGTCCGTCTATGTATTCATGCAAACTTTAAAAGCAAAAAACAGATCGCAAATATTTTATATTTTGATGAAATTTATTAAATCAGCTTTTATCGGCCATAGTGTGAACGTATATCGCTGTGAGATCGACTTAAAATGCAAATTATCATATACATCTCGGTAAAATCTGGTTTGTGTGTATTTATTACACCCATTAATTAGTAGTCCGCAAATAAACCATGTAGGACAATTTTTAGTCATAGCCCCATATAAATCTGCTTCCCGACCTTCGCTTAAATCTATCGAAAATCAAAATATTGCACAGACTTTTCTCAAATTTTTGCAAAAAAAATTAGTGACTTTACCAAATATATTCAGGATCGGTGCTATTCCCGATATAAATACATATCCCGATATAAATACATATCAGCAAGCAATAGCGACCCCATAAAGTATATATATTTTTGATCCTTCTAACAACTCGATTCGATATAACCATGTCCGTCTGTCCGTCCGTCTTTCTGGCCATCTGGCTGTTCTTATCGCACTCATTCACAAAATAAATCATTTACCTAGGTAAACTTATGACAATAAGGTTTATCATTATTATAAGCAGGTTGGTATTGAAAATAGGCTAAGTCGGGTATCACTGAGGCAAAATATGACCTAAAATATGGAGACACCTCTATAAAATTAAAAAAAAAATTATTTTGTTTGTTGTAATAATTTAGTAATAAAAATATAATTTTTTTACATTTTCAAATATTTTGTTTATAACAGTTGGGCTGAAAAGTATTCTACATTACAAAGAAATAAATCATTTTTTTTGGTAAAATTCAATTTTATTTTTCAACATAGTTGCCTTCGAGGGCGATACATATAACGATCTTCCAACTTTTCGATACCATTTCTGTAGTACGATTTGTCTTTAGCCTCAAAATAGGCCTCTGTTTCGGCGATTACTTCTTCATCGGTCTTAAATTTCTTCCCAGCGAGCATCGTCTTGAGGTCTGAGAACAGGGAGTAGTCACTGGGGGCCAGATCTGGAGAATACGGTGAGTGCGGAAGCAATTCGAAGCCCAATTCATGCATTTTTGCCATTGTTTTCAATGATTTGTGACACGGTGCATTGTCTTGGTGAAACAATACTTTTTCTTCTTCATATGGCGCCGTTTATTCGCGATTTCGTCTTTCAAACGCTCCAACAACGCTATGTAATAATCGCTGTTGATGTTGTGTATCCCAAAATACGCACGCCATAACCTTGCCAGCCGACTGCTGCGTCTTTCCACGCATTGGATTCGGTTCGTCACTCGCTCTCCACTCCGCTGACTGGCGATTGAACTCTGGGGTGTAGTGATGGAGCCGTGTTTCATCCATTGTCACATATCGACGCAGAAATTCGGCTTTTTTACGCTTAATCATCTCCAAACACTGCTCAGAATCATCAACACGTTGTTGTTTTTGGTCAATTGTGAGCTCGCGCGGCACCCACTTTGCACAGTGCTTTCGCATGCCCAAATATTCATGTACGATATGTCCAACACGCTCTTTCGAAATCTTCAGAGTCTCAGCTATCTCGAACAACTTCACTTTACGGCCATTCAAAATTATTTTGTGGATTTTTTTGATGGTTTCTGCGGTAACAACCTCTTTCGAACGTCCACTGCGTTCATCGTCTTTGGTGCCCATATGGCCGGTTTTAAATTTCGCAAACCAATATCCTACGACTGAATAATCGGGAGCAGACGTTGGATGATGCTTATCAAGCGATTTTTTGGCTTCAGAAGCATTTTTTTCCGATCAAAAAATAATGTCTTATCAACGCACGAAATTCTTCTTTTTCCATTTTTTTACAAGCACAAAAGTTGCTTCACTCAAAATGCTATATCTCACAAACAAATAATCACACAGCTGTCAAATTTATAAACGTATCTTTTGAAGGTTGGTAATACTTAAAAATGATATGGATTTAATTCTACTAGCGCCATCTATGTGTGATGTAGAAGACTTTTCGGGTAACCGAATATTTGTTATAAATGGTGAAATAAGTTCACCATCAATAACTCTGCAAAGCTGAAATTAACCCTCTTGCTTGTTTTATTTTATTTTTTTTTTTGATTTTGATATATTACATTTCATTTCATTACATATTATATTTTTGCATTTCAGCTTTATTTATCTTATTTTATTTTCTTTTTTGTTTTATTATTTTTTTATTTTACTAATTTCTGCCTTAATTTAACTTAGTTTTATTTCTTTCGATACGTGTAAATCTATGGGAAACCCTTTTAATATTATAAACATGTACATATATATATCCATAGATATTTTCAGTACATTTAAATTACACGCATTATTGGATATATTATCATCAAATCCTTAAACATTTTCAATATATTTTATTTCTCGCCCTTGTAAGTAGTTGAAGTCACAAAAAACAACAACAAAAAATCTAAACTAAATCTCTTCACTATCAGCCTCATTCTCGCACCCATCATCAATAAGCGTATATGTGAGTTTGAAATGCCAACAAAACAATTTATAAGCGACTTTACAATGAATACATTATCACAAACCATTTCCTTCCTTAGTTTATGTCCTTTTTTCCTTTCTTTCATTTTTTTTTCTTAACATTGCTTAAAGTCATCTCCAAAGTGAACTGTAGTCCACCAAAGTACCGACAAGCATACAACAACGACCTTGTAGAAAATATTTTTTTTTTTTACTTATTCCTTACCAATGTCTGGTCTAACCAAACAACAAAATAGAGCAATGACAAACAAGTCGAAAACAACTTGTTGCAATATTGGCTAGGCTCACCCTTAACATATCAAATAATATCATCATAATATTCTACATATGCAGACATACATACATTGTCACACATATTCTCATAACCAGCGTGGTTTTTCTTTATTTTCTATCGTATTTTTTTGGCGTACAAATTGACACATACTTGTGGCTGTTAAGCTAAGTGTACGTTAAACACATATGTATGTATGTACGTTTGCAAGTTGTGATGTGTGTGTAACACTCAATATGTGTTGTAAGAAGCGATAATATGAATAATTTTAAGAGATTTTCTACCCCAAAATAACTACACATACAACACATAAATGCAAAATAGTTTAACCACAATAATAAAATAAAACACACACACTCAGAAAAGGTCGTTACTTGGACCAGAGCTTTGTAGAAATTCAGTCTTTAGTTTCATCTGAAGTTTTGATTTTATTTTCAAAATATTGAAATTTTTACAACAAATTGAAATGACGCAAAAATTTTAAGTGATTTTTAAGAAATAAGGCTTGAAAAGACCTTTTAGTCTGTCTTTTATAAGTAAAAAATTTTTTTAGTAATATTGTTTGAATGGGAGCAAAATTATTACTGAGACTGAGAAACTTTCCAATGGGCAAAAAATTTAAATATGTTAACATTATTAAAAACAACTTGTATTTTCAACTATTAAACGAAAAGCAATCTGTACTTTAAGACTCTGATCAAGAAATAATAGCAACAACAAAAAATGGTAATTTCAAGTGACTGCGACTAGTGTAAACTTGTTTTTTTTTTTTTGTTGTTTTGTTTTGTTGTTTTATTGATGTGCTAAAAATCTAAGGAAGAGGAGGGTTGGAATTTTATTTCTATGGTAAAAACAATAGCAAAAAATGTAAACAAATACTAGACATTTATGCTTATGCTCGTAAGTAGGCATGTATCATACATTATCCTGGTAAGCATAAATAAATGAATGTCTTTATGCGTGTATCGAAAGTAAATATGTTGAGTAGAGTATGTCATGTCTTCAAAAGGGACATTAAAATAAGGGTTTTTACAACCCAATTGTTAAGCGATTACTTAAATGGCGAGAAAACCTCCTTATATTTACACATATGAATGCATAGTGTATAAAGGGTTAGAGGTTAAAGGGTAATTGCTGATTATTTTGATACAGTATTTAGAAAACTGTCAATTTGAACATAAAACTTTATTTGAAGTTTTAAGAGTTTTCACAAAACCGGACACTTTTTTTCAAAATTAACCCCTTTAATCTCCTTTAAGCTTTAATTTCTAATGTCATTGGTTGGGTTGTTGTTTAGAATGCTTTTAATTACGACTGTATGTCCCATATGAACTTTAACCCTCCTTCATTTTAATTACACACATGTGCGTGTGTGCGTGTATGTATTTTTTTGGGTACATGTGTGTCAAAAGCTTATATGTTTAATTTTAATTAGTCATATCAAATCATTTAGATTTTTCATTTTAATTTATTCCAAAATGGCGTCTAAAAGTTTCTTATACTTTGCTTGTAGTAAGGAGGGGTATATGTCTATTTAACCCACCCACCCCTTGGCATGAAGAAGTTTTTAAAGGCCTTAAGGAACTAGTATGCTCCGAAAAAAAAGTTGTTATTTTAAAATGTTAATTAGCGCACAGTTACAATTATTTACATTAAAGAACCACGTACAAATATTATATATAAAAATTTTTGAATATAAATTTACTTATCTATAACGGAAACAGTAGGCCGAAATTAAATGATAAGAGATTGGTTTGCTAAGTATGTTAGCAAATAGACTTTCCTATGTTCGGAAAAATAAAGGAAATGGTTTAGGATTTATTGATGATTCCATATAAGGAATCTACAAGCTACAATTAAGAAAAACTAAACTGAACACCTTCATTTTATGCTGATCCCATTGTAGTAAGCCGATTTTCTATATATAAATCCGATTTTCTTATCGATATTTTGTTGATAAACAAAAGCCGTTAACCCCTAAAAGCAATAGGACATCCTTAACTTAGCTTTAGATTTGGTTAGTACATCAAAAATAAAGATCTTCCAAGAACTTAAAATCCAAGTGATGGTTCTAAAGGGAATTATAAGAATCAAAACTGTTCTAAGTATCGCAAGTCAAAGCTAATATCAGCTGTACGAATACCCCATGTGGTAAAAGTATAATTAGAAACGAGGAGCTTTTAAGTGAACAAGCTATTGAGGATATCAAAATTACATTAGGGAAAATATATTGTCGGGCAGACACTAACGCCTAGAAACTGGCTGTAGGACGTCGCGAGCTATGGGGACATCAGCAGATATAATGAGGATGGGTGACTTTCTGAGTCTGAGTAACGACTGTGATTGTATTGTATGGAATAAAGAAGAGTCCAAAGTACTGCGACCGAATGATCTATTGTACTGCCCTCTGCTAATAGTTTGTCCTTATAAAATCTCAGCCAACCCTGAAGCCCTCAGAAATTCGAGGATTTTGGTTGGTTCCAGTGATTTTATTTCGCTCCCTGGTATTTGGAAAAAACCCAGGTGCTTTTTACTATTATGCATTAACGCGCCACAATCCGCCAGTTGCTCCGGGGGGGGGGTTTGTTGCAATTCCTAATTTACTCAGATTCTCCCTGAGCCTACAGTGATCAGTTAAAGTCCCGGTTAGTAGTCCGTTCTTTGATAACCCATTACATGACTAAAATCTCTTACTGTTGTAGTTACCTAACAACAGTTTGGATGATCTTAAGCCCAAGTGGGTCGAGAAAACCTTCTGTCTGATATGATTCTCATATTCCCTGTGTACGCCTTCCCAAACTCCTTTTCCCCATTCTCCGGCCCCGTTATCGTCGTCGAAGCTCCCCTTCTGGCAAGCTCATCAGCTTGCTCATTACCTTGAATCCCAATCCCGGGACCCAACAAAAGCTGACTTTATTGTGTCTGCCTAGCACATTCAGTCTCTGTGGACAGTCCCATACTAACTTAGAGTTTATTACATAGGAGCTTAGTGCTCGAAAGCAGCTTGACTATCCGATAATATGGCTATATCCCGCCTTTTGTACTTTCTATTCAAGTTAATCTGTACACATCTATCGATGGCATAAATTTCCGCCTGGAAAATACTTGTGTACATTCCCATTGATTCGAAATATTTGGTTCTAGGGCCGAAGACTCACGCCTCTGTTCCATTTCCGTTTTTGACCCATCTGTGTACCATTTCATTGTATTCTCTTTTAGAGAATATGCTGTACTCAAACTACTCCATTCCTTCTTATTACTAAGTTTTGTAATAAAGTTTTTCTTGAAATTGTATTTCTTCTCAGTCCTGTTCATTAGACAATATAGGAGGGAATAATCATTTACTTGACTTATTCGATTCCACTGCCCTTCATAAAGCCTGGTTAAAGGTTTTATCCTGATTGCTGTTGCAGGGCTTAGTTTTGCACCACTATATGTAGTGAACTTTGGTCCATGAGTCCTTCCAGTGATGCCGTTGGGCACGTCCTCATTGCACCCGTTATCCCAATACATGCTAGTCTTTGTATTCTACTTAATTCCATTTGAGTTGACTTTAGCTTTGTCCTTTTGGCCCATGCAACATCTCCATAGGTCACGATTGGACGGACCGTCTTGGAGTACATCCAGTATAGGATGCTGGCTTTACATCCCCAGTTTCTACCAGCTACTCTTCCACATATCATTTAAGCATGCTTGGCTTTCTCAGTAATATGGTCGATATGTGCTTTCCATGTTAACTTGTTGTCTGGTACTATGCCCAGATATTTCACCTCTGTCTCTGGTTCGATGAATTTAAATTGCCCTCCACCTTGGAAGTTTCCTTTTCTTGGTAAATAACTAGTACAATAGTGGTCTTTATCGGATTGATGTTCAGTCATGTTACCCTACACCATTGATTTATAATTCTCAGCCCTCTTTGCACAATGTCACGAAGGGTTTCTTCGAATTTGCCTCTTGTTATAATGACGTCGGCGTAGCCTTGACATTCTATACCTGCTTCCGACAGTTTCATTAATAGTTCATCAACAACCAGAATCCACGACTGAGATAATATTACGCACATTACAACTAGGCACTGAATCATAGTCTCCTTGCTAAGCAAAAAGCCTGTAAGGAGCCGTGTATGCCCAGAAATACAAGGATTTTCTATTGCCAAGTTTGAAATTAGAAAATAATTCAAGAGAGCTAAATCTGACGAATAAGATAAGTAATGAAGTCATTCGAACTTTAATTAATGATTTTCGCTATCGAAATAATGGATGTGTGAACTGGTACATTGTCTTGATGAAACAACTTTCTTTTTCGCTAAATGCGGCCTTTTTCCTTAATTTCATCGCTTAAACGCTGCATTAAGTTAGCATCCCAAATAACACACACAAACTTGCCTGCAGATGGAACTGTCTTCGCCTTCCTTGGATAAGACGATCCCATTTCAGTCCACTATTTTGACCGTTCCTTTGCCGCAGGCGTGAAGTCGTGGATCCATATCTCATCCGAATCAATTTCGCCAAACAAATTATTGAAACATTTTCTCGACGCTGATTTTATTCCATTGTGAGCAAATGCGACACCGATCCTAAAATTTTCGGTCAATATGCGATGTATAGCACTTTTTGAAATGCCAATTACTTCAGCAAGCCGTTTCTGTCGTGGTCACCTTAATTGGTCCACCACTATGGTGTTCGTCTTGGCGGTTCGTACTACGTAAACGAAGGAGAAGACTCCCCATAGCACAGATAGAATTCAGTTCCGCTTTAATATTGATTGGACTGATACCTTTTAAATGAAAGTGTAGAATTATAAAAGAATTAAAAATTTTTTCAATCTTTCACTGATTTTTCACTTTAATTTTGATGCCTCCAAAAAAGATACTACACAATGTGATGGCTTGAAACTTTAAACATATTTTTGTAAGGTTGCCAATTTTCACCAAAGTAATTTCTTTTAAACTACTGTCGCCATCTATACGTCAGATCGGGTTGTTCTGGAACCCATTGATTTCTTGAATTGCACTTTAACCAGCATATTTTGCCCTATATTAGCTTTCTAAAAACCCCAAAATAGCTGAGTCTGTCGAACAATAACAGTGAGTTGTTGTATCACTTGCTATCATCAACATTTTTGTTCTCTTAAAATTTAGGACGGTATTTTGCGAATCTAACAGACCCACTGTAGTTCTTTAACAAAAAAATAAAAACGCGAGTGTACAAAAGTTAAAAAAAAATTATAACCGAAAAACTTTTAAATTAATTATTAGAAAAAAGTAAAATGTGTGTAGTGATGCGCGCTGAGGCATCAAAAACTCATACATTACACATCAGCTACATTTACACACACTTAAAAATGAAACGAGGAAAAATTAAAAAAGCTCCCGCGCCCGCACCACATCCACACTACTTTACTACTTAGCCCCATCGCCAGAGTTGCCTTTTTAAAGACTCATGCCACTTTGTAACTTAAGAGCGCGGTAGTGACACAAACATACATATACACACACACTCACGTATATAACACCAACACCAAAGTTACTTTGTTTTTTATTTGGCATATATGCATGTCACCTCCCTAGGCAATTTCCGTTTGCCAAATTGAAAAATTACGAGTAACAGAAAACAGAAACAGCGGATAAAAAATGAAAAGAAGTTTTTCACATTTTATACGCTCATTACATAATTTCAAAGAACATGTACTGAATTTTACATATTTTTTATTTGTTAGAAAAAAAAAAAAAGAATATTGCTAAATGAAAAAATGAACAGAAACAAAAAAAAAACTGAAAATCTAACGAAACTCGCAGATCTCAAGCTCAAGTTTAAGGTGTACATGTGTGCTTGAATAGATGTGTGTGTGTGTGTGTGTGTGTTTGTGCGAGTGTGTATGTGTGTGTGTGTCTAAATGTACTAAGTACTAATTTTTGTTGTTGTCTTTTGGTTCCACATACGCCAATGAAAATTAAAATGAAATATTGCAAATGACGCGAGGAGCTGAAACGTATAAAAACACTAAAGGTTGTCAAAAAATATTTCAAACTCAACGACAGCCTCTATGGAGTGGGTAAAATGAGTTGGAAAATTTGCCTACCATTGTTTGTCTACCCTGTCCCCATCTCTACTCATCTTCGTACCCCTTCTCCTAACCATGCGTAGGCTTATGTACATATAGAAGACTAGTTGTTGTTTTATTTCATTTTTAAGGATGCTTCACAATGTTTAGTGTGAATGTGTGTGTGTGTGTGTGTGAGTATTATGTTTTATATATGCGTGTGTAGCTTAAAAAAATTACTTATAAAGTTAATGTAAAAACAACAACATAAACTTCTTAGAAATATATTAAAATTACAGAGCTTCAAAGTATAAAGTCCTTCTAAATCAATTTGGGGATTTTCATTTTTGATTTATTTGTAGCTAAAAGACTTGTAGAACAAAATTTGTAAAAATTTGTTTTCAATTTCAGCCATAACAAAAAATCTAAAGAAAAATGCAATGCTCGGTGGTTAAACTGAGATGTGTCGTAGTTATATGGTGACGGCATAATGAGTTTGTGCTGTTGTTTAGATCTAGCAACAAGATTTGACCTATTATATTACACATCTTTTTTCCTTATATTATACGGATCGCTAGTTAGTTATGTCTGTGCATCACTGAAAATCTTATAATAAAACTAAAGGTTGAAAATATAAATATATTTTTAATGTATAATCTTTAATCGGCCATAGAACGAACGCTATTGAAATTGGTGAAAATCGGTGCATGTTCAGACTTAGGAGACTGCCATATATACAGCGATTTGGTATATGAGTGTCTATGGTTTATGAGTGTCTATTATACCCACTAATAAGTACTCCAAAAGAAACAAACAAACAAAAAACGACTAACGTTATTGAGACAATGGCAAGAACGCTGTTAAAGAGACGATAAAGGCAGATGGACCTATAGACTAATATCGAACATTACCATATGGGTGGAGCAAAGACACGGTAACATGAAATACTATCTTAAGGCCTGTACGCAGCTTGCTAAGGAATCAAAAACTTCATATAAAAAAACGCTTCAGAAATGCTTAAGGAATTTTTCTGTCTAAAAATTTCTGTTGATAGTCCGCAGCTTTTTAAAAAAGTAGTATTGTTTTTACTACTTTTTTTTTACGTAAATTAAGTTAGGCAACCCAGGCTTTGAGCAGGAATATCAAATTTTTCGTTCTTTCTGAAAGGAATTTTGACAGGAGAGGTAAGCATAAACAAAATGTAATATGCTAAAAAAAATTAAAAGTTATTTTTCAGAAAACATGGAAAAAAACGAACAAAATTCGGCAAAGAAAAACAAGAAGCGGATGGGTAATTTTGATACTGAGCTTAAAAAGCGTTTAGCAGGCCAAATAAAGCAGAATTGACTTGTTTTCAATTTCACAATTCTTAATAATTGACAGAAAACAGCTGATTGTTAGCGTTGCACAGAAAGGTACTTTTGTGCTTTTTTTTCTTTAAGAAATATATGAAAATTTTCTGTTGAGATTCCTTAACAAGCTGCGTACAGCTCTTTACACAGCTAATGACATGACACGGTTGCCTAAATAGTAATCTAAAACGCTTTAGAATTAACGAAGTAGGCAACTGCGACGCGTGCGGAGCAGAAGATGATGCAAAACATATTATTTTTAACTGCGAAGATTGGCATACTCTGCGCACTAATTTAAATAATAAAATCGGAGTTGTATTAACACACGAAAATATTGTGGATGAGATGTTAAAGTCGAAGGAAAACTGGAAGAGGTGTGAGACATTTATATGTCGCATCATGAAGGTGCCATAGAACACCGAACCCCTAATCCACTTGTAGGATGAGGGATTAGGATAAATAGAAAGCTAATGACAACACTGTTAGATAATCATCCACCCTGATGAAATACTAATGCGGTACCGGGGTGGCAAGGGGAAGATATCGTGGTGCCATTAAAAAATATATTCCAAAAATATACCCTGTAAGACCAATTTTACTCACAGTCGCCATGTAAAGTTGATTTCCGACCATCACTTGAATCTACCAAAAAAAACAAAAATATTACATAGATTTTTTTCAAAATTTGATATACAGTAATGGACAATACATTTGCAACTAAAATCGGACTTGAATTTTTCATTGATTATCTTCCATCAAATGACTCTTCGTTACTTACTTTTTATTTTTTTCATAGCTCCATTTATTGTGTTTGTTAAACAAATAAAAACTAAAATAAAATCCGTTAAATTACAACAATAAAAATCAATATTCATAGAAATAGTCAAAATGCAAGTGTTCAAAACATTTGGAACTGCCATCTCCCTTACTCTTTACGAAGCAATTTACACTAAGACGTCATTAATTATAACGGTAATCGCATTCTTTTTGCGATTTGAGATCAAGGTTTTTGCATTTTATTAAAAAACGCGTTTTAATTCTTTTACATTAATAGTTTTAGTTAGAAGTTGCAAGGATGATCATCGTATTAATATTGTTTGCGGAAAATGGCAGGAAACAAATACAATTCCGACTTAAAGTCAAAAATTTTAAATGACTTTCAAAATGGACTTTCTCAAAAAGAAATTTCTATAAAATACTCTGTTCACAAATCAACGATTTGTCGTATAGTTAATAGCGGAAACATCCAAACAGTTCACAAAGGAGGAAGACCCCGTGTAAAAACAGGAAGAGAAGACCGAAAAATAAAAAAATTGTTTACGAAATATCCGAAAGCAATTCCCAGAGAAGCTAAAACTGAAATTCCTCTTGACGTTAGCCTTTCCACTATAAAAAGAAGAGCCCGAGATTATGGTCTCAGAAGTTATAAGTGTACAAAAAAAAAAAAACCTTATGTGTCAGAAACAATCCGAACAGCTCGACTTAAGTTTGCCCGCGAACATTTGAATTGGACTCAACAGCAGTGGAGAAATGTGTTATGGTCTGAAGAGTCAAAATTCAACCTCCGGGGATCAGACGGAAGAGTCAATGTTCGACGACCTCGTGGTGAAAAGTTTAATCCGAGGTACACAACCGCCACAGTAAAGCATGGAGGTAGAAATATTATGGTGTGGGGATGTTTTTCAGGATATGGAATTGGTCCAATTTCTTAGCTCAGTTATGCTTCCATATGCTGAATGGGAAATTCCACTTGTTTGGACTTTTCAACACGATAACGAAATATCGGCAATAAAGTATTCCGAAATGGTGATGAGCTTTTTGTCCAATTGGAGCAACAGTGGAATACAATTCCAAGGGATTGTATTGAAAAGATCAAAGCCTCAATTCCTAAAAGATGTTCTCATGTAATAAAAAAATAAAGGTTATGCAACATAATACTAAACATACATAAATATTTTTCTTCTTTTTCTTTTGAATTCATCAATAATTGCAAATATTTTTAACACTTAAATTTGGATTAGTTTTGATAAAACTTGTTTTTTTATTATTTTAAGCTTATTATTTTAAACAATAACATAATTTAATAATATAAATAATTAAAATTTATACTGAAAGATTTTTGTGTAGAATATTAATGATAAATTAAAATTTGATTTCAGTTGCAAATGTATTTTACTTTAAATAAAGCAAAAACATTGGCACATTTGTTTCAAAAAATTTATCTATTTATGACAGGTTATACAGCTGTTTCGTGATCAATATAGATTAATTTTTTGAAACAAATGGTCCAATGTTTTTGCTTTATTTAAAGTAAAAACATTTGATTTTGAGCCTGAATAATTTCAAACTCAATCACTAAAATGATAAAGATCGAAAATAATTTTTTTTATTTTTATAGAAAATAATAAAATTAAAAATACGGAAGGCATGCCGTAAACGCTAAATGTACTCGTAAGTTAAGCAAAAACAGATTGTTTTTATTGTTTTTTCAAGACAAAAACAAACGTGTATGGTGTAGTATGCAATGTGTACTCATATATAAACATATTTGTTTCAAAGTTGTTTTATATTTTAGTTTTTTAAATTGGAGGAGGCTTAAATAGTATAACTCTTTGCTTAAATTCTCATTTGGTTGTTTTCAGCAAATATATATGAAATTAACTTTGTTACTGAGGGCTGATGCCTCTTCCTGAAACAACTGTATAACCTGTAATGCAGAATATAGATCAATTTTTTCAAACAAATGTGACAATATTTATGCTTTATTTAAAGTATAAACATTTGGTCTTAAGCCTGAATAATTTCAAGCTCAATCGTTTTCTAGAATAGTTGTTTTTATCTTCAAAACTGGTTAAGCTAGAACTCCAATTAACGACGGGAATAAAAACCATTAAACATCCCTTGCAATGACATGTTTCTAAATCTCATTTGCGTAAGGTCAAAGATCATTATCACATGATCAACATTTTGTGAAAGAATAATATATTTAAAACTTGGAAAATATACATATATATATGTTGTTGCTGAGTGTCTACCTTACACGTGTGGTAATTGTATTGACATTTTAAATTGATTTTTGGGATAAGAGGGCTGTTCCAGAACAACCCGACCAGGCAAAGAGAATACAACAAATTGGGGGTAAACTTTCTTTATTTCGCAGCATAATCTCCTTTTAGCTCGATACAATTTCCCCAGTGATATTCATTAGCTTTGGTACCTTGTTTATGGAAAAAATTGTTCAGTTTCTTAAAATAGCCATCAACTGCACACTCCACCTCGTTATTTTTGGCAAATCTTTTATTATCGCGCCATTTTTTCAAGTTTGGAAATAGAAAATAATCCAAGGGAGCTAAATCTGTCGAATAACTTGCTTCAAGAACCAATTCTAATTTTAATTCATGGATTTTGCCCATCAAAATAGTTTATGTATGAACTGGTGCATTGCCTTGATATAACAGCGCTTACATCACTTAAACGTTGCAATAAGTTAGCATAATACTCGCCATTGATTGTTTTTTCCATTACTTTGCCTAGAGATAAAACTGTATTCGCCATCTTTGGACACGATTTTCTTTTGTCTCAGGTGTGAAGTGGTAGACCCACGTCTCATCCATGGTTGCGAATAGAATTGATTTGACAGAGGATGAACAGCAGTCTATCCAAAAATTTCCATGACGCTGTTTTGTTCTATTGTTTGCAAACGCGGCACCTATCTTACGGACAGAGTTCTCATTTCCAAATTTTCGGTCAATATGCGATGTATAGCACTCTTTGAAATGCCCACGTCCTCGTTTAAATTCTGCCACACGGACTCCTGAGTAGAATCTAGCTCGGCTTTAATATTAGTTTGTCTGAGGTCTTTCAAACGTCGGTGACCAATTTTGTAACTGAGATCGTTTACTTTTGATGGCACAAAAAAAAATTCTAAACAACGTGGTGACTTGAAACTGAAAACATATGTTTTGCAAGGTTGCCAGTTTACATGTAAGTTTTTTTTTTTAACTACTGCCGCCATCTGTATGTCAGATCGGGTTTTCTGGGACCACGCTCTAATTTTATATTTGATTTTCTACTTAAAAAAGTCAAGTTATGAAAATTCAGTTGGAATAGAGCTTCAACAATTATTTTTAAAAAATTATTGAATTAACGGATATTTTAATATTTAAAAATATCTAATAAAAAAATTTAAATATATTTTTTTGCACTAAATTTCATACTTGTCTTTTAACTTTAATGTCTTTAACTATAATGACTTTGTGCTGCTGCTTGTAACTACCAAAATACTTAACCTAGACCCATGTTTTATTATACCGATCGACTTAGAATCTCATTCTGAAACGATTTAGCGATGTCCGTCCATCCGTCCTTCTGTGTGTCCATGTAAACCTTGTAATCAAACTACAGGTCGCAAATATGAATATATTTTGATGCAATTTGATATATAAGCTTTTGCGGGCCATAGAATGAATGCTAAGTTAGTAAAATTCGGTCCATGTTTAGACCTAGTCCCCATACAAATGACCCCTATGAAATCGACATAAATTACCATAAGGTCCAAATTGTCATAGAGATCTCAGTCAACTTGGGTTTGTATGTGTTTATTATATCCATTAATCAGTAGTCCAAAATCCCTATAGGAAAATTCTTAGTTATAAGCTCCATATAGAGCTACTTCCCGATATTCACTAAAATCTATCAAAAAACAAAAATATTGCACAGATTTTTCTCAAATTTTGTTCGTACATATATTTTCAAAATAAAAGTGACTTTGCCAAATATGGTCGGGATAGGTCAATTTTTCGACCTAGTCCCCATATAAATATAGCACCCGATATGAACTTTTTCATATCTGCAGCCCAAAAAATTAGTAACAATGCCACTCAAATTTGGTTTATGCTTATTTTCTATATTCAATTAGTTGGACCGAAGAGATAGGGTCTCTAACCTATGGTATAGGGTATTGTATAGTCGGTCTAGACCAGTGAAGGCCGTACCAAGCGCGCTGGTACTCGGCTTGTTATATGAATACAGCCGAACGAAAACAAAAATGCTCACCAAAGAGTAAAAGTAAACAACAATTTCATTCAGTCTTATGAAAGCTTTTGAACAAAGCAGGTCTATGTCGCATTGTCTTTTGAAATTCATATTTATTTTTTTAAATAGGTACACAGAGAATATTTGTTTAAAAAAAACCAAAAATGTTAATAAAATTTCGTAGACTTGATAAACTAAATTACGCAAAGCAGTTGAATCTGCTATAAATCAAACATTTTCTATAAATTACATACGTCGGCTCCATTTGAAAACATTATAGCTGTTTTTTATGCATTTTTTTTTTTTTTTAAATTTTAAAAAATGTCCAGTTTTTGCTAACGTTCCATTATTTTTTTTTTTTTTTTTTTTTGTTTTTTAAAGAAATTAATTACTTATTATTACTTATTTGATTTAATAAACTTCAAATTTATGGATAAAAGAGATTAAATGTTCTTCTTCACATTTTTTTTTTTAAATTTTCAGATTGTAAGATTTAAAATTTTAAAACAACAAAATGTATTTAAAATTTTACCATATTCTTCGTGAACTCAACTATTTTCCCTTTTAGTCATTCATAAACACATTCAAACAAAATCTACACAAACCCATTTAATATCGGCATTGTGTTACGTCTATGGATTTCGATCAGTGTAGTACAACTAACACATGCTCATAAACACTATTACTAATTCAATTCTCTCGATGGCCACTACTGGTCTAGACCGACTATAATTTTCTTACTTGTTACTTATGACTCAGCAACGAATAAAAACTCACTTATTAAATTTAAAAGAAGCGAAGAAAAGATTATCAGCTACTTTTGAGATATAGTAAAAACAATATGATTCTGACCTTTGACATTTGCCAAAGAAAAAAAAGCCGTTCGTTACCAATAAATAGAACCTCCCATATAATTTTCATTTCCCAATAATTTTTATTAACTCAATATCAACTTTAGTATCAAATATTTTTTCTTTTGAAAATAATTTGTTATATAATATTTTTGTTTCAATTTATTTATTTATTTATTTATTTATTTATTTATTAAATTTAAATTTATTGAGATTGAGGCCAATTTTTGAATATTTTTGTTGTTTTTTATTTATTCAATATTTCGCTGTCTGCTGGATAACATCTTCAGGAATATAATTTGAGTAACAATAATTAAAAATAACGAAAATGCGTTGTTGCGCTTTTACATTTCATATTGTACTCAAAAATTGGCCTCAAGCTCAATAAATTTAAATTTAATAACAACAAAAAGGTCGAAGAAAACACTAATATTTATTTTATTTATTTATTTATTTATTTATTTATTTATTTATTTATTTATTTATTTATTTTTCATTTCCTTGATCTCTCAACATCACCCTGTCATTTTCAGAATTAATTTGGATTAACTTTATTTCAATATTATGAAGATTTAAAACTGGAGTTTTTGCATTATAAACTATTGGCAGCTTTGGAAGTTGTTTAAAACCATATTCAAAGAAGTTGTTACTTTGCAAGCAATGAAAAAGTGATTCTCATGGAATGTATTAATTTTAGTCTTAAGGCCTAATTCCCATTAATATCTCACGAAGCAATTAATTCTTTCGAAGCTCCGAACACCGACATTAAAAACTCACATTCAAATACAGTTTGTATTATTGTTGTAATTCCAGTATAACCATCACAACAAGTGCACCGAATGTGAGTTAGCAGTTTATTGTAGTTGTTTTTTTGTTTGTTTTTGTTGTTATTATTATTATTACTTATTATAGTGGGAGCCTGTTTTGTAGATGTAGGTATGTTCTATATATCTTGGTTGTATAATATATAGCTTGTTGTTGTTGTTGTTTTACATATTTCCATCTACGCAACTTATTCTTTTGTCTAAATTTTTATTTAACATACATGTTCTCAATATTTTTATTCTTCTGTTCGGTTCGGTTCTGGATTATTTTTGTTGTTTTTAGTGCGTATGTATGCGTTTGAAAATTAATGTTGTACATACTAACTGTTAAAAACATTAAACAAAAAAAAAAACTACCCTTTTTAAACATTTTAATATTATTTTATCTTAAGCACTAAGCAGCATCATACGTAAATTTTTATTACAGTGGTGTAATTGAGGGCTATATAAAGGTACATTTTGTTTGTAGATCTAGAAAAACGATCATGTCAAAAATTGACTAAAACAAGATCAACGAAAAAAGAAAAATTGCTTTCAATGCATTAAGGGTTGACATGTGATTTTGAATAAACTGATTAAATGTATTTTGATTAGTAATGGCATATCTACCGAATATACATTTATTTTGTTCATTAAAAAAAACGTGTTTTTACTTTTGTCACTTCAAGCGAAATGTGCACTCAATTTGTCCAAAGTCTTTTACGATCTCATAGAATATGAATGAATTTATTTTAAGATTGATGATTTATGCGTATAATATACATACATACTTTGACGGATAAAGGCAATCACACACGTAATTGTTTAAATTTTGCAAAACTAGGGCCATAAGTTATTTCCAACAAATATTCACTAATTACACCAGGTAATATAAAATTAAAATAATTATCTGCACTTTAAGTGTGACATTTCTTTCGCCATATACAACTAGAAAATCGCAGTAAAAATAATTTATGGACAATTTTTTTCGATTTTTTTAGACTATATCTCGAGTTAGGAAACTATTTGTTCACCAAGGATATCAGCAAAATTTTAGCATTATTTTTTACATCAAATTTGTAATTTCAATGTACTGGATAGATATATGAAATAAAATTTTTTTTCAACCAACAATTCAAAAAAATAGGGATAAATCTAAATCGAGAAAAGACAAGCATTTTTTTTACTTCTCGCGCATAACTAGCATTTTTGCAAAGAAAAGAAGATACCCTAAAGTAAATCTAAGAATACGTTTTCAAATCGTTAACATTTATGTAAGAGCACATTAGTTAATCTGTTTTAATTTTACAACCTCCACGCCACTGTGCAGAGGGTTTTTGCAAGTTTGCCACATTCCGTTTGTAATAATTAAAAAAAAAATGTGGCCCTCATAATTGATCATTATAACAGGCAGAGTTGATATAGCAATGTCCCTCTGTCTGTTTGTGGATATCATGATCACGCCCTCAATAGGTCAGATGGGTTAATCAACTGATGAGTGCAAACGATCCACTAACATTCTGAGCAGGTTGCCATTTAAAATCAATAAAATCGGCTCAACAAGTTCCGAGATTTCATGGGAAATTTGAAAAAATATATGATTTTGTTATTTTCTTGTTATTTTTATTGTTGTTATTCTGAATTTAGTTTCTGGTGAGCGTGATAGCTGTAATTGATTTCGTTGTTATGGTCGTTGTACTTGTAGAATTTGCTACATAAACGTGTATGATTGGTTATGCTCTAGGTGTCAAGAGGTCCAAGTCGTGTGGCTTAAATTGAGCTTTGCATCCCCGCCGGCGGCAGGAGAAAATGTTTTTACATTAACGCATTTAAATTCAAAATATTGCAAAAAAAAAAATTCAGGTTAATAACTACTGCTTAAATAATCTAACCCATAAAAACAAGGTTTTTATTAAAACTCTTTCTTTCCTTATGCATATGACTTTTGAATATCTCCGTGACTGTGCGTGACTGTGTTTGACTATCTTAAAATTAATCTTTGGCCACAGCAAGTCTATGCACAGAGTTTCAGATCGATCGGATGAGGGAAAGTCGTGTTCTAATCTCTCCGTGACTGTGCGTGACTGTGCGTGACTGTGCGTGACTACGTCAAAGTTAATCTTTTTTCAATGCAAGTCTATTGACCAATTTTCAGATCGATCGAATAAGGGGAAATGGATTTTAAATCACTCCGTGACTGTGTGTGACTATGCGTGACTGTGCGCGACTATGTCGAAGTTAATCTTTCTTTACAGCAAGTGTATGGACCAAGTTTCAGATCGATCGGATGAGGGGAAATCCGTTTTAAATCTCTCCGTGACTGTGTGTGACCATGCGTGACTATGCGTGACTAAGTCAAAGTTAACCTTTTTTTCACAGCAAGTGTATGGACCAAGTTTCAGATCGATCGGATGAGGAGAAATGACATTTAGATCACTCAGTGACTGTGCGTGACTATGCGTGACTGTGGCTGGCTACCCCAAAATTAATCTCTAGTCACAACAAAACTATAGGCCAAGTTTCAGATCGATCGGATGAGGAGAAATGACATTTAGATCACTCAGTGACTGCGTGACTATGCGTGACTGTGGCTGGCTACCCCAAAATTAATCTCTAGTCACAACAAAACTATAGGCAAAGTTTCAGATCAATTGGATAAGGGGGAATGGGGTTGACCCACGATAGACAGACAGACAGACAGACAGAGAGTATGAGTCAAAAGAAAGTGTTTAAAAAGAAGAACAATCTACTATACATATACATATATATAAAAAAAAAGTTGTCCTATGCTTCTCACTTCATAACTCAAGAATCACTGAACCGATTTAGGAACAAATACATGAGTTGTACAGGCCAACTTTCACTGATGATTAAAAATGCACATCGAAAAATTTCTGCTTATATAAAATGTGCGATTTTTCTTATGAAATACATTTTATCGTATATTATTGTAATGTCCAGCAAAGCGGGCAGAGTTAGTTTAATCTATATATATAAAATTGAATGTGTGTTTGTTTATTTGTTTGTTTGTGTGTACCTTATAGGAGACCAAACCTCTGGACCGATCTTCCTGAAATTTTCACAGCATTTAACTGGGACTCTGGCATGATTAATAGGGTACTTTTTTTTGACCACGCCCACTTTTACGCCCACTTTTTTAAAATTATGTAATTGCTCCCATATAGTTTTTAACAGATTTACTTCAAATTGTATACACATTATACTCCAGGCGAGGTAGAAATAAACATTTCTTACGCCACGCCCCCTTTCACGCCCCTTTTCACGCCAAATTTTGTTTGAAAGTTTTAAACTTTTTTTTCTCTGTACAAATTTGTTCCTTCCAACGGATTTTTTTATTTGGTAGTATATTGCTCTTAATACTGTTAACGTCGCCATATAACTATGAACCACGCCCATTTCACCGCCCCCTTTTTTTTACATATACCACTAACAATGTTTGCTATGCAAAATAATTTTTTTGTAATATGTATTTATCTAAAGTTTTATACACTTTTTATCTACAGGTAAGGTAGCCATACATTTTTTTATTACCAAGTCCCCCTTTTTCGCCCCATTTTACCTTAAATCATAATTATTCTGCTTTCAATCTATCTATATATATAAAAATGAATGTGTGTTTGTTTGTGCTTTATAGGAGGCCAAACCAAAGAACCGATCTTCCTGAAATTTTCAGAGCGTGTTACTGTGACTCTGGAAGGAATAATATGCTATATAAATTTTTGATTGGACAAAGGGGCGGTGGCACGCC
This sequence comes from Cordilura impudica, assembly GCA_963682025.1. Taxonomy (NCBI): domain Eukaryota; kingdom Metazoa; phylum Arthropoda; class Insecta; order Diptera; family Scathophagidae; genus Cordilura; species Cordilura impudica. The sequence continues at coordinate 51,646,333 of OY821520.1, read as the reverse complement.
CATATAACCCAAAATTTGAAAAAGTCATATCACGGGAATTTTTTTACCTACAGCAATCATATTTGGTACATATGGTATTAGCATGAATAGAAATACATACAAGAAGAAAAGTGGGCGGGACCACGCCCCTTTTTAGAAAAATAAAAAATCGTAATATCTTCTAAACTACTGGAAGGATCGTCATGAAATTTTCACAAAAGGATATTTTTGCGAAATAATAAGACCTTAGCTATATTAAGTTGTTAGTGGGCAAAGGGGCGTGGCGTATATAGAAAAACGTTGATGCATTTGATTGTAACGAATGATCTCCGGAACCATAAGAGCTGTCGAGGTAGGATTTCCAGCATAGGTTCGGTTCGAGCTCTTCTGTGTTTTTTTTTTAGTTTTAACCCTCTAGCTGGCGTTGGGGTCAAGTTAAAAACAAAAATTTTTACTTTCAGCGCGATTTGACTGCAATTCAGAATGAACGTATGTTTCGTCATAAGAAATTTTTGTATGTATAAATGGACCCGATAGGTGGCGCTGGGTAAAGTTATTTCGAATATTCTTATTTATGGTGTGACTTTAATGAAACTAAGAATGTACATATATGTATGTTAGAAACATTTTTTTATTGGACCCGGTAGATGGCGCTGTCGTTCGAAAAATAATGAGTTGTCAAATTTATATAAATTTTAATAAATAAACTCACAAACGTTTTTATATATAAATATTCTAACGAAAAAGAAGGAAAAAGCCGCTACATTATTGCATGGTGGCCGCACAGCTCATTCAGCACTCAAATCACCGTTAAACGTACAAAAAAATGAGAATGCCGTCTGTAATATCAAAAAACATTCCGGTATGGCAAAAGTTCTGCAAAAATGCAGTATTTTTATTTGGGATGAATGTACCATGGCTCACAAACATTGTGATTTGATTTGATAAAAGATTTGAAAGGCAATGAAAGATTTTTTGATGAAGCTCTCATTTTATTATCTGGAGATCTTCGTAACACATTTTATATAGGTATATACAGATTCTAACTAAAATAAAAATTCATTGAGGGCAAAACAACGTTTGCCGGGTCCAGCTAGTTGACTATAAATTTAAATGGTATTAGAATTCAAAAATTAAGTAACTGTATTAAAATGCTAACCGTGCCCAACATTAGTTATAATAGTGAGTTTAAGATACCGGTGTTGGGTAGCAAAGATTTGGCATTTCAAAATATTATTCCAACTACAGATCGCAAATTTAAATATATTTTAATGACATGTATATAAGATTTTATCAGCCGAATGTTGGTCAATTTTGAAATTGATGAAAATCTGTGAATATACAGAACTAGTACTCATAAGAGATTTTTTTACCTGGATAGAACATTCGAAAGGGTTAGCTGTCAAACGAACTATCATACTGCGCTCACTTTTTGAAATTTATAATCAGTATACTCTGACAAATTATCATGACTAGATTGAACAACGCTATCAAATTACTCAAAGTTACTTTAAAAACAAGTAAGAAAATTATAGTCGGTCTAGACTGACTATACGGTACCCTATACCATGCGTTTAGAGACCCTATCTCTCAGGCCCAACTAACTGGATATAGAAAATAAACATATACCAAATTTGAGTGGGATTTTTATTAATTTTTTCGGCTGCAGATATGAAAAAGTTCATATCGGATGCTATATCTATATGGGGACTAGGCCCAAAAATGGAGCGATCCTGACCATGTTTAGTAAAGTCTCCTGTATTTTGCAAAAATATAAACAAACAAAATTTGAGAAGAATCAGTGCAATATTTTTGTTTTTTGATAGATTTAAGTGAAGATCGGGAAGCAGCTCTATATGGGGCCAAAGGGATCATTTTTGGACTGCTCATTAATGGATGTAATGAACGCATATAAACCCAATTTGATTAAGATCTATGTGACAATTTGGATCTTATGACAATTTATGTCGATTTCATAGGGATAATTTGTATGGGGGCTAGGTCTGAACATGGACCGATTCTAACCAATTTCAATAGCGTTCATCCCATGGCCGATAAAAGCTTATATACCAAATTTCATCAAAATATGTTCATATTTGCGACCTGCAGTTTGATTACAAGGTTTACATGGACACACAGACGGACGGACGGACGGACGGACATTGTTAAATCAACTCAGAAAGTGATTCTGATTCGATCGGTATAATTAAAGATGGGTTTAGGGCAAATATTTTTGGTTGTTACAAACAGCAGCACAAAGTCATTATACCCAAACCACATAGTGGTATAGGGTATAATCAGTCATCGATTCGCGCAACTTATACCGATGTTTTATCGCAATATTATGTTCCAAGATTAGGCTCATTTTAAGCTTAACTGGTTTGTTTATAAACTAATTTTCTGCATACGGTATGAGACCAATCTACCACAGACACTACAGCCTCCACTACACCGTTTGGTGCGATTCAAAAGCTGGTGGTATCATCTGACTTTATTTCGTGAAACATGCAGCCGGTGCTCGCGTTACAGTTAATGGAGATCGTTACCATACAATGCTCAATGATTATTTGTTTAGAAACATGGATTGTATTCATCTGAGTGAGATGCGGTTTCAGCAAGGTGGCACTAAGTGCCATACGGCGACAGCGACCGCAACCATCGACTTATTGAAATCAAAATTTGGCGATAAGTTGATTTCGTTAAATAGACCTGTCAATTGGCCTTCAAGGTCTTGCGATTTGATACCTTTCGATTATTTCCTGTGGGGCTACGTGAAATCACTGGTTAATGCTGACACCTTGAAGGCCAACATTGGTCGTGGTTTTCGGGACATACGGCCAGCAATGCTCGAAAAAGTGGCCCAAAATTGTACGCCCAGAATGCGCTCCATCAAGAACAGTCGCAGTGCCATGTATTGATCTTTCGATAAAAAAAAAACACTTTAAAAATGCCCCTATATGCTTACAATTACCATATATTCCGTGACCAGAGTGTACATAAGTACGGCAACTAAATCTGAACATTCAACAATTTTCCGCATTTTTATCGAGCGCCGTTTAGCTTAAATATTTAATTTCTTTAACAAAAAGTTTAATATACATATATTGTCGTTATATTGTGGTTACTCGACTTATAACTTAATCGAATCTAATGTTAAGGGATTTTAAGCTCCAACGGATTCCAACGGACACTTAATCTGGAAGAAAAGCTAAAGGTACAAATACTTGCTAAATGGTACTGAATGGCATGGTACTAAATGGCGTGATTTTCAGCAAAAAGCTTTAAAGTGGTTCGTATGTCCATTTTTTCAGGACTCTGTATCAAATTTCGCTTTACGACATATCTATATAGCCATACTGGTTCATAAAGACGTAGATGGAGATAAATTAGCCATATTCATCTTCTTATTGGGGTTTCTCCAACTGTTTGTTTGCCATCTCTTGTAAATATGATTAAATTGGTTTTATCCTTGCAAATAACATCATTTTAGGACTCAGCGGACTTATATTGGTACTCGCCGTTTGCATCTACTGGGCTGATTGATGAATGACTTATCGCGAACAATTCGGCCATTTTTACGAAACACTCTTCTTACTGTTGAATCACTGGCATGCATTTGCAGTTCACTTTTTAAATCATTGTTATTTTTTGGGACCGATATTATTGGGTTTTCATTTACTTGACGTACTATAAACCTTCCATCGGCAGCAGTCAATTTCATATTGGGCCGAGTTTTTACTTTATTTTGGTCCTTCATGCCTTTTTATACCCTATACCAATATGTGGATTGGGTATAATGACTTTGTGCTGCTGTTTGTAACTACCAAAAATATTTGACCTACTCCCATCTTTTATTATACCGATTGAATCAGAATCACTATCTGATTCGATTTAACGATGTCGATCCATCCATCCGTCCGTCCGTCCGTCCGTCCTTCCGTCCGTCTGTGTGTCCATGTTAAGCTTGTAATCAAACTGCAGGTCGCAAATGTGAATATATTTTGGCGAAATTTGGTATATAAACTTCTATCGGCCATGGGACCTAGCCCCCATACAAATGACCCCTATGAAATCGACTTAAATTGCCATAAGATACAAATTATCATATAAATCTTATTCAAATTGGGTTTGTATGTGTTTATTAAATCCATTAATCAGTAGTCCTAACATGGTCTCTATGGGACAACTCTTAGTCATAGGCCCCATATAGAGCTGCTTCCCGATCTTCACTTAAATCTATCAAAAAACAAAAATATTGCACTGATTCTTCTCAAATTTTGTTTGTATATATTTTTGCAAAATACAAGAGACCTTACCAAACATAGTCAGGATCGGTCTATTTTTGGGCCTAGTCCCCATATAGATATAGCATCCGATATGAAAAATCCCACTCAAATTTGGTTTATGCTTATTTTCTATATCCAGTTAGTTGGGTCTGAGAGATAGGGTCTCTAAACGTATGGTATAGGGTATCATATAGTCGGTCTAGACCGACTATAATTTTCTTACTTGTTATAATCTATTGAATAGAGCTGCGGGTCCTGTTCAGTATACCTGCGATTTCTGTATAAATTTTTCCTTTTTATGATGGAGACAACTCAAGCGGCAATATCTGTGCTTTGCAATAAAAAAATTCGTGCGTTTCCCCTAAATCTAATACGATTTTAAGTGATGCCACATATTCTAGAATTTCAGCGTGATGCCACAATTATTCAAATATTTTGTAATATCATTTTTTTAAACATATTTGGTGTAGAAAGTTTTTTGGGTTAATTAATTAATTAATAAATTGTAAAACCACAATTGTTGTATGATTTTATGTGACACTCACTGTACATTTATTTTCTTTCCTCAATATTAATTTTGATTAATTCAGTATCTGTTATTCCTATTCTAATATCAATTATCCTTCTTCAAATTTAAAATTGTTCAAATTAATTTTTAAGTTTATTTGTGTAATCGCCAATTTTACTTGATAATATGAATATGTCAAATTGTTGTTTTTCGTAATAACTTTTCATTGACATCTTCGGAAGTTGTTTATTTATAAGCACATCCTTCGAAGTTCTATCTTTGGAAGCAATGGGAAAGCGGTGCTTTTATAGTGAATAAACTATTCGATTATACATTAAAGGGAATTGTTGGGCTATCCCTTGACTTTAAGCCTGTCATTGTGAAAATAACCTGAAAACAGAATTTGAAAATTTCGATTAAATTTAATTATTTCCTTTAAACCTGCAATTAGCCCTAAACTGACCTTAAATATGTTTCTTATATTTTTTTGGTATTCTCATTTGCCAATACCCACTGTAATCTAGCGGTATTGGCAAGTGTATATAAAATAGGTATAGGTACTACTCTACACACACTTAATAGTGCCATGGTAATTTGTATGTGTGTATGTTAGATACTTTCTTTTAACTCATATATTTATTTGCATACAGACGTACATACATACATACGTACATTACAGAAAATATTAACTACGTGTATACGCACTATGTACTTAAACATTAGTACTTACACTTACGCAGTCGCTGGCAACCACCACCTCCGCCACCACTGGCACTATGACTTGTTCTACAATGCCACGACCATCACCATCATCACCATCAACATCGTCATCATCATCATCCGAAACAGCAACAAACATCTTTTTGTACTACATACACTACTATGCCATTATACCGCATTGTATTACAAAACATTCCAACAACATTTTTTTACAATTTTCATTTCGTTATTTTGCTCCTGCTGTTGTTCTTGTTGTTGTTGTTTTATTTGTTATTCCTACTACTCTACTTGTATGCAAAACAACATACGCGAGTTTTGCTATAATATGCCTTCATTTGCGTTTGTTGTCTTCTCGTAACGGGAACAACTCCGTTCGACGACGAACATTAGCTCAAGTTCTAATATCACATAAACTATACATACACAGCAAAACCGGAAACACCCTTCTAGTTCCTAACAAAAAGTTTTGTGTGTGTTTTTTGAACCGTTTTCGAGAAAGAAAAAAATTTGAAAATCCCAAATTACAAGAAGAAAAAAAAAATGAAAAAGGCGAAAACGCACACGAAATAAAATAAAATATAAATATGTACCATATTACATGACTACAAGAACAACAACAACAGCAATAGCAACAACAATAGCAACAACAATAGCAACAACTACAACATTAACGACGTCGCTAACATTTGTGAGTATATAAAAAAACGCCATTAGCGTTTAGCGCAAATAAAAAATGAATAAAAGTAGAAAAAGACTAAGAGAGTTTATGTAAGATTGTGTGTGTGTGTGTGTGTGTGTGTGGATGTGACGATGCGTGTGTATGTTGTATATTTGTATTTAACTAAGACCAACAATAGCAACAACAACAACAATAACGGCAGCCACAAATATCCTACTACTACTACCAGCTCCCTCCATATCTTGCCACCCACTAAGCTTAAAAATATACAAGGACGACTGATTTACATTTTTAATTGTATACACATACAAAAACAACAATAATATGAGTAGTAGAGATATTGTTTTTTAATTTTTTTTTTTTTTTTTTTTTTTTTGATAAAAATTTCTATGATTTTTTAAATGTTCCCAAACATTCATTCTTTAACTTTATTTATTTTTTTTTTTTTTTGTTATTTTTGTTGATTCTTTGCTATTGTTGTTGTGGTTGTAAGTAGTTGGTGCTAGTCTCGCAAGATGTTGCTATTGTTGGAATAACATTTTTTAAATTTCTCTAGCTTGATTCCCATCATCAACTCATATGCAGACTTATATTATGGTCTCTTCTCTTGTGAGCCATTCATTTGAGAGATTTTAAGCTCCCATTTGAAAATAATTTTTCGCGATTATTTTTACATATCTTTTGTTGTTGTTTCATATACATATGTATCTAGTGTTTGTGCTTTTGCATCATTTTAATTCAATATTTGGCACGCGCTTCACGGATTTTGAGACAATTTGTTTTAGAATAATGAATACCTGCATGATGAGAATTACGACAACAACAATAATACTGGCACAGTTGTGAGGTGAATTTTTTGTATATAAAAAATTTAAGTTTTATTCCTATTAAATTCCACACATAATAATTTATTGTATTTCACTATACAGAGGTGATCTTAGTAACAGGCCAGAAAAACATTAATTTGACTTTTCAATGATATCTAAAATTTGGATAAAAAAAAGGAAAATATAAAATACGTAAAAGACACTGTTAAAGACACAATAAAAAATAATATTTATATAAATTTTGCTAGCGAAATATTTTTCATTCTAAATTTTATGTAACATGAATAATCTAACCCATAAAAACATCATTAAAACTAGCAGATTCCAGCCCTCGAAATTTGAGCGCAAATTCTAGGAAATTTTATTTCTTCACTTCATTAGATTAGATTTTAGTTTAATTTTTATTAATGAAAATCCTAATCCTAATTTAAATCCTAACATTAACAAATTTAATAAAACTCACATAGCATATGTATAATTTTATGTATGTGTTAGTAGCAACTTTAAATGCAATTTACTCAAAATAAAGGAAAAAATTTAAAAATGTTAATCTGTAATACGGATAAAAAGAAATACATTTCAAATAATATACGTTTGGTCAAAATCGGGATAAAACGGAAGAACAAAACATCAGTCACAAGAAATCGCCTAGCCTATTAATATTATAAACTCTTTCCCTCCTTATGCATATGAGTTTTCAATATCTCCGTGACTGTGCGTAACTTTGCTTGACTATTTAAAAATTAATCTCTGGTCACAGCAAGTCTATGGACCAAGTTTCAGATTGATTGGATGAGGGGAAATGGGTTTTAAATCACTCCATGACTATGCGTGACTATGCCTGACTGTGTGTGACTATCTTAAAATTAAACTTTGGCCACAACAAGTCTATGGTCAAAGTTTAAGATCGATCGGATGAGGGGAAGTGAGGTTTTAATCTCTCCGTGACTGTGCGTGACTATGCGTAACTATGTCAAAGTTAATCTTCTTTTTCGCGGGAAGTCTATCGACCAAGTTTCAGATCGATCGGATAAGAGGAAATGGATTTTATCTCACTCCGTGACTGTGCCTGACTACCCCAAAATTAATCCATTGTAACAACAAGACTGTGGGCGAAGTTTCAGATCAAATGGGGGAGGGGGAATGGGGTTGCCACATGGCAGACAGACAGAGAGAGAGTATGAGTGAAAAAAAGAGTTTAAAAGCGAGGTCATTCTAAAAGAATCACTTTAGCATTGGTTCAAAGTAAAAATATCTTTATAACAATTTTTGTCTAAAAAATCTAATTATTATTAATTTTTACTTTATTTACCATATTCTTTATATTTTAATTTAGTATACGCATGAACTTCGTATTATTATCTTTTTTTTTAATTTAATTTCAATTTTTTAAAAAAAAAAAATTATCCAAGTTTTTATTTTTTTCATTTTAAATTAAGAATTTCTTTCTTATAATTACATATTTTTTAATCTTTTTATACCCTATACCACAATGTGGTTTGGGTATAATGACTGTGCTGCTGTTTGTAACTACCAAAAATATTTGACCTAGACCCATATTTTATTGTACCGATCGAATCAGAATCACTATCTGATTCGATTTAACGATGTCCGTTCGTCCGTCCGTCCGTCTGTGTGTCTATGTAAAGCTTGTAATCAAACTGCAGGTCGCAAATATGAATAAATTTTGATGAAATTTGGTATATAAGCTTCTATCGGCCATACGATGAATACTATTGAAATTGGTGAGAATCGGTTCATGTTCAGACCTAGCCCCCCTACAAATGACCCCTATGAAATCAACATAAATTGCCATAAGATCCAAATTATCATATACATCTTAGTCAAATTGAATTTGTATGTGTTTATTATATCAGTTATTTTCCCATATTTTCCACAAAACTAAGTCTTTTTTGCTTTCTGTTTGATCTATAATATGCTTCTCAGTTTCTTCAATAAATTTCATTTGAAAAGAAAATGGTCTTAGTCGATAATTTTGCGATTTCGGTAGAAGTAATTAAAAAGGGAAGTTCCAAGAATTAGGAATTAGTAAAACAACTCTTTTGTTTTCAACCACCGCACAGGTAGCGATTTTTATTTTAGTTTGTATTTCATAACTAACATTTCAAAAATATATTTTTTCCATATTTTTATAATTTCTTTTTCAATGTTTCTTCAAAACCAACACTGAACAAAATTGTACATAAAAAATGAGAAGTAAATTAATATTAAGCTGGAAAACGCAAGTTTTGTATTATGATTGTTTTCTTTTCAAATGAAATTTATTGAAGAAACTGAGAAGCATATTATAGATCAAACAGAAAGCAAAAAAGGCTTAGTTTTGTGGAAAATATTTTCAAAAAACATGAAAAAAAAATAATTTTTCCAACATTTTGCTTCATAAGCACCACAAAACTTTTCTAAATCAATTTTTTAAAAAATTTTAATTGTTGCACAGATCTGTAGCAATAATTTGGCATTTACAGATTGAAAAAATATCGATTAGTCGACGAGTTATAGCCAAAAAACCATATAAACAATAAGCTGAAAATCGGCATTTGACTGCAAAGTTCGAAGGTCGATTAAAAAAAAAATTCGAACTAACATAAACAAACGCCGCGATGCGGGTCTTCTAACTTAGTCTCTATTTTCACCCCTCACACTCAGAATCGACCTAACTCTTGCTAACCTGAATTTGTTCCACAGTGTTATTCTAAATGCTACGGTGTTTCTGGATAGATTTTTTTAGTTTTCTTCTTCAATCATTGAAGTTGACATTCTCAGTTTTAGTGAGAGGATATTTTAAACTTTGGTGTAGATGAATTTATCCCTTTCAGACCTGAGTAGTAAAACCATCAATATAAAAATTATTTTTAGCAATGTCTACTTTGTATTTTTTTAGTTCTCTGTTGTGTAAAGAGCACATAAGAGAATTCACAATCACTGAATTCCGGTAAGACAAATTTGAAAAAAATTGATTTATTTATAATTTAGCACCTTAGAACAGATCTCACAATCGGTGTAGCTGGGTCTTAAAGGGTTAATATTCGTATTAATTTCGTGTCAATATTGAATTTATTGAAAGAACATCATCAACTCAAAATCTACTTGACCGATCGTTTTGAAATTTTATACACTATTTCTACACGTAAATCAACAGGTAATCACGAATTTGTATCCCATTTTTTAATAACAAATTCACGAAATTTTATAGCAAATATCGTGTTTTTCATTTCAAAATGCTGCCAAAAATAAAAAAAAAACTCTTCGTGATTACCTCGGAAAATATGTCGGCTTTTAAACGCTTTTCGACTTTTTTACTTAACATGATCTGAAAACGAGTTATGATGTTCTCCGCAAAACAACTTTTTTTCAAGGCGCTTCTGGAGATTCACTGTCACAAACTTATTTATTAAAATTTGTAATTGAAAATTTTTTCAAAGATACTTCAAATGTTATAGTATGACAGGTATATGAAATAAATAATCCAGCATTATTCTAATCTTCAAAAAAAAAGAATATGAAAATACGTCTTCTTTGCCTTTAAAACCTTACCATATCGAATTTATTTTTATATATATCGCACCCGTACCTCTAAAGTGAGTCAACTCAAAATTTTTCAATTTTCACTTTTTGCAAGAAAACGATACACAGTGGTCATATCTATCTACTGTAAAAATCTTACATCGGGTTTTCTAGTCTTTCGCAAAAAAAAACAAGTAAGAAAATTATAGTCGGTCTAGACCGACTATACGATACCCTATACCATGCGTTTAGAAACCTTATCTCTTAGGCCCAACTAACTGGACATTGAAAATAAGCAAAAACCAAATTTGAGTGGGATTTTTATTAATTTTTTTGGCTGCAGATATGAAAAAGTTCATATCGGATGCTATATCTATAAAGGGACTAGGTCCAAAAATGGACCGATCCTGATCATGTTTGGTAAAGTCTCTTGTATTTTGCAAAAATATGTACAAACAAAATTTGAGAAGAATCAGTGCAATATTTTTGTTTTTTAATAGATTTAAGTGAAGATCGGGAAGCAGCTCTATATGGGGTCAAAGGGATCATTTTTGGACTACTCATTAGTGGATGTAATGAACGCATACAAACCCAATTTGAGTAAGATCTATATGACAATTTGGATCTTATGGCAATTTATGTCGATTTCTTATGGGTAATTTGTATGGGGGCTAGGTCTGAACATGGACCGATTCTCACCAATTTCAATAGCGTTCATCCCATGGCCGATAAAAGCTTATATACCAAATTTCGTCAAAATATATTCATATTTGCGACCTGCAGTTTGATTACAAGCTTTACATGGACACACAGACGGACGGACGGACATTGTTAAATCAACTCAGAAAGTGATTCTGATTCGATCGGTATAATTAAAGATGGGTCTAGGTCAAATATTTTTGGTTGTTACAAACAGCAGCACAAAGTCATTATACCCAAACCACATAGTGGTATAGGGTATAAAAATACAGTTGTAACCCTCTTTGTGTAATAAGAGTAGCTTCTTTAGAATCCACTAAAAGGGCATATTTTGAGTTGCACCCAAAAAACTTGTTATTTTTGATAATCACTGAAAAAATCGCAAAAACAACTACTGTTGTATACTTATTATTCGCAATTCTTTATAATGAAACAACTGTTTTTAAATTTTATAGTAAATATTAAAAAAAAAACTTTTTTTGCCTCTCTTAGCGGTACAGGTGCGAAATATATATATATTTTTTTTATTAATATTCAATTCATTTTTAAAAAATACATGATAAATTTTTTTAATGACAATTTTTTTTAATTCATTTTTATTAATTTTTATTTCAAACAAAAGTTCTTGTCATATCACAGCAAAATAGAAACTGAAAATAATGAGAAATGGTTAAAGAAAATAACATTAAAAAAATATTTTTAGGATCTCCATAAACCTACTGGAAGAACTAACATAAATGTAGAGACAAAAAGATTGAATTGCACTAAAATAAACTAAACTAAACTTCTTTCTTGTAATATAAAATTTTGTATCTAAAATTTTTTATAGCAGATTTTTGATCCAAAAAATACTATGAAGTTAAAAAATAATATTTTTAAATTGTATGAAAAGTTTTTCTATTCTTAATCCTTTTCAATCCCATATCTTATATTTATTTCGGTTCCAATTTAACAATTGCTTTCATATAATTTACTTTTTTATGTCAGACCTCTTTATCAAAAAAATCTTGTTAACTTTTTTTTACTTTAATATACAATCTAAAAAAAATCCATTAGTTAAACTCTGGTGTTTAGTAACAATAAATAAAATGTTTCTCAAATTTAGTCTCATTGGATTATCGACAAAGTATAAACCGGCTCCGGGTTTTAGAGGAAATTTGGGACATTCAGTTATTTCAGTTTTTCTGAATTTCCTTAACTGATCCGATAAAAAAGTTTGGAGTTGAAAAAAATTTTGTCAGAAAAAATTTTCTGTGAAACAAAATATATAAAAGGTTTTTTAAATAAAAAATAAAATAATTGCTTGCGATAACAAAATTTCTATGTATGAAAAAAAAAAATTTGATGAAAAAAAAAATTTTTTTATTTTGAGATGAAAAAACTTTAAAAGGCACAAGGTCATGGCGGCCACTTTATTTTAATTTTCATTTATTTTTCTCCCTCGTATTACAATGGGAATAATTACTTGTCCAAGATAAATACGACCTAATACCCGAAACTAAGCAAATTAAATCCATAGTTTTTTATGTTATTTTTTTTTCTGTTTTAAATTTAAAATTTTTATTTAAATTTTTTATATCAATATTTTTATTCAAACAATCCTAATAATTTTACAATTTATTAAATAAGCAAATTAAATTCATATATATTTGCTAAAAACAACCAAATGAGAATTCAAGCAAAAGTTATACTATTTAAGCCTCTTCCATGGTATAACTTTTGTTTGAATTCTCATTTGGTTGTTTTCAGCAAATTTAACTTTTTACCAAACAAACTGTATACTGCTTTTGGTGACTCTTCCTGAAACAGCTATATAACCTGTCATGCAGAATATAGATCAATTTTTTGAAACAAATGTGCCAATGTTTTTGCTTTATTAAAGAAAAAACATTTGATCTTGAGCCTGAATAATTTCAAACTCAATCATTAAAATGATAAACATCGAAAAATAATATTTTTTATTTTTATAAAAAAAATATAAAATTAAGCAAATTAAATCCAAAAAAAAATTGCTTAGTCCTAATTTTTTTTGTAATTCAATACCTTTTTTTCTGTTTTAAATTTATAAATTTTTACTTACATTTTTTTATATCACATATTTTTCAATTTTTAACTTAATATTCAACTTTCGAAAAGAAACATTGTATCAATTTTTCAAGTTTATTTTTTTGAATCCTCTTTCGGTTTCATTTTAACAATTTCTTACATATAAATAAACAATTTTATTTAGAATGTACTTTTTTTTCGAATTTTTTAGTTAAAATTTTTTTTCTCCATCTTTTTCAATCTTAATCTTTTTAAATTGTTCATTTTTTAAACTTATTTTAATCACTATTTTTATACCCTATACCACTATGTGGTTTGGGTATAATGACTTTGTGCTGCTGTTTGTAACAACCAAAAATATTTGACCTAGACCCATCTTCAACTATACCGATCGAATCAGAATCACTTTCTGAGTTGATTTAACAATGTCCGTCCGTCCGTCCGTCCGTCTGTGTGTCCATGTAAAGCTTGTAATCAAACTGCAGGTGGCAAATATGAATATATTTTGATGAAATTTGGTATATAAGCTTTTGTCGGCCATGGGATGAACGCTATTGAAATTGGTGAGAATCGGTCCATGTTCAGACCTAGCCCCCATACAAATTACCCATATCAAATCGACATAAATTGCCATAAGATCCAAATTGTCATACAGATCTTACTCAAATTGGTTTTGTATGCGTTCATTACAGCCACTAATGAGTAGTCCAAAAATGATCCCTTTGACCCCATATAGAGCTGCTTCCCGATCTTCACTTAAATCTATTAAAAAACAAAAATATTGCACTGATTCTTCTCAAATTTTGTTTGTACATATTTTTGCAAAATACAAGAGAGACTTTACCAAACATGATCAGGATCGGTCCATTTTTGGACCTAGTCCCTTTATAGATATAGCATCCGATATGAACTTTTTCATATCTGCAGCCAAAAAAATTAATAAAAATCCCACTCAAATTTGGTTTTTGCTTATTTTCAATGTCCAGTTAGTTGGGCCTAAGAGATAGGGTTTCTAAACGCATGGTATAGGGTATCGTATAGTCGGTCTAGACCGACTATAAATTTCTTACTTGTTTTAGTTTAACACTGTTTTTCTTACCATTTCAGAATTTTCATTTACATTTTTTTATATTGCATTAACTTACGTTTACTTTTATTTTTTTTTAATTCAGTATTTAAAATTTTTTAATTTTTTTTTAATTATTATTTTTTTTTTTTTGTTTTTTTTGTTTCCAATTTTAAAATTTGTATTTACATATTTTTTATATCAAATATTTGTATGCATTTTCTTTTAAATAATATTAAATTTTTGAAAAGTAAAATAGTATAAATTTTTTTTTAATTTATTTTTTTAATGAAACCTAATTTTTACAATTTCTTACACATAAAAAAACAATTTTATTTAAAATTAATTTTTTTTTTTTATCTATATAACTTTTTTTTAAAAATTTTTAGTTTCATTTTTTGTTCGTCTGTTTCAATCTTAATCTTTTTTAATTGCTCATCTCTTTTAATCCTATTTTTAATCATTATTTTTTTAGTTTAACAGTGTTTTCTTATTACTTCACAATTTTCATTTAGATTTTTTTTAAATCGCATTAAGTTTATTTTTTTTTTTTTAATTCAATTTTTAAATTTCAAACATTTTTTAGACTTAATTTTTTTAAGCCTGTATCTTATTAATTTTTATTTATTTATTTACTTTTTGTTTCAAATGTAAACATTTTTATTTAAATATTTTTTATATAAAATATTAAAAAATCCAAATATCAAAAAATCATATTAGCTTTTGCATTTTTTAAGCTTAATATTTAATTTTTAAAAAGAATAAAATTTTATCATATTTTTGATAATCCTGTTTTTAATATAATTTTTTTAAGTTAGAATTTTCTTTGTTATTATTTATATAAATATAATTTTTATTTTTATTATTTTTTTTTTAATTAAAAAATCTTATTTTCGATCATGTTGTTTATGTTTTTGTTTTGAGAAAACTGATGAGGGTTGGTGACTCTTCCCGACACAGCTGTATAACTTGTAATGCAGAATATAGATAATTTTTTTTAAAGAAATGTGCCAATGTTTTGGCTTTATTTAAAGTAAAAACTTTTGATCTTGAGCCTGAATTATTTTAAATTCAATCATTAATGTAATTTTTATATAAATTTTTTTTATCCAAAAAAAAGCGTTTTTTTCATTACGATATTCGTATTATTTTGCATATTATTTTTTTTTTTATATTTAATAGTCAATTTTATTTTTTTGAAAAAAAAATGTTTTAATATTATTTTTTTATTTTTTAGTTTAACAACTTCCACCTCATTATTTAGAAATTTTATGAATCCTTTGGTTATTTTTGATATAAAAATATTTAAAAATTAATGTAATTTTTCAGACAGTTTGCAATTAATACTATAATTAATATGCAAATTTAAAACTAAAATATTTTAATAATAAAATTGCTTTTTTTTCTTAAACATAAAATAAATTATTTCTAGACCAATTTAGACCTAAAAGAAGAATTTACTCAATTATTAAAAATCTAATCATAACCAATTTTAGTTATCCTCAATAATTCAAACTCCTTTAAATGAGTCGTGCTCTTTAGAAAAAATATTCTAGCTTTCACAAAAGAAAAGTGGTTTATATTTCCTTTTCCCTTGTTTCTCAACAGGCTCTTTCTTCTGAGTTGGGTTAAGAAAACAACGATAACAGAAATGCAAAAAAAGTGAGTTTTTCGTATTGGTAAGGTATTGTTCAAAAACGATGAAAACGACGACAATACAAAAACGCGCCATTTTTAAAATTTTTTTTTTTATATTTCCATTCAACAACCAAAAAAAAAAAATTATTATGTGTTATATATTTTATTTCATCTTTTTAAAGAAAAAAAAATGTTGAATATAATACAAAAACTTTTTTAGGGTAAATACATGACTACACAACTTTAGCTAGACAATTTAGAAAAGGTTAGGAAACCTAAAGAACAAAACAATTTTTCGAGACCAAAGAATATTTCAAGTCTTAAACAAAACTTTAATATCAATAGGATACACAGACAGACATACATATTTAGTTCAGAAGAACCTAAAAAGATATTTAAGTAGTTTTTCTAAAAGTCTAAATTCCCATTAAAACCTCCATCCCATTCCATCTTAGTTTTCATTTAATTTAACAAGGATATAAGGTGGTTTCGTATACAACATTATAGATTAAGAGGGAGCGAGCAGCAGTGTGTTAATAAAAAAAATCAAGAAACTTTATATTCCCAAACTAGGAAAGACATTCATTCTATAATGTATAACAATATGCGCCCCAGCAACAATAACAAATAACAACTTTGGTTTAGAAGTATGCGGAAAACAGCAAAAATAATATCTTAAATAAAAAATACGAAATAAATGTGACCAAATTATGAAAATATTTGATTTATTTTACGAAATTTATACCGCTTGTTTCGGCCATATTGAAAAATAAGTAAAACTCAAAATTAAGCGCAGTTGTCATGTATTCGTCACCTGATAGCTCATATCGGGCCATATTTTCTAAGAATCACCCGAGTGGGTATATATTTATTGAGGCCAATTATAATGTCTGGCAATTAGTGTAAAAAAATAATAAAAACTCTATAAAAAACGCATTGTTAGCAGCACTATTTTTGTGTAAATATAAAATAAAACCATACAGTTTTCTGTCAAGTTACTATTTCGAAACTAACCCAATGAATTCGAGTGCCGTAAATTTTTGGACCTGGCCCGTAATGATATTAGAAAAATCTCTCCTGACCATATTGGGCAATGGAAAGCTAAAATCTTGGTGCATAATCATACCGTGATTTGGAGAGCAGATTCGAATGCCACAAAAACACGATTAAAGAAATAAAAAATTATAACCGGTCTGACATACTATACGATACCATATACCATGCGTTTAGAGAAAGGCTCTTAGGTCCAATCAATTAGATAAAGAAATTAAGCTTAAATAAAATCTTAGTGGAATTCTTATGAATTTTGTTTGCCTGCAAATATGAAAAAGTTCATATCGGATGCTATATTTATATGGGGACTAGGTCTAAATATGGTCCGCCCATATTTCTTAAAGTCATATTTTGCAGAAACATATGCAAACCAAATTTGAGATAAAACTGTGCCATATTTTTTTTCTCTTTAATTAATTTAAGCGAATATCGGGAAGCAGTTTTATATGGGGAATATGACTAAAAATGGTCCTAAAGGAATTTCTTTTGGATTAGTGGATATAATAGACACACTCAAACCAAATATGACAGATATCTATACAGTAATTTGAATCGTATGGCAATTTAAGTCGATCTCATCAGGGCATTTGTATGGAACTAGGTCTGAACGTGCACTGATTTTCACCAATTTTATTACCGTTCATCCTATGCCCGATAAAGGCTTATATACTGAATATTTTCAAAGTACATTCTTATTCGCGACATGAAATTTACATGGACGCACAGACGGACGGACGGACAGACAGACGGACTGAAGAATGCTTCAGAAAGCAATTCTGACTTGATCGGTATAATAAAACATTAGCCCATCTTCATTATATCCCGACCACATAGTGGCAGGGTATAATGCTAAAACGTAAAGAAACTCAGGTTGCATTAACTTTCCAAAAATTACTTCTCCGCTTCCTCTCAGGTTTGATGTGTGATGAATGACGAGTTTTACTTTACAGTTGAAGGAAAACAATAGCAGAGAAATCATTATTTTAAGTATTCCCACAATAAAAGTTGGTAACATAACTTCATATACTATATCCACATACCAGTGTAGTGGATAGTTATAGAAAATAATAGATACTTATGAAATAAGACAGGAAGTAGTGTGGAACTACGAAACTGTGATTTGCTATATTAAAAAAACTGAAAGAAATCACTGACAGTCCGGTTCGAAGGATCATATTAATATAGAATTTTCACTAGTCTCTCAATAACCGGACTTATTTGGCTAGTCACACAGTTAGCAGCCAATTTTGAGATACTTTTCAAATTCCGTATACTTTCTAAACATATTGTATGAACATAAAGTAAATTTATTAGAAAACATTTTTCCATTTCTTTTGCATATTTATTCGCTATTGTTGTAATCGTTTTTACTACTTGTTTTTGTTTTGCATGCCCCCTACCCTAAACATCGCGGCCTTCTCTACCTCCAAAATTTGCCTCCTTTATCAAATCACCATTGCTAAGCAAGATTTTATGTTTAGTTGCTGTAGAGCTGAAGGAGCTGGGGACTGCAAAAACGCCAAAACATTTACCTCCCTATCGTCATCGGCATCGTCGTCGTCGTCGCCGTCGTCGTAGTCATCATCATAGTAAAGGAAAGAATTATTACCGAAGCAACTAAATCCCAGATGGCGCACTATATAAGTTATGATATAATTTGCGTTTTTTTTTTCGTTTTCGCACAAAAATCTTCTAGCAATAAGCACAAGTATGCCATAAAAATGTAAAAGAATTTAGAAAATAAAATATAAAAAATAAGAATTATGCCATGTTTGTAGTAGATTGTAGAAGAATGTGTATTGCAACATTTGTAGCACTTTTAAAAAGTAGTTATTGTTATAAATTCAGATATAAACATGAATAACAAAAGACGCGAGGGGTGGATGGCGTATCGGTAGGATAATGGGAATGAATCTTTTGTATTGGTTAGCGTTTAAGTCGTAAATATTTTATTTTTTATTTTTCGCATAACTAATCTAAGGATTTTATTTTACACCCAGTGTTTTTCAATAATAAATCAGAGGTCTTAATACAAGTACATTAGTTTGTCGACCATCTGGTAATTTACTAAACATAAGTTTTCTAAAATCATTACGGAAAAATGAATGCAAAGGAATTAAAACGAATGGCACACCGTGCTTTGATGTCAACATCAAGAACTACATAGGCTGATCATTTCCCCAAGGACACCAATCGGGAACTGTCACCGCCAGCAAAATCAGGTTAAATCTCGGTACTACAACATCATTAACAATTTAAAAGCCTTTTGCAAAAATCTACTCAATAAATTTCTTGGTTCAGTTGTAGTGCGTACTAAGTGGCTGTCATCAAAATCCACGTGTTGGCCAAACAAAGATATTACGGCTTATAAACTGTGCAGTCATTTTAATACAATCAATTTATCATTACTCCTAAAGTAGATTTTATGTGCGAACCAATTTCAGTTTAAATCTACATACATAAAAGCGGAAATATGTTTGTTCGTTTGTAGCTTCCGCATATTTTCACAGAGTCCTACTATGTATCGGGATGGAACTATCCTATATATAAAAATGTATGTATGTATGTATGTGTATATGTTTGTTCTTTATAGGAGACTACACCACTGGACCGATCGTCTTGAAATTTTTGCTGTAGGTAACTGCCTATCCGGTAAGAAAAATAGGCCATATTTTTTTGATTTTTCAAGTGTGCGTGGCACCTCCCATATAAAGTGAATATTTAACATCTAATTTTAACATATAATATCTGGAGTACTATGACAACAAGAGCTCTGAAACTTGCACATGTTCATATTAAACTAATTTGAAGAGTTGCGAAAGAAATGGGCGTGATCGGGCCAATGGGCGTGGTGCCCACCATACAAAGTAAATATTTAATGGCATTTATCTATAGTACTGTAATAGATAAAGTCTTGGGAATTAGGGTGAGTTCATAAGTTATCAACTTTAGTACTCGGAAAAAATGGGATGGATCAAACCAGTGGGCGTGGCACATTCCACACATGGTCAGTATCAAGAGTACTATGATGGCACGTCATTTGGTTGTTAATGTAAGTAGTCGTACCAAAAGTAGTCGTACCAGCCAAAAAAAATTATCGAGAGTACTATAAACCCGACACTCATGAAGCAAGGTGTCAGTCCACGAATGATGAGTGTGAGCAGTTATGTGAAAAATGGGCGAGATCAAACTAATGGGCGTGGCACCTCCCATACGTGGTAAATACATATCATCATATATTTACAGTTCTATGGCAAAACAACGTCGTCCGAGTCAGCCAGTAAGCTACAAATTTTTTGGATATTTTTATTGGGAGTGGCATCTCCCATACAAATGGAACTTCTAATACCATATATATTGAGTACTATGATGGAGAGATTAATGCAAATTTGTGTAAGGTCGCCTATTAGTAATGTAAGTAGCCATTTCGAAAATGGACGAGAACGGATAAGAGGGCATGGAACCTCCCATACAAAGTAATTATTCCATATCGTATACCTCGATTACTGTGACAGAGACAGCTTTGCAAATTTGTCTGAGGTCATAGATAACACAAAGTAAATATTAAATGTCATATGTCTGGAGTAATATATTACTGAAAGCCTTAAGAATTTCCGTGAGCCCATAAGTTATTCATGCGATTAGTCGAGCAACAAATTAGCGTGATCGGAGAACTTTTTTTTTATGCCAAGTTCCTAGTTCTAATTTTTGGGTCCAGGGATAAGCCGGATTTGGCTAGTTTTTTGCAGCGACAGACCTAAGCGTCTGGTGGGAATCGAACTCACGACCACCGCATGATAGGGGAGCACGCTACCTACTCACGTACCGGGGCGTGGCACCGCCCATACAAAGTAAATATATAATATCATATAACTGAAGTTTTATAGAAGGGAGAGCCTCGACATTTTGTGGGAGTCTATCAGATATAAATGTGAGTAGTCTGATAAAAAAAGGCAGGATATGATTAATGGGCGTGATGCCTCCTATACAAAAAAATATGAATTAGTGCGAAAGCGAAAGTGTTGAAACTTTTGACAAGTACATTAATTACCTATGTGATTAGTCGTGGAAAGTATGGGCGGAATCGCCATAATAAAAAAATCACCAAAATTATAAAATCGCCAAGACCGAAAATAGCGATAAACAGAACTCGAAAAAAAAAAAAAAAAAATTCTACAAAATCAAAAATCGCCAAAATCAAAAATCTCTATAATATAAAGTTGCTAAATTCAAGGCCAGTCATTAAGTGTTGCCAGATTTGTGTTGCCAGAAATTGGAAAAATTCATGTTTTCTCATGGACATGTAGCTTGCGAATGAAATACAAAAAATATTGTATATCAGGAAATATAGAAATAAGAAATATATAAAATGATTTAATTGCACAATACAAGCTTCGTAAGAAAATTGACTATGAAAACATACATGTCCATAAGTCAGGGTAAGTCGTAGCGAAGCACGACAGGGCATACTAGATTATTATGAAATAATTCACCAACCGAATTGTTCTAAAACTTAACAACTGAATTTTCGATTGTATCAACAGAAATTATATAGCAACTAACCATTTTCTATTGTGATAAAATATATACTATTGAGACAATAGAATTGTAATAGCAAGCAACTCAAAATTCGGTTACTAAATTCATCACAGTTCGGTTGGCAACAAATTTGGTAGCCACAACGAATCTGTTTTCCGTGTGTACTTTTTCGAATTCTACATCACATCAAATTGAATTTTAACACGTACGAGAAGGCCGACAATACGTTAACAGGTGCTTCGGGAGAGGGTCTTGGATCTATCTTTGCTGAAGCAATAACAGGATATAACAACTAAGCACAAAATTTCATATCTGATTTTATTTTTGTATAGGGATTTTGAGCATATTTAATAAAGTCCCTTATTTTTCTCAAAAATTTATACAAACAAAATTTACATAAAAAATATATGCAATATTTTTGTTTTTTGATAGATGTTAGTAAAGATCGGGAAGCAGCTATATATGGGAATTTTGACTAAAAGTGGTTTTTCAGGCTTTATTTTTGACCATCGATTACTAGACATACATACACCAATTTATATATGATAATCTGGATCTAACGACAATTTTTGTCCCTCTGATAGGGGTTATTTGTATGGAGGTTAGGTCTGGACAAGCAACGCACTTCGCCAATTTCATTAGCGTTCGATTAAGAAATACATATCAAATTTCATCAGAATATACGACCTGTTGTTTGATTACAAGATTTGCATCGAAAGTGATCCTGAGTCGATCGTTATTATAAAAGATGGTTTGAGTCAAATATTTTTTGTAGTTACAAAAAAATGATATCGAGCAATCAGTGGGGACTAAACCTTAATACGGGGAAAAGAACTCTTAATATTGATATCTAAGATCTAATATTTCTATTGGTTAAATATCAGTAAAGAACTTATATACTGCCAAAGAATAACTTTTATTTAATAAACAAATAATATTTTCACAACTAGTTTTCTCTAAATTCATCCCAAGAACTAGATAAGTACTTTATATGAACCAAAATAGACAACTTTTACCACATGATAAGCCCATATTTTATTCATTGGTGATGATCAAACTTTTCACCGGATCACAACTTAAAGATAATTTGCACTTCTTGGGCGCTGTATTTTTCCCAAGCGACTAATTCTAAACTTTAACAACCCTATTTTCGATTATATCAAGAGAAATTTAATAGCAGCTAATCATTTTCTATTGTGATGATATTTACTGTTATAACAACAGAATTTTAATCGTAATCAAATTGAAATTTGGATGTTACCATTATCGCAATTCGATTAGCATAAAATTCGGCAGACACGATGAGTCCGTTTTCGGTGTATGTATTGCTTATTTACGGATGTTATCTAGCATTTATCTCGGAAAAGTAATTAGTCCAATTGTAAAATGACAGCGGAACAATAAATGCGTTACTGTTGGATACAAGACAATTTTTTTGTATTTCCAATTTTGTTAGCCCTTCCAATGGGATCTATGATAGTCCTCAAAATAGGCATTTCATCGCTACAGCTAAATTTGTTTCCGCCTAGCTATTTCTTTTGGTTTGGAAATAGAAAATAATTAGGACGAGGTACGAAATTATTTTAAAGAATATGAAGAACTTTCTTCTTGGCCAAATGCGTTTTTTTTTTTTTATATCGGCGTTGAATCGGTCCAGTAAGTTAGAATAATAATCAAAGATTATTGATTTTCCCTTTAGAAGGCCAATTAGACTACTGCTGGGTCTCCGGTGTGTTGTAATGAATCTCTAATCCTCCATTTTAAAACGTTATTGATTTTTAATTAATTACGAGGGAAGTCACAGACTTTTTATACGCCCTGAAATTCAAAGCCACTAATTATTCGAGTTTTTTTTTTTTTTTTTGCCAGATTTTATGTTCCACATTTAAGTCAAACATTTTGGTAAAAGTTTGTTCACCTAAAAAACTTTTTTCCATAACTTATTTTCTATTTATACCCTATACCACTTTGTAGTTTGGGTATAATGACTTTGTGCTGCTGTTTGTAACTACCAAAAATATTTGACCTAGACCCATCTTTTATTATACCGATCGACTCAGAATCATTTAGCAATGTCCGTCCGTCTGTCCGTCTGTGTGTCCATGTAAACCTTCTAATCAAACTACAGGTCGCAAATAAGAATATATTTTGATGAAATTTGGCACAGAAGCTTTTATCATAGGTCATAGGATGAACGCTGTTGAAACTGGTGAAATTTGGTCCATGTTCAGACCTAGTCCCCATACAAATGACCCCTATGAAATCGACATAAATTGCCATAAGATACAAATTATCATATAGATCTCAGTCAAATTCGGTTTGTATGTGTTTATTACATCCATTAATCAGGAGTCCAAAAATAATCCCTATAGGACAATTCTTAGTCATAGGCTCCATATAGAGCTGCTTCGCGATCTTCACTTAAATCTATCAAAAAACCAAAATATTGCACAGATTTTTGTTCGAATTTGGTTTGTATATATTTTTTCAAAATATGAGTGACTTTACCAAATATGGTCAGGATTGGTCCATTTTTCGACCTAGTCCCCATATAAATATGGTACCCGATATGAACTTTTTCATATCTGCAGCCAAAAAAATAATAACAATGCCATTAAAATTTGGTCTATGCTTATTTTCTATATCCAATCAGTTGGAACGAAGAGATAAGGTATCTAAAGCATGGTATAGCGTAACGTATAGTCGGTCTAAACCAACTATAATTTTCTTATAGTCCAAAATGAAATCTTGAATTTTTAAATTATTTCTATTAACTCATACTCTCTGTCTGTCTGTCTGTCGTGGGTCAACCCCATTCCCTCTTATCCGATTGATTAGAAAATTGGCTCATGGTCTTGCTGTGACCACAGATTATTTTTGGGGTAGTCACGCACAGTCACGCATAATCACGCACAGTCACGGAATGATCTAAATTTCATCTCCCCTCATCCGATCGATGTGAAACTTAATCCATACACTTGCTGTGAAAAAAGATTAAGATTATCAGGTAGTGTCGCGCATGGTCACGCAGAGTCACGGAGATATTTAAAACGGATTTCCCCTCATCGAATCAATCTGAAACTTGCTCGATATACTTGTTGTAAAGAAAGATTAACTTCACGCATAGTCACGCACAGTCACGGAGTGACTTAAAACCCATTTCCCCTTATCCAATCGATCTGAAACAAATATTAATTTTAAAATATCACGCAAAGTCACTCACCGTCACGGAGAGATTCAAAACTCATATCCATAAGGAAAGAAAGAGTTTTAATAAAAACTTTGCTTTTACTGGGTTAGATTATTATATTTTTTAAAATAGAAAATAATAAATTATGAAAAAAAATTTTTTGAGTTAGAAATTATTCAGGCTCAAGGTCATACATAAAAAATTTTGAAGCAAATGCAATTATTTTCCCAAGAATGGTTGTATTTAAATAACCGTTACACGCTAAATAATTTTTCAAAATCCTAGGTTTTTACAGCCATCAGACACAAGAAACTTTTAGAATAGCAACAATAACAAGAACAACATAGAAAAACCATAAGTTTTTCAAGAGTTTTTCTACATTTTCATTTAAATCTCGGTACCTGTTGAACCAGTTTTGATGACTTTAAATAGCAACCAATGAATCATTTTCACTAAAACTGAGTAACCTAGCTGAGCTATTAAGGGCATGATCGTGATTTCCACAGACAGACAGATGGACATTGCTATAAAAATTAAGAATATTTATATTTTATAAATCTACTTTTTTTCCAATCACACTGTACAACAATCCGAAAATTTCTGTGCAGTTCAATGCATTTTTCAGATAGAAATCAAGTATTTCTATAAAGAAAACAATCATTGCTTTTATATAAATACAATATATAAGAAATTAACTTAAAATTTAGATTTAGATGGTGGCATTCGAATTAAAAAGCTAATTACACTGTGGAACAGTCCGAAGATTATTGTACAGTGTAATTACAGACGGAATGATATACTATTATATGCCCTCTGCACATTGGAGTGAAAGGCATAAAAAGGGGTAAAAACGGCTCTTTTTATTTATTTTGGTTTTTTCTTTTCAAGGCAATATTGAAGACCTACACGTACAAACATCCTTTTATTTTTCAAGTTGTTCCCAAACTGTCAATTGCAGCTTTTTGGAATTGCAATATATATATTTAAGATACGAAATGAATGTATTTTTTCAATTTAATTAATATTTAAGAAAATTTTTTGGATTAAATTAGAAGAAGAAAAAAACAAACAATTGTGATCACTTACACGAGTACAGCATTTCGCAAATATTACAACAGTATAAATATTTTTATCCTTAAAATCGATACAAACAAAAGTCTTCAAAACAACTTTATTCTATTATATTTATTTTAAGAAAATTTGTGTTTTGTTCTCCTCTAATTTTTTTTCCGTATTTTTTTTTTTTTTTTTTTTTTTTTAATAAATGGAAATATAAAAAGCTATTATTGTAGTTTTTTGTTCAAAAGCAATACCAAAAATAAAAAGGAACCAAGCAACAGAAATAGCCAACAACAACAACAGTGATATATAGTAAAAAAAAAATGCTGATAATGAGAGAGACCACCGAAAAAATGTTGAAACAAAAAAATACACAAACGGTAGCTCCAAATTCTAAGAGGAGTTTTTATTTGAAGACTGCCAGCATGTTTTAACCTTTTTTTTATTTAGTTGGCTGGTGTAGGGCAGGGAGGGTTAGCGTATGAATTTAGATTCAAAAAGGAACAAAACATTTAGAAGAAAAGCAACTTAGATATAATCACCAACATAAATCTAAAAAAATGGACTAAGACTGGCCTTGATGGTCATACTAAATAAGTATTGTTATATTTTAACGTATTTTATATATTCTTGTTGTTGCTGTTGCTGTTCTTGTTGTTGTTGTGTAGACCAAAACGGAAAGGCAAAAAAAATAAAACTACATAAAAAAAATGAAAAGGAACCACTAAGCAGGCAAATGATTTATCTAAATGGATAAACAGTTAAAATAAAAATAGTAGACAACAAATAGTTTTATGACTGTACTTACTGAGACCAGTGCAGAAAAGCATTGGAAAATAATTCCCCAAAAGAATACAAATTCCTTTTTTTCGAACAATTAACTGTAATAAACTATTTTAGGAATTTTTTTATCATTAAGCTTTTTATAATCTATAACAATATTTTTTTTTTTCTTTTTTTAATTTTATAAGCCGAAATATTGTATTCAAAACAATAAGTGACATTATTGTATACATGAAAACTTTTACACTTGTCAGCACATTTGTTGGAACTGTTTTCGTAATCTATCAGCTTAATGTTGTGAAAAAGTAACTTAAAAACTGTTGAAAACTGTGAGAAAATGCTTGTTTCTTAATAAATAATGAATATACAAAACTGACTAAAATAAATTTAAAAACATGGGAAAAATGCTCTTTTTAAACCTCTTCATCTAGTTCATAATTCCTCGTGACTACCCTGAAAGCGTATAAAAGCATATCTTCAAAAAAAGTTAATTTCCTTTATACAGTTAAAGGTTCCTTAATTTGATATTTTAATTTTCTAAAAAAATTAGATTTTCATAATACCTAATACCATAATACCTCATTTAAAAAAAAAACTTTAATATAATTTTTTAAACAAATATTTATTTGGGTAGAATATATAAATTTTAAAATTTTTACCTTTTTGAATAATGTGCTTTTTCACAGCTTTTTTTAATTCATTCTCACTCACTTTTTTTAAAAAAGTTGTCGTTATTATAGGAATGTTTCAGATTTTTCTGATCGCGAGTGGATAATGTTTTAAGAACATGTTCTGTTTTTTTAGCAGTACACGTGCAAGAAAATGAATTTAAAATAAAGCTACACTCGAATCTGTGCAGTTTATGTGTGTTCGAAACAAAAAAATACGTGATAGAAAAATGTTCTTGTAGATAACGAAATATTAAAACGAAACACAGTCACGATTGTGTTGGCAACCATACAACAATTAGAAACACACATAATTGATATGAAAATTGATATGAAAACGAATATTGAGAAAATATTAAGCATGCATTGAAAAAGCAAAGACAACATACGAGGTCGGTCCAAGAACAAGCTAACCTGACGTATAGATGGGACAGTAGTTTGAAACAAAAATGGTCATCATATACAACATATTTTTTAAGTTTCAAGGCGCTACGTTGTTTAGTATATTTCCATTTATAAACATAGTAATAATCGGTCGCCGTTATGTAAATCAATACTTTAATTTCAAAGGTCTTCATCCAACCAATATTAAAGCCGAGCTAGTTTCCACTTCTGCGGTTGTTGGCAGAGTTTAAACGACGCCATACATAAAATCCATAAAATCGTAATGTATGTTCGTCGGCTGAGGGTGCGTAAGTCAGCTAAAATTTTAGACATTTCAAAAATGCATGTTGACCGAATATTTGGAGATGAGAAAGCTGTCCACAAGATGGGTGCCGCGTTTAATGACAGCAGAACAAAAACACCATTTCACACCTGACACAAAGGAACAATCAAAACAGTGGACTGAAATTGAAAAATCGTATCCAAAGAAGGTGAAGACAGTTTCATCTACAGGAAAGGTTAAGGCCTTTTCTTTTTTGAGATACGCGTGGGTTAATATTTATTGATTATCTTCAAAATGGAAAACAATGACCCGGGTATCGAAGATATTGAATATCGCTTAGGAAACTCTATTGAACAAATGTTGAGAATTAAGGAACATTTTTCCCTCGTCTGTATCGCCTAATCCATATAAGATAATTTTCTTTCCTGATGAAGGAAATTTCTAAAGGGTATGCTAATCAATTTTAGCTAATTAACAATTCAACACAAATTTAATAAACATATACATTGTATAGTTTTTTTACTTGAAGCTTAAATATGTATTTAATGTATGGGTTAGTACCAACTTTAAATTAACTTTACTTCAAAAAAATGTCGCAAGTGGTGCAAATCTGTAAATAAGGTGAACAGCTAAAAATAAATACCTTTCAAATGATATATTTTTTGTCAAAATCGGTTGATAACAAATAGCGTAAAATCGGTCACAATAAATCGCCTTGCCTATTAATATTATAGATGACCTCTATACAGACTATAACGCTTTCAAAATCTTTTGTAAGCCCCCGAGTGAAAATGCTTGTTCTTAAATGTCAGATTTAATTGACACTCGCATTCAGATATGTAAACAAATAAAAAGAAATAATCTTTTCCTTATAAAAATTTCATTTTTAACAAAAAAAAAAATAATATTACAAAAATTTCAAAAACAAAAAGGAACTCATTGGATTTAAAAAAATATACTTTTTATAATTAAGTTTTTTTATAATTAAGTTAATTTTTTGGTAAGGGAACTTTTTAGAAAATTAGCATTTTCAGAATATTAGCTTTTTAATTTTTAAGAAAAAGGTAAAATTTTTTAGAGAAATTAACATTTTTAGAAAAATTTATATTTTACACAAAAAAGGTATTTATTTAATAAAAGGTAGTTTCTAAAAGAAATTCCTTTTTTAGCAAAAAGTAAATTTAAAGAAAAAACTAATTTTCGAAAAAAAAGAGAGGACGATACTTTTTAAAAAAGGTACTACTTACAAAAACGTACCTTTTGAGAAATATATACTTTTAAAATAGTATTTTTTAGAAAATAGTATATTTTTAGAAAAAGGCATTTTTTAAGAAAAGGCAATTTTTGAGAAAAAGAATATACTTTCAACCAATTCAGATATATATTTGTCAACTCCAGATGAGCTATATACAGACTATAATGCTTTCAAAATCTTTTGTAAACCCCCTGAGTGAAAAATCTTGTTCTAAAATGTCAGATTTAAGTTGAGGGTTCTTTTATAAAAGACATTCGAATTTAGATATGTAAACAAATAAAAAGAAATAATCTTTTCCTTATAAAAATTTTGCTTTTAACAAACAAAAAAAAATATTATAAAAATTCCAAAAACAAAAAGGAACCCATTGGATTTCGAGAAATATACTTTTCATTATTAATTTATTTATAAACAAGTTTTTTTTATACCTAAGTTTATTTTTTGGAAAAAGGCACTTTTTAGAATATATGTACACTTTTTTAGAATTTTTTTTTTTTAATTTTTTAGAAACAGGTAAATTTTTGTTAGAAATATTTCAATTTTTTAGAAAAATTTAAATCCTTCAGAAAAATTTTTAGAAAAATTTATTTTTTTAGAAAATTTAAAATTTTATAGAAAAATTTTTACTTATTTGATAAAAGGCAGAAATCGGTCCGATTAAGAATACAGTGTAGTTATGAATTTTAGAAATTCATGAAAAATATAAAAAAGGTAGTTTTTTTTGTAATTTTTGAAAAAGATAAATTTTTTATACATTTTTTATTTATTTATTCAATAGATATTTTATTTTATATATACATATGTTTATTTACAAAATACATAACATTAAAATTTAAATGTAAATAAATAACTATAAATGGCATAACATAATAGTTGAGCGCCTGATTGGCATGCTGTTTATAAATTCTTGTAATTATATTATTTACGATTTTATAATAAAAATAAATTTTGAATTTAATTCTTCTTGAAAAACAGAGTTATTCAAATTTGCTTAATATAAATTTTCTATATTTTAAACAGTTTTCTAAAAAATTTACTAGGATTTTATAATTAAAATCAATACCATTAAGTATATTTAAAACTTCATTTAGGCTCAAATAGCATTTTTTGAAATAATTTAGTCTGAACACATTATAAATAGGACACACTCCCATTAGATGTAGGGTATTTTCTGTGGCATCCAGGTTACAAAGTGTGCAAAAACCGACAGATGTGCTTATGAAAGATCTGGCGTTTAGATCCAAGAGCCCTCCCTCTTGCTCTTATCAATAAGTTTATAGAACGAGAACTTATTTCTGAAGCAGTAATTGGTAAACTTCCAATAGTTTAATTGTGGATATAAATCATGAAGTTGTGATCTTCTTGACCCGCGATTAGTTCATCTCTCTAGGAAGCTATTACAAGTGGTAAAATTAACCCACAATGTTTACTTAAAGGTACTCCATTATCAACATGCACAAATTGAATCTTTGCACAAAGTTTGAACCAATCAACAACCCAGTATGACCGTTTTGCAATAATCGTTTCAGCTAGCATCCGCGGTAATCTATGGTTTGGCATGCTAAGAACTTTGTTAATGTAATCAAAATACAACTTCAGTGTATCCACATATGAGTCATTCCATGTCAGACCGAACACCTTTTTTACACCACCTCTTCCGATTTTCTTTAAATTTGCCAGACGTAATAAACATAAAAAAATATTTTACACGTGTTTCGGGAAAAAAATTAAAAATTTTTTTTTAAAAAGTTATTTGCATTTGAAAATCGTCAAAATCGTGAAAAATCTTCCGACATGACAACATTTAAACAAATGTTTTTATAAAACTAGTAAATGGATTTTGAAGTTCAATACCTTGTTTTAAAGGTATTTGAACCTTCTTTTTAAAAAAAATATTATTTTTTATAAATTGATATTTTTTTAATATTAAAATTTGGGTTTTTTACTTAATTTCTGTTTTCCACAATCTTCGAACAAGTCGAAAAATCTGAAAAAAATATTTTCTTTAAGGTTAATATATTCTTAACATTCCCTCAAAATTTCAGAGTGGAGGTCGAATGGATTCTATTTTTTTACGATTTTTTTCCATTGCAGCACCACAAAAAAAATAACATTTTGTTTATAAACATTTTACTTTCAAGCATGTTAACGAAAATTTCAACGCATGTATGTATGTGTGTATGTATGTATGAAAGTAAAAAAGTGTATTTTTATTTAATATATAACTAAAAGTTAAATAATAAGCAATTTTAATTTTTATATACATTTTTAATAGAAAAATCAGCTGCAAATGATGTAGTATGAACTTTAATGCTATTTACTACAATGACAATGGGAAAGAAAAATTTATTAATTATGTTGCAATATCGGAATGCTTAAAACACGACACAATAGCTGTCAATTTATTTCAGGAAGGTCTAATCAAATTCCTTAAAGAAACATTGAGTTCCTTAAAAAAAATTTTTTACTTCTCAGATGGTGCAAGTGCTCAATATAAAACCAAGAAAAATTTTGTCAATCTTGCATTTCACGAAGATGATTTCGCTATAAAAGCTGAGTGGCACTTCTTTGCAACTTCGCACGGAAAGGGCCCTTGCGATGGGCTTGGAGGCACAATTAAAAGATTAGCAGCCCGAGCCAGTTTGACCAATATTGACAATCCAATCAATACCCCGACTACTTTTTATCAATGGGTTAAACAAAATGTTAAAAACATAAATTGCGAATTTTTTAGTACGGAACAATATAATGAGCAGGAGAAAAAACTTAAAGAACGGTTTACTAAAGCAAAAATGATACCAGGTACTTTAGGCTACCATGCGTTTATTCCGTACCAAGAGAGACAAATTAAAGTTCATACTACATCATTTGCAGCTGATTTTTCTATAAAAATGTATATAAAAATTAAAATTGCTTATTATTTAACTTTTAGTTATATATTAAATAAAAATACACTTTTTTACTTTCATACATACATACACACATACATACATGCGTTGAAATTTTCGTTAACATGCTTGAAAGTAAAATGTTTATAAACAAAATGTTATTTTTTTTGTGGTGCTGCAATGAAAAAAAATCGTAAAAAAATAGAATCCATTCGACCTCCACTCTGAAATTTTGAGGGAATGTTAAGAATATATTAACCTTAAAGAAAATATTTTTTTCAGATTTTTCGACTTGTTCGAAGATTGTGGAAAACAGAAATTAAGTAAAAAACCCAAATTTTAATATTAAAAAAAAATCAATTTATAAAAAATAATATTTTTTTTAAAAAGAAGGTTCAAATACCTTTAAAACAAGGTATTGAACTTCAAAATCCATTTACTAGTTTTATAAAAACATTAGTTTAAATGTTGTCATGTCGGAAGATTTTTCACGATTTTGACGATTTTCAAATGCAAATAACTTTTTAAAAAAAAATTTTTAATTTTTTTCCCGAAACACGTGTAAAATATTTTTTAATGAAGACTTCGTTCTCAAATTTTAAAAGACATCGAAGACATCAAAGTCAATTTTTAGCAAAAATCGTACGGTTTGACATGGAATGACTCATATAGAGAGTTGAAACCTGTCTATAAGAAAAGCATGTAGTTTGGAGTGTTATTGGGGAAAAATAGCAGCTTCATAATAAAAAATCTAAATAATTTTTCTACTTCATCATGTTTTTGGAAGTCCCATCTTAGCGCTCCATAGAACATAATGGATGAGATGCTGCACTAAACATTTTTAATTTATTTTTATTTGATATATTGGGATGATTAATATATTTTGACCAAGTAAAAGAAATCGCCATTTTTAAAGTGGTCAGTTTGTTTGCTAAATGTTATTTAAATGATAGATTATAGTTGAGATCAATACCTAAATACCTGTAGGAGTTTACAATTTCGATATCATCTTCTCCATACGTCCACTTTAAATTTTTTGATATTCTAGTTCCACTGCGGAAAGCTAAAATTTTTGATTTAGACATGTTCACTTTAAGACTCCACATCATACAATAGTGATGAAGTGCATCGATCATATTTTGAAGACGAGAAGGTGAATCCAACAAGATAACAATGACATCAGCATACAAAAGGATTTTAACTTCAACATTTTTTACGTTTATTCCAACAGGAAGAGCATCTGCTAAGTCGTTTAAGTATAATGCAAATAGGATTGGACTTAATATGCACCTTTGTTTTACTCCAAGGTCCACGTTAAAGGATTCAGAAAATTTATTTCCGTATAATATTTGACTCGTAGTATTTTCATAAAAGAGTTGTAGAATACAAATAATTTTTGAAGATAATCCCATACTTGGGAGTTTATAGAAAAGAAAATTCATAGGAATCATATAAAATGCACTGGAAAATCGACGAAAATGCGTAAGTGTTATTGCCATTAAATAATTTAAGTGTACAATATTAACAAGTCTAAAAACGTTGTCGCCAGTTGAATATTGTTTTCTGAATCCAGCTTGATATTCATTGAATATGTTATATTTATTAATCCAATCAGTTATTCGATTTAGAAGGATGGTATTAGACAATGTAATGATAATCCACGGTAACTTTCTGGTGAGTTTGGATCCCATTTCTTCAATAATGGAATAAGTATTGCTGTTTTGAAACTGGATGGTATTTTTTCCTTAACAAAAATTAACAGGAGCATATTTATAGAACTCGTTGCCGATTCCATCATAGCCTGGGGATTTATTTTCCTTTAGATATTTCAAAACCGAAAAGAGTTCACACAATTCAATAGAAGAATCGGGAAATGGGTCTGTATAGCATGGGATACACCAGCGCAATAAATTTAAAATTTATACAAATTTTTTATATAACTTCTTCAGGAAAATATAGTTTTTTAGAACAAGGAAAAAGGAAAAAGTAAGTTTTAAGAAAAAAGTAATTTTTTAGAATACCATATTCTAAAAAAAATAAATGACGGTAATATTTAAAAAAAGCACTTTTTGAGAAAATATACTTTTCATAAAAATTGTATTTTTTAGAAAATATTTTGTTTTTAGGAAAGAGCATTTTTTTAAAAATTTACTTTTTGAGGGAAAAAAATATTTTCAGCCAATTCAGATATATATATGTATATGTATGTCAACTCTATAACTGTTTCTACTTCTTTATTTCCCAATTCGTCATACGAATGTTGGCGACCAAAACAATTACATATAATTACATGTTATGATATTTTTAATTATATCACAATATTTCAAAGGGTTCCCAGGATTTCGGCAAACATTCCTCTATCTCTTGCCGAACTTAGAAGATATCCAACATCTCGGAATTTAGTCCACTCCTGAATATTTGAAATCCAAGCTATTTATTTTCTTCCTTTAGAAGGCTTTCCGTGTATTCGCGAAGTGATGGTTTGTAACAATTTGTATTTTGTATTTCTCATAATATGTCCGTTTTTCTTATAATTTTTATGAGCTCTCTATTTCGAGGCATTATTCTCTTCTTTTCATATCTGTCGCTTTAATGGTCCATACCACCATTGCTTACAGTAGTACTGACCATACATATGTTTTGATAAAACGTATTTTCGTATCTATGTTGATATCATGACTCATTAGAACTTTTTATACCCTATACCACTATGTGGTTTGACTTTGTGCTGCTGTTTGTAACAACCAAAAATATTTGACCTAGACCCATCTTTAATTATACCGATCGAATCAGAATCACTTTTTGAGTTGATTTAACAATGTCCGTCCGTCCGTCTGTGTGTCCATGTAAACCTTGTAATCAAACTGCAGGTCGCAAATATTAATATATTTTGATGAAATTTGGTATATAAGCTTTCATCGGCCATGGGATGAACGCTATTGAAATTGATGAAATTCGGTCCATGTTCAGACCTAGCCCCCATACAAATTACCCCTATGAAATCGACATAAATTGCCATAAGATCCAAATTGTCATATAAATCTTACTCAAATTGGGTTTGTATGCGTTCATTACATCCATTAATGAGTAGTCCAAAAATGATTCCTTTGGCCCCATACAGAGCTGCTTCCCGATATTCACTTAAAACTATTAAAAAACAAAAATATTGCACTGATTCTTCTCAAATTTTGTTTGTATATGTTTTTGCAAAATACAAGAGACGTTACCAACCATGGTCAGGATCGGTCCATTTTTGGACCTAGTCTCCATATAGATATAGCATACGATATGAACTTTTTCATATCTGCAGCCAAAAAAATTAATAAAAATCCCACTCAAATTTGGTTTTTGCTTATTTTCTATGTCCAGTTAGTTGGGCCTAAGAGATAGAGTTTCCAAACTCATGGTATAGGGTATCGTATAGTCGGTATAGACCGACTATAATTTTCTTACTTGTTTATATTTAAAAAATGAATCTCTTGCCATTTCTATCCGTCGTCATATTTCTTTTGATCCGTCCAATTGGTCATTATTATTACTTATTACTTCAAAATATTGAAAGTTATGAACCCCTTCGATGGAAAAGTTTTGTATTTTTAATTTAGTTGTGCCGTAATTATTTTTTCTGCTCACAATCATATATTTGGTCTTTCAAATACTTATTTTCAAACCATATATTTCACTATATGTAACAAGTCTATTCATTAAATCTTGGAGATCAGTGGTGCTATCAGCCACGCTATCATCGGTATATCTAATATTATTTCTATATATGCCGCCTATATAATTACCCCTAGATATGTTGTTTATGGATTTCTTGAAGATCCTCTCGGAATATATATTAAACAATAGTGAGAACAGTATACAACCCTGCCGAACGCGACTCGATATTGAAATGCTTTCAGACAGCTCTTCTTTAACCTCAATTTTTGCGGTTTGGTACCAAAAAAGGCTTTTGATCCATCGGATTTCCTTGTCATCTGTACCGAGTGACATAAGGATGTTCATTAGTTTTTCGTATTGCACTGTGCCATACGCTTTTTCGTAATCTACGAAGCATAAGAAAATATCCTTTGTACATCTCTACATAACTGTTTATGCCGTTATAATCTGAATGACGTCTTATTAAAAATACAATATTTTTACTACCTTATTTATGATATACAGTGAATCAAAATGGAAATCGGTATCACATTAATTATCTTTCAAGAAAAATTATAAAAAATAATTTTTTTATTTTCATTATTTTTTTTTTTTTTTTTGCATATTAGCTAACGGATTTAATATAAATTTGTAAAAAAAAAAAAAATACTTTATGTACTGTTAAAAATTGTTCTGCAATTAAAAAATTATTAAAACTTTTATGTCAAACGGAAAATTTATCTTTTCTAAAAAAAATGCACAAAAGTATTCAGTTATATTTTATGTGTGTTATAAAGTGGATGCTTAAAGACAAAAAATAAAATGGCTCCAATAGGCAAATAGATTTTAGTACACATGACACCATATTTTTTGCTAATTTGGATAAAAGTCCAAATTTTTGAACTACGGTAAAATCTGTGTAAATTGCAGAATGTCGGCGGGGGGGGGGGGGGGGGGGGAATATGTTCTGATACCCTTTTTTGGTTCTTTATACAGATGAAAGCAAATTCAATCTATATGAATGAGATGGAAATACTCTGCATGCCGAAAATCAGGCACTGAGTTTGACCAAAAAGAAAAAGGACTAGTGCTGGAGTTTGAAACTTGTATTTCATTGATGGAAAATGGATAGATATCTAAATATTTTAAAATGCAACGTAAAACTATTGTGGGATGAATTAGCTCGTAGAGTTTACAAAAATATCTATTATAATATTAACCAATTAAAAACAGATTTACAATTAAAAACTGAGTGGAATAAAATATCTCCAGAAATGTGTAAACATTTTATTAATTCTATGCCAAAAAAAAAAAAAATAAAAAAAATTATTGAATCTAAACCCAATGCTACAAAGTGCTAAACTAGTCATTTTTAGTTTTTTTTTTTATACCCTCCACACCACTGTGCAGTTTCTGATTCCATTTGTAACGCATCGAAAAATTAATTTACGACCACATAAAGATATATATGCTTGATTCTTATAACAACTCGAGTTGATATAGCAACATCCGTCTGTCCGCCCATCCGCCTGTCTGAAATCACGTTCATTCACAAAATCAACAATGTACCTGGGTAAACTTAGTACAATATTTTTCCCATTATTTCAAGCAGTTTGGTATTAAAAATAGAGTAAATAAAGTATCATTGTGCCTAGTTATGACCTAAAATTTGAAGACATGTCTAAAAAAAATACTAAAAATTCATTCATTCGTATTCATAATTTCGTATTGTGTTTATCAAATTTTTTACTTTTCCAAATATTTTATATATGGGGCAGTCCAAGAGAAAAAATACTTTTTTAGCACTATATCTCCGATTCGGATAAAATTCAATGGAGAGAGAACTTATGCCTAGAAAAGCATGAAAAGCTTGATCGGACCTCTTTGTAGTTTTTAAAAGCTTTAAATGGTGAAAATCGCGTTTTGTTTTCAAAGTCAAAAATTTTGAAAACGGAAAAAGCTAGAAATATGAAATTTTTTTTCAAGATTTGGGACTTGAATCTCTTTAGAAAAAAATATTTTGAAAAAAAATTTTAAAAATTTCAAAAGATTTTTTTAAAAAACAATTTTTTTTTAAAACTTGGTCTAACAAAAAATACCATTCTTCAAAAATTTTCCAAAAAATATATGTTAAAGCTGCGTCTTTCTTAAAAATTTTGAGGGGTAGAACAAGGTGATCGGACAAAAAACACCGGAGTTATAGCCATTTTTGTAAGGCAACCTCTAAAATTTTTTAATAGAACGAAGCAAAAAAAAAATTTTTTTTTTATATCAAAGCACTGTAGAAAACGTCATCGTTTTTTTGATAAACTAAACAATCGCTGCAGAAAAAAAAAATAAAATAAAACACATTTTCGTGAGCAAAGTCGATATTGAAGCTATAAAGCCGAAATTTTGAAATTTTTGTTTTGAGTTTTTTACGGCAAACTAGTCCATTGTTTCGTTGTTCGTCTCCAACATTGCGTTCGAAATTTATTACTTATTGTAGACAAAGCTTAAATTAGTGCAACAGTGTTTGAAGCAGTGATTAAGTGTTCAATAATTAAAGTGATCGAAAGTTCTGCACAAGTGCAGCAGCGAGCGTGTAAAGTGCAGTCGGAATTACTACAGACAATTTTTAAGCATGTTTTCAAAAGCTCGTTTTAAAGCTTCACTGATAAAATGAGCAGTTCAAAAACGAAAATTTACTGGAATCCTTTTGGCGCTTGCAAAAAGAGTTTGCGATTTTTTTGCACTAGCTGAGCTATTTTCTTAATATTTTTATGCTTCACAAGTTACAACTGATTTGAGAGAAATTTCCGATAAAGGCAGATTTAGTTGCTCAAATAACCTAATTAATAAATGTTTTGCTTTAAGAGGTGAGAAGGGTATTTTGGCAGTTCCCGATGCAAAGCCTGGAAACAAAATATCGGCTGAAGTTACTAAAGTAATAAAAGAATTTTACTTGAGAGACGACAATTCCAGGAAAATGCCTGGCATGAAAGATTTTGTCACTGTCAAAGTAAACGAAAGCTAAAAGGAAAGGCTTCAGAAACGGCTCGTTTACTGCAATTAAGCGAGCTTTTTGAATTGTTCAAAATCGAATTTCCTAATTTTAAAGTCGGCTTTTCGAAATTAGCTG
Source organism: Cordilura impudica (assembly GCA_963682025.1). Lineage (NCBI taxonomy): Eukaryota > Metazoa > Arthropoda > Insecta > Diptera > Scathophagidae > Cordilura > Cordilura impudica. The sequence goes on along the minus strand of OY821520.1, from coordinate 51,607,495 downwards.
AGATTCGTCCTGAACAATGCATTTTGGCGGAAGCATCTGACACTCAGTAAATGTTAAAACAATTTCCAACAGCTTACAGACAAAAGTCGTAAAAATATAAACGTTAGATGGGTACAGAATTTTTTTTTTACTTGGATTTACGATATCCAGGCAAATTCTGAAAGGGCATAGTCAAAATTACCTGGAAACAAAATTTAGCTTTTAGCTGCAATAGCGACTTTGCTCAAGCTGAAAATGTGGTTTTATTTAAGTTCTTTTCTGCAGCGATTGTTTAGTTTATCAAAAAAACAACTACGTTTTCTACAGTGCTTTGATATAAAAAAAAATTGTTTTTGCTTCGTTCCTTAAAAAATTTTAGAGGTTGCCTTACAAAAATGACTGTAAAACTCCGGTGTTTTTTGCCCGATCAAATTTTTCCACCCTCACAATTTTTTGGAAAGACGCAGCTTTAACATATATTTTTTGGGAAATTTTTGAAGAATGGCATTTTTTGCTAGACCAAGTTTTTTAAAAAAAATCATCGTTTAAAAAAAAACATCGTTTTTTAAAAAAATCTTTTAAAATTTTTAAATTTATTTTTTTTAATATTTTTTTTCTAAAGAGATTCAGTCCCAAATATTGAAAAAAAATTTCATATTTTTGACTTAAAAAAAAACTCGATTTTCACCATTAAAAACTTATAAAACCTACAAAGGAGGTCCGATTAAGCTTAAAACTTTTTTGCAAGCTTTTCTACGCATAAGGTCTCTCTCCACTGAATCGGAGATATAGTGCTCCAAAAGTATTTTTTTCACTTGGACTGCCCCATATTTGTTATAAATGGTGCAATGTATTATTATTGATATTAATGTATTCGTAAAACCCAGGTGGAGGGTATCAAAGATTCGGCATAGCCGAATTTAATATTTCTAGTTAAGTTTTAATTTTAATATTTAGTCCGATTTTCCGTTTGACTTACAAATATTAGGTTCATTTATTTATTTTTTATTTTTTTTTTTTTTGTATAAAAAAATTTTCCGTTTGATTCACTGTATTAATTTCCTAACTTTAAAAGTAAATGTGGCGGTTAACGGGTTAATTAGATTTTTTGTAAAAAATTATTATTTTCGATCTATATCATTTTTATGATTGAGTTAGAAATTAAATCAGGCTCAAAATCAAAGGCTTTTACTTTAAATAAAGCAAAAATAATGGCACAATTTGTTTCAAAAATTCATCTATATTCTGCATGACAGGTTATCCTGCCGTTTCGGATCGAGTCACCAATAACAATTTTTTAATCATTTTAATCAACTGAAAATATCAAGTATGGTTATTAGATTTCTATATAAGATAGTCATAACAACAAAACGGGTATCCACTGCTAGCAACTTTCATTTTTGCAATGCTGAAATTTAACTAAGACAAGCCAATACAGTTTTAGTTTGAAAGAGGTTCAGCAAATTAGCAAAATATACTTTCAAAAAACCCCCTACTCAAAAAAGGAGATGAACTTAAGTATGAAGTGAAAGAATAAGATCATATACATAAATTTTAAAATAGTAATAACTTAAAAAAAAAAATTAAAATAAAAATGTATTTATAGTTATAGCCAAAAGTATTAATTTTATTGCCTACCTACTAAAATTATTGTCTGAATGTAAATTGTAAATGTAAAACGGCTAAGAATATAGAAAACAACAACAATGCAAGATGGTTTGCTACGTTTTATAGCTGTTGAAATAAAAAAAAAAACAAATATATATAAATTTCTAATACAAAAACTGTAAAATTTTACTTTAATGCCCCCATAAAATGTTGTTTTATAGTTTGAAATTTATTATACCCACCTCACACACACACACACACACACACCAAAAACCGAAACCGAAACCACCCAACCACCCACCACCACCAGCGCTACTTCTATTATGGACCAATATTTAACTACTTTACCATCTCATAACGCTATAACTTTAAAATAAAGCGGGTAAATGTCTTTAAAAAAAATCTAAACTAACGCAACCTTTTGTAATTCGTTTCTTTTTATTATAACTGTGTGTTCATGCACAACCCTGCCTGCCTGACTGCCTGACTGCCACCGCTTGTGCCTTTCCGTGTTCACTGGTTCACCTATCGAAAGCAGAATTTCTTACTTATTTTTTTTTTTCGTTTTTGGAAATAAACCTTAGGCAACACTATACTGTTCTATACTATTACTCTAAACTTTATACTTTATACTCTATACAGAAATACAATACACAACAGCATCTTAAAGCAAAATCATCATCAGTGGCGGCGGCTGAGCGTCAGCCCCGCTGCCATAGTCGTAACTTACCCCTAACGAACTGTACATAAATCGTCTTTTCAGAAAAATACAAAAAATATAAACACTAATGCCAGCCAAAGTAAAAAAAATATAACAAAAAAAATATAAGAAATAAGAAGAACTAGAAAATTTAGTATCTACACAACAATTTTTTATTACAGTGAAAAAAATAAAATAAAAAAAACTTAATGGCTGTAGTGAGAGTAGTGTTTAAAGTATAATTGTTGGAGGAGGGAGGGTTAACCCAATAATGCTCAAACTAAAATTGTATGCCGCCAAAAAGATGCTACCATATGTTTGGCCAAAATAGTAAACAATTGGAAAATACTAAAGTGCAATGCATCATTAAAGAAGAGATAAAGAGCTTTTGCAAGTTTAAATTACATTCCCCAAGAATCAGTTTCAAGGCTGAATTCTTTTAACCATTATTGAATAGAACTGATTCCTAAAATATTCATAAGCTAATGATAAGTAACTTCAATTGTTACAATTTTCGGTAAAGCGAATGCACTTATTAGAAAATAAATCATCGATTACTTGCAGTATATCTCTGGTATAAATTAAAGTATGACCTGCGGTTAAAAAAAAATTATTTACGATTTTTTTTTTTTTATAAATTTCTTCTAAAATCCTTCAAAAATAATGCCCTAAAAGGATTTTTTTAAAATTCGAATTATTTTTGGAGTTACAGTGCTATATATGCATATATATTTGTATGACAATATAGAAAATTCATGTAATAAAACTTTTAATGCGTTTTTCTCGAAATGACTTTTTTCAAGAACCAGAAGTCGAATCAAAATGCGAGGGGCGGCGTTTTGTAGGTAATCACGCCAGGCAGGCTCTGAACGTGTATAATTGGGCTAACTTTACTACCGGGGGAGGTGTTGGGCAAAAACTCTCCAAAAAACAGCACATTTTTGAATTGTTTTTTTTAAATCGCGCCATTTTGTCAATTTTCGATATTTTTTTGGAAATATCCTACCACAGTTATAAAACACATATTCGCCTAATAAGTTTTAAGTTGTTGATCCATTAAAATTTAAAAAAACTCAAGATATTATTTACTTTTTTTAATAGAAATACTTTTAATGTCAGTGCTTTAATTTAAACTAGCAGAATCCAGCCCTCGAAATTGGAGTGCAAATTCTAGGAAATTTTACTTTTTCATTATATAAGGACCCTAAAGGTATTCTAATCAATTATAGCCAATTCGCAAATCAGCACAAAAAAACAAACTCATTTTTATTACAAACACAATAACAAATTTAAGAAACACACACATAGCATATGTATAATTTTATGTAGTAGCAACTTTAAATGCAATTTACTCAAAATAAAGGAAAAAAATTTAAAAACCTGTAAATCTGCAAAACGGCTAAAAAGAAATTCCTTTCAAATAATATACGTTTGGTCAAAATCGGGATAAAACGGTAGAACAAAACATCGATCACAAAAAATCGCCTAGCCTATTAATACACTGTGGAACAAATTCAGGTTAGCAAAAGCTAGGTCGATTCTGAGAGTGAGGGGTGAAAGTAGAGGCTAAATTAGAAGATCTGTATCGCGGCGTTTGTTTATGTTAGTTCGAATTTTTTTTTAATCCACCTTCGAAATTTGCAGTCAAATGCCGATTTTCAGCATATTGTTTATATGGTTTTTTGGCTATAACTCGTCGATTAATTGATATTTTTTCAATCTGTAAAAGTCAAGTTATTGCTAAAGACCTGTGTAACAATTAAATTTTTTTAAAAAAATGATTTAGAAAAATTTTTTTTGGTGCTTATGAATCAAAATGTTGCAAAAATTATTTTTTTTTCATGCTTTTTGAAAATATTTTCCACAAAACTAAGTCTTTATTGCTTTCTGTTTGATCTATAATATGCTTCTCAGTTTCTTCAACAAATTTCATTTGAAAAGAAAATGGTCTTAGTCGATAATTTGCGTTAAAAATCCCAAAACCATTAAATAAATAGCGATTTAGGTAGAAGTAATTAAAAAGAGAAGTTCCAAGAATTAGGAATTAGAAAAACAACTTTTTTGTTTTCAACCACAGGTAGCGATTTTTTTTTTTATTTCGTACAAGCGAACTAATTTCACAAATGAAGATTCAGTTAAGACTCGAAACTCAGCCGAAGCTGAAGGACCCAATCCTAGTCACACAAAACCAATTGGATGGAATTGTTGCAAATTTGTGTTTGACTCAGAAAAAATCAGAACTACTGGCTTCGTTTTTGAAAGGTACCAAAGTAACAGCATATCGAAAACGCCAAAAAGAGTTAGAAAAGTTCTTCAATGTGAATGATGCAAAAATTTCGCTTATTGCAACGATAATGAAAAGTTAATGGAGACGATAGGTTTAACCTATAAAAAAGATTATTGGCGTTTATTCACCGATAGTTCACTAATCAGCTTAAAAGTTGTGCTTTTGCACAAGACAAATAGAATGCCTTCTGTTCCGATTGCGTATAGCACTGACACCAGTGAAAATTTCGATAATTTGAAACACATTCTGGAAGTAGTCAAATATAACGAACACCAGTGACGCATTTGCTGCGACCTCAAAATAGTTTCATTGATTACAGGCTTAACAGCCTCTGGCCGTCCAAAATATCCGTGTTTTTTGTGCGATTGGGATTCACGATACGGAGAAGGTATTAAAGGAAGAAACCAGTACAAGCAGCATAACTGGAATAGTCGCATTGGACGGAAATGGCCTAAAGACAATAGGCTACACGAAAGTCTTGTTCCTGAAATGAAAATTTTGTTGCCATTGCTCCACATTAAACTTGGCATTGCTAAAAATTTTTTGAAATGTATCGCAAAAAGACCAGCAGTATTCAACCGCTTAAAAGACATTTTCTTAAGACTAAGTAACGCCAAAATTCAGGAAGGGGTTGTTAATGGTCCCGACATACGGAAACTAATGAGTCGTCAAGATTTTGACCAAGTTCTGACAGACCGAGAATTAAATGCATGGCTCGCATTGAAAGCAGTCATTAAAGGCCTTTTGGGTAAAGAACGCCAAGACAACTACAGGCAATTTGTTGCAAACATGTTGGTAGCTTTCGATGAAATTGGGGTTAATATGTCGTACAAAATTGCATCAGCATCTTGATCAACTCGCTCAACAGTTGCCAACTGAATCTGATGAGCAAGGCGAACGTTATCACCAAACTGCACTTCCATTTGAAATAAGGTAACTATAGAGTGCGCATATTTTGAATTCCTAGATTTTTCTAATATCTTTGTCAGAGTGCACAATTTAAACATGTTAACGATTGAAAACTATTTTCGTTTCAGGTACAGAGGAAAAAAATCTCCAGATGCACTACTCGCCGAAATTTGTTGGTGGTATAAAAACACCTTTGAAGAAGAGGAAGACGAGGAAAAAGAGGAAGAAGGGGAAGACAAAGATGAAATTCCAGAATATCTGTTGGACGAAATTATCGACCTTTCTGATGATGATGACGATGACCAAGATATTAGAGAGAGCAGTGATGTTGATCCACAGCCGCCTGCTAAACGGCAACTGGCCAAATCATTAATTTAATTTATTTAATTTTTTTACTTAAAACTTTTCATAACTAACATTTCAAAAATATATTTTTTCCATATTTCTATAATTTCTTTTTCAATGTTTCTTCAAAACCAACACTGAACAAAATTGGTGCTTAAAAAATGAGAAGTAAATTAATATTAAGCTGGAAAACGCAAGTTTTGTATTATGATTGTTTTCTTTTCAAATGAAATTTATTGAAGAAACTGAGAAGCATATTATAGATCAAACAGAAAGCAAAATAGACTTAGTTTTGTGGAAAATATTTTCAAAAAGCATGAAAAAAAAATAATTTTTCCAACATTTTGCTTCATAAGCACCACAAAAATTTTCGAAATCAATTTTTTTAAAAATTTTGATTGTTCCACAGGTCTCTAGCAATAATTTGGCTTTTACAGATTGAAAAGTATCAATTAGTCGACGAGTTATAGCCAAAAAACCATATAAACAATATGCTGAAAATCGGCATTTGACTGCAAATTTCGAAGGTCGTTTAAAAAAAAAATTCGAACTAACATAAACAAACGCCGCGATACGGGTCTTCTAATTTTGCCTCTATTTTCACCCCTCACTCTCAGAATCGACCTAACTTTTGCTAACCTGAATTTGTTCCACAGTGATATTGTAGATATATTTTATTTTGTTTTCCAACCATTTTTTATACTAATTCTTTGTCCAATGGATCTTGACGAGAGCACTGGAGGCTATACTTTGCTGCATTTCTTATGAATTTTGCTCCAATACCATCATTTTAAATAAGGATGATTGTGTGGAAGAAATGTGTACAGGATTGCTTAACTCGAGAACCCATGACATTTCAGTCAAAGAGCAATGGTCATTCTTCAAGGATTTGAAGGTACATTTGAAGTCTGGTAAATTCATTATTTCATGTGAATTATTGTAAAGAAAGTAAAATAGATTTTAGTAGCAAAGAGAGGATCATGAGCAAACATTGAAAACACTGAAGAGCAGATTCGATGCTGCGGTAACAATCGATGGCACCGCTCAATATCATGCTTTTATACGACGGAAGACACAAGTTGAAATAGTTTTCTGCCTCTACTCAATGCGATTTCTTTCCGAAGCCAAAAAAGAAACCAATAGCTAAATCAATAACTGAACGTAGTAACGCCAAGAAAGGATTGGCAAAAAAGCTGCAAATAAATTCGATAAATAAGCTGGATGAAAGACTGGGTATTTAAAAATTTACAAAACTAAAATACTTCATCAGCTACAATAAATTAATTCAAAAAATACTCAGTTATATTATAAATGAATCTTATGTGATTAAGATTAATTTTTTTTAATTATTTATCCTTTTAATTTAATTAATATTATTACACATAAATAAAAAAATAATTTTTCAACATTTCTATAGAAAAATAAATATTTTTTTTCCTGAGTTTTGCATATTGCGGGTATTACAGTATCGAAGGTATGAAATTTTGGTTAGGTGTGTTACATACCATTGGAAAGGCTAATTTGTCTAGTTTCTCAGTATATGTTTTATTTTTAAGGTTTTAGAAACACTTACACAATAATAGGAGAAAATTCAAATTAGTGCATATGGTAAAACCGTTGTCTTGAGTTACAAAACATTGTTTTTATAGATATCCAACTCACATCCCACTAAGCTCTTAAACAAAAACCTAAGCTTTGTTTTGAGCAAAAAAAAATTTCCTTTTTTGAAAAAAAAAAGTCCACAAAATTTTTGATTTTGCAAAAAAAGTCAAAAAAATACTATATGGGACAAACAACAGGTAAAAAGTTACATGGATGAGAAAAAACGCCTGTTTGACCAAAATGTCAAATTTTGACCCCCTCTAACTCAGAGAGTTCTGGACCGATCTTGTTGAAAAATTGTACATAAACTACTATCCAATAGCACTAACCTTGGTGCGAATTTCATCCCGATCGGAAGATATCGGTTTCAAAAGTTGGATCACTTGATATGAAACGCCCCATATATAAAAGTGAAAATTTGTTCGTTTGTGAGTTTAACATTATTAGGTGGCTAAACCTAACACCGATCTTCTTGAAATTTTCACAGTGTGTAAGCTTGTATCGGCAAAATAAAACGAAGTGGGCGTGGCACCTCCAATATACAAAAAATTTGTAACATCATATATCTGGAGCTATATGATATCAAGAGTCCTGTCACTTTGTAGGAGTATATACAAAAGTTAGGAACGTGAGAAGTCGGCCTAAAAAGGGGCGGGATCAAACAAGTGGGCATGGCACCCCCATACGGGCATGGCACCCCCATAGAGCAATATGATGGCCAGAGTCTGGAAACTTTATGCACGTCAATTGGTTGTTAATGTGAGTAGTAGTTCCATAAATGGGCAGGATTAAGTTAGTGGGCGTGGCACCTCCCATACAAAAAATATTAACTGGATTACTATAAACCCGACAGTCTTGAAACCAGGTATGTGATCATGAACGATGAGTGTGAGAAGCTATGTGAAAATGGGCGGGATCAAACCAGTGGTTGTGGTATATACATAACATGATAATTAACAACTAAAATATTCAGTAGACATATGTTTTATTGAAACACAACTTTTGCCGGGTCAGCTAGTATTATATATAGCAATGTCTGTTGCTTGGCAACCGTCTTTTGTAATAACTGAATAATTGATTGCGAGCAATTAGTTATGATGTGACAATAAAATTTCGGCTGTGCGAACCAACCAATAAATATATTTTCTGTATGCTATGGTGCGCTTTTTATTAAAATAGAAAATGTTTTGACCTCAAAAATAGACTTTTTTTTTCTTCTATGAAAAAATTTGGTAAATTTTTTACCTAAGATACCCGTACCAACACCTTTGTACTCACGTACACTACAGGGTTAATTCGTAAGGAAGATGAGGCTGAGCGCTACAAAAGTTATAATAATTTCAAATAGTAAGAAAGTTTGAGTAGCAAAGTAGAATAAATTCCCAAGCTCCGCGACAATAAACATTTTGTATAGGAAAAACATTATACTTTTTATAAGAAAATTCAAGCAAAAAAAATATATAAAAAAAAGAAAAAAAAACCCGTTCCTTTCAATAATAAAAAAAAATTCTTAGCTGAAATCCTCGTAAATTTGAATTTTGAAAATATCTTTTTTTTTCCTTCTTGCCCTTTTCTTCGTACTAATGAAGTATTTTCTTTTTCTTTATTTTCTTCTCTATAATCTTCAAACAAAAAAAAAATAGTATAGAATGTTTTGTAATGCCATTAAAATAGTAGTAACACTAACATAAACTAATGCCTTAAAGCATTGTAACGTCGTTCTATCGCTCCGAGAGGATACACAAAAGTAGTAAAAGTGTAAGAAAGTTGGTAGTAGGAACATTAATCTATAATAGCAGCAGAAAAGGGGGGGGCCATTATTGTATATTTTATTTTGGTGTGTCCGTCCGTTTGTCTGTCTGTTTGTTTAAGTCTTCTTTATAATCCGCAGTAAAATTTTAAATGGTATTAGAATATCAATGAATGGTTTTATTACTTTATACATAATATTTTGTATAATGCTAAAGTTTTCGTTATGTCTAAACTATTCTTTGGCTGAGGTTATTTTTAATTAGCAAATTAAGAAGGGAGCATGGAATGTAAAATAATCGTAAATAGGTTGCAATAATTTGCTGAACATTTAGATCAATAAAATGATAGATACTAAGGGCAGATGGAATAAATTCATAAATGTTTAAATAGATTCGTAATGATGATTATGTCTTAAAAATCATTGATAGATAACAGGGATAAAATATTTTTGGAGAAAATAAACAATGTAAAGGAGAATATGCATAAAGGTTTTATAAAGACCTAATATTGAGTCTTTATATATATCTTTATTAATATATTTTTAGAAATGTAAGAAAAAATTTAATTTATATTTATTATTGTTTCTACACTATCTATATATTCTCCTATAGTCAAGATTTGATTTCTATCAAGATTGTCTGTTATAAAGAAGCAGTTGAATAATTAGTTATTTCTGAATACAAGATTTTTATTTCAGATTGTAGATATTGACCAATAAAAAGGCGAAGAAATTTAATAAGAATCAATTTATAATTACATTTAAACTAAAAACTTTGTTGATTTTGTACTACATCCAAGGATATCAATGTTAAGTTATTATGACAAACCACAATATTTAATAGCAATGGAGGTTATCGAACTTATATCGCAAATTATAAATCGATATCGACAAATTACAAAAATTTAAAATAAATAAGTGAAAAATGATATTGGGAAAATGCTAATCTATAAGATTAATAGGCTAGGCGATTTCTTGTGACGCTTGTTTTGTTCTACCGTTTTATCCCAATTTTAACCAAACGTATATTATTTGAAAGGTATTTCTTTTTAGCTGTTTTTGCAGATTTACAGATTTTTAAATTTTTTCCTTTATTTTGAGTAAATTGCATTTAAAGTTGCTACTAACACATACATAAATTACACATATCCTAGGTGTGTTTTATTAAATTTGTTAATGAGTTTGTTATCTTCATTCACAATAATAATAAACCATAAAAGTGTTGGTTTATGAATTGGCTAAGTTGAAAAATAAGCTGCCTAGAAATTGCACTCGAATTTCGAGCGCTGGAATCCGCTGGTTAATATTAAAACTTGATTAGACTTGATATTGCATTAATAAACATTTATACTGGAAGAGTATTATACAAAATAAATTTAAAAAAAATAAGTTAAAATTGAAAAAGTACCACAAGGTACTTATAACAATTGTTTTAATAACAAGTAAGAGTGTTAAATTCGGTCTAATATCTGGACACATTGCAATATTTATAGCAAATGTAAATAAAATATTTTTAAAAGTAAGCAATACATAAATATTACAACAAACATAATGAATTTTTAAAATTTGTTTAGAAGTATCTTTGACACATCTTGGTACAATCATGCCCGATTTACCCCATTCAATAACAACCTGTTAAAAAAAAAAACACAAATTATAATAACTTTACATAGTTAACTGTTTAATTTTGAGGACGAGCATGATTTTAACAGACGTACAGACAGACGGACGGCCGGACAGTGCTATATCGACTCGAGCTATTACATGGATCAAAAATATATGGGGTCGCAAATAAATGTTTCGATACGTTACAAACGGAATGACAAATTGATATATACCCTTATGCTTATTCTGCAGATGCGATTCATCATGGCATCCTAAGCTCTAAATTAACTTCATTGAAGCCATAAATTTATTGGATGATTAAACTTTTAACCACATCTGGTTGTTATAAGAACTTTTTTGTATTTTTATAGTATTATCTAGAAAAATCTAGAACATTTATAAATAATAAACTTATTTAAAATATTATATCAACGGTATATATATTATAACTAGCAGATTCCAGCCCTCGAAATTCGAGTACAAATTCTAGGAAATTTAATTTTTTCATTGAATAAAGAAACTAAAAGGTATGCTAATCAATTATAGCCAATTCACAAATCAGCACAAAAAACAAACTGATTTTTATTACAAACACATTAACAAATTTAATAAACACACACATAGCATTGTGTAATTTTATGTATGTGTAGCAACTTTAAATGCAATTTACTGCAAATAAGGGAATAAATTTAAAAATCCGTAAATCTACAAATTGGCTAAAAAGAAATACCTTTCAAATAACATACGTTTGGTCAAAATCGGGACAAAACGGTATAACAAAATATCGGTCACAAGAAATCGCCTAGCCTATTAATATTATAGATAACACTACTCAACAAAATGAAAAAAATTTCATGTACTCCGGATGCGATAATTTTTTCTGTGTAGATAACCTTGACATGAGCTCGAAAAACGCAATAAAAAATTTTTTTTTCGTTTGGTTTTTTTTTTTTTTTTTTTTTTTTAAATTTTAAAAATTTTTTTTTGGTTAATTTGTTTCATCCAGCATAACTCGGGAACCACTAGCCCGATTTAATTGAATTAAATTGTAAAAAATTTAAAATTACAATTCCCTTAATCTGTTTATATATTGTTTTCCTATACAAGCAACAGTTTCCAAGTTAAAAATGAATATATAAAGGAAAAAACTTATTTTTGCCTAAAGATTTAAATTTTTTTTTTTTTAAAAATCCATAAAAAATCCCAAATGAAAAAAAATGTCAAATCTTATTACTTTTACGTAAAGATACATAACCTATGAGCAAAATAAGAGAAAGATCATGAAAATCGATGCACGCGTTTCGCTTTTATTCGCAATTGAGTAAAGGTATGAATTTAAAAAATTTGCTCGACATATGCACAACTTTGTCTATGGTAAGGTTTTTTCTTTTTTATTACAAAAAAAATTAAAATTTGTTGGGTGACAAAAATATATGACTTTAAATTAAAAAACAATTCGATATATGTACAAGAAATTATCCTAAGGATATCAACATTAATTAATTATAAAAAAGTTTTAAAAAAAAATATCTAAACACAAAAATAAAAACCTTCAAATTAAAAATAATTATGTGCTTTTGTCTTTCTTTTATATTGTTGTGGGTCTGTTTCTCTTATTAGGAACCAGATATAGTCCCCCATCATAGCTTCGTTCCAAAATCCTTGGTATCGGTGCTCAATTTCTTTCATTTGCTGATGAAAACGCTCACCATGCTCGTCACTCACATCGCCCAGGTTGTCCGGAAAGAAGTCCAAGTGCGAGTGTAGAAAATGTATCTTAAGCGACATATTTGCTCCAATTTTTTTATAATTTTGGAGTAGTTGTTCGACGATCTCTCTGTAATTTGAGCTTTTGTTGTTTCCAAGAAATCCGGAAACAATTTGCCGAAATGAGTTCCAAGCTGCAGCTTCATTTGGTGATAAAATGTGTTCAAACTGTTGGTCTTGCAACAACTTTTAATTTGCGCCTTCCTTAATCTTTGCCGATGAAAGGTGAGGAAAAATGGTTTTTAAATAGGCGAACGCTTCGCCATCTTTGTTGATAGCTTTCACGAAGTTTTTTATGAGTCCGAGCTTTATGTGAAGAGGTGGGAGAAAAACATTTTCCTTTTTTATGAGTGGTGTATATTTCACGTTGTCGCTGCCGGGGATGAAGTTAACTCTTTCTGTCCAACTCCTCCTGGTGTAATGATGTTGACGATCGCGGCTGTCCCAAAGGCAGAGAAAACAACAGTACTTTGTGAATCCACCTTGTAATCCACAAAGGATACCGATAACCTTAAGGTCGGCACAAACTTTCCAATCGTGTTTCTCATAGTTAAGGCACTTTAGTAGATTGTCCATGACTTCGTATGTTTCCTTGGTGTCAACGGCATGAGCAATTGGAATCGAAGGTTTCTTGTTGCCGTTGTGCAGTAAAATTGCTTTAAGGCTCTGCTTGTTGCTGTCGATGAAAAGACGCCACTCTCCTGGATCGTAAGAGTACCCGAGTTCACCAAATAATCCGGGGGTTGCATTTATGTAAAAAAATCATACAGGTAGTCACCGGAAAACCCAAATAAGTAAAAAAGTCCCCTTTCCTTTTTTCCTTTTAATTGTTCACGCACATTTATTACCGTTTATTACTTTGCTTACGCAATCATAAAAATTAAATAACCCTTTGTTTATTCCGTTTTGTTAATTCTGAGAATCATAAAAAAAAAGAAAAAACCTTACCATAGACAAAGTTGTGCATATGTCGAGCAAATTTTTTAAATTCATACCTTTACTCAATTGCGAATAAAAGCGAAACGCGTGCATCGATTTTCATGATCTTTCTCTTATTTTGCTCATAGGTTATGTATCTTTACGTAAAAGTAATAAGATTTGAAATTTTTTTTCATTTGGGATTTTTTATGGATTTTTAAAAAAAAAAAAATTTAAATTTTTAGGCAAAAATAAGTTTTTTCCTTTATATATTCATTTTTAACTTGGAAACTGTTGCTTGTATAGGAAAACAATATATAAACAGATTAAGGGAATTGTAATTTTAAATTTTTTACAATTTAATTCAATTAAATCGGGCTAGTGGTTCCCGAGTTATGCCGGACGAAACAAATTAACCAAAAAAAAATTTTTAAAATTTAAAAAAAAAAAAAAAAAAAAAAAACCAAACGAAAAAAAAATTTTTTATTGCGTTTTTCGAGCTCATGTCAAGGTTATCTACACAGAAAAAATTATCGCATCCCGAGTACATTTTGACTGTTGACTAGTGTAATTAGATATTGAAAATCAGCATAAACCAAATTTGAGTGGCATTGTTATTGAATTTTTTGCCTTTGAATATGAAATAGTTCATATCGGACGCTATATTTATATGGGGACTAGGTCGACAAATTGACCGATCCTGATCATATTCGATAAGGTCACTTATATTTTTGCAAAAACATATACAAACCAAATATGAGAATAATCTGTGCAATATTTTTGTTTTTGATAGATTTAAGTGAAGATCAGCTTTATATGGGGGCTATGACTAAGAGTTGTCCTATAGGTTTTATTTAAGTATTACTGATTAACGGATATAATAAATGTACACAAACCCAACTTGACCGAGATCTATATGATAATTTGGATAGTATGGTAATTTTAGTCGATTTCTCTTAACACAGGCAGACAAACAGACGGATGGACGGACGGACATCGCTAAATCGACTCAGAAAGTGATTCTAAGTCGATCGGTTTAATAAAAGGTGTGTCTATGGCAAATATTTTTGGTGGTTATAAACATCAGCACAAAGTCTTTATACCCTGGCAACATAGCGGTATCTATAGGGTATAAATATTAATATGCAAAAATGATTGAAGTTAGCAAGATCAAGCTCAAGATCCTAATAAAATTATTTTAAATAAAGCAAAAACATTAGCACATTTCTTTAAAAATTGATATATATGCTGCAAAACATGTTATACAACTGTTTGGGGTCGACTCACCAACCTTAATCAGTAACCAAAAAAATTTAAATTTATATACCTTTGCTGAAACCAACCCAATGAGAATCCAATCAGAGAGTTATACTTTTTAAGCTTATATCAATATAAAACCAATGTATGCAACAAATGCGTCTAGTTTTTTGTTTTATTTAAAGTAAGAACATTTTGATCTCGAGCTTGATTAATTTCTAGCTCAATCACTAAAACGATAAAAATCGCATAATAAGATTTTTTCTTTTCATATTCGTAAAAATATAATATAATAAATTATACACAAATAACAATGCAAAATAATCATATTATCACAAAATTTAAAAAAATATACTATTTATTTTTTTCTTTAATTTTAATATTTTTTATAAAAAAAAATAAATCTTATTTTCGATCTTTATCATTTTTAATGATTGAGTTAGAAATTAATCAGGCTCAAGACCTCATGTTTTTACTTTAAATAAAACAAAAAACATTGGCACATTTGTTTAAAAATTGATCTATATTCTGCATGATAGGTTCACAGCTATTTCAGGTCGAGTCACCAACCGTTATCAGGAACCAAAAGCAGTAGTTTGTTTGGTGAAAAGTTAAATTCATATACGTTTGCTTAAAACAACCAAATGAGAATCCAAGCAAAAGTTATACTATTTAAGCCTCTTCCAATATAACAACCTAAAATATTTTTTTATTTAATTTATTTAAATTTTTTTTAATAATTGAAGTAAATAAAAGAAACAAAATATTATTTACATTATACAAAAATAATGAAAAAATTTTATTAAGAGTCGATTTAGCGATGTCTGTCCATCCGCCCGTCTTTCTCTCCGCCTGTCCGTCAGTCTAAGTGTCGATGTAAACTTTGCAATTAAATTTCAGGTAACAAATTTTATGAAATTGAGGATATAACCTTATATCGGCCCTAGGAAGAACTCTGTTTTTTTTTTTGATGGGATACAGAGGGATCGACAAACAGATATATATCCTCTACACAATGGTGTGGAACGCATAAAAATTATATGATCATAAAATTATTTGTTTTTTTTTTGTTTTATTTTTTTTTGTATAATTTATTAAATTTTTTTTAAATAATTTAAAGTGATAAAAAAAAAATATTTTATATATAAAAATAAAAAAAAACAATAATAATAATAGAGACAGACGCGCTACCGATGCGCCAGGAGAGCAATGAAAAAATTATTTTTATTAATAAATATGCTAATAATAGTATATTCTTTAATTCTTATTTAAATGTTAATAAAGGATCATAACATCGAGGCTTAAATATAAAGTAATTCCATTTTAATTACCATAATTATTACCAACTTTTTTTTAATTAATAAAACGATAAAAATTAAATTGAAATAAAATAGAAAATAATTTCAAAACAAAAATAAATTTTTAAAAATTATCATATATAAAAATGTTTGTCAAGAAAAAATATTAAAATATGAATGTGGCTGATCCCGCCGTGATTTGAACACCCAACCCTCCGATCTGGAGTCAGACGCGCTACCGTTGCGCCACGGAGTCTTTAAAAAAATGTC
Organism: Cordilura impudica; assembly: GCA_963682025.1. Classification (NCBI taxonomy): domain Eukaryota; kingdom Metazoa; phylum Arthropoda; class Insecta; order Diptera; family Scathophagidae; genus Cordilura; species Cordilura impudica. The sequence continues at coordinate 51,591,200 of OY821520.1, read as the reverse complement.
TTGAAAAATTGTTGTTTATTAATACTGCTATTAATATGCTAATGATAGCATACTTATTAATAGATCATAACATTGGTGCTTATATATAAAGTAATTCTGCTTGAATTATTTTAATTTGCATGAACAATTATTCAGTTTTTTAAACAAACCCGAAATATTAAAAAATTTCGAAAATACTTGTTAAAACAAAAAATAAAGAAACTATTTATATAAAATACAAATATAAAAATATAAATTTATATATATAAAATATATATAAAATATAAAAATTATATAAATATTTTCTGTTCAAAAAACAATAAGAAAAGCGACTGAACCCCAATGTGATTTGAACGCGCAACCTTCTGATCAGGAGCCAGACGCGCTACCCTTCCGCTACGCAGTCTACTTAAACTAGGTCAACATTATGTTACCTATTAATGTCTGTCTACAAACAGATGCTAAAAGGGAAATTGTTGCAGCATACTAAATTTATGAAAATAATAAATGATTTCCTTTTTTTTTTTTTTTGATTATTTCATTTTTATAATTTTCTAACAATTTTCTATTTGTGTTGTTGGAAAATTAATATTTAAACAAAAAAATTTATTTGAATGACCCCGACGTGATTTGAACACGCAACCTTCTGATCTGGAGTCAGACGCGCTACCGTTGCGCCACGGAGTCCCACAACAACAAGTCGATTCAAAGTTGTTTAACAAAATAAATTTTTAAAAATATATCATTATCATGGCAATATATCGCCTGAAATAAGTAAGGGACACAATGAATCAAAAAATAAGAAAAATCGTCACTATGTTTGCACTAACAACATAAGGGAACAAAATTTTTGTTGATTAAGAACTGAATGTTATTTTTAAAGTTACTTGGGACGCTAAATCGTAATCTGCACTTAAGTTTTTCTATCAGCTCGACTTTTCGCGATGTACCGTTATGTCCAAAATTAAGGCACTTCCACTGCATATATTGGAATTACTTGAAAACGGTTCTCATATTAAATTAAAACAAAATCCAAAACTCGTCAGCAACATTATCTTTAAGCTGTGCTTATATTGGTTTCAAATTTCCCCAACAGTTTCAGAGATATCGTGTAAGTTTTGAAAGAGAAGAACAATTAAAAAAAAAAAATTTTAGGTTCATTAAAAATTCATAAAAAATTTCATTGTAATCGGTGCACAACTTTTGATTTAGTTCAAAATTTACTGAGAAAACTCAATTGATAAAAATATCGATTTCCATAAGATTTTAAGATTTTATAAGATTTTCTAAAATTATGGGTATGCTCGTAAATGCAGTAAATTTGTGCATCACTGCGGCAGTTATGTCAAGTTTTGTTGCTGATGCGTGATCAGTTGTGGCAGATGCTTTGTTACTGCTCAACAATTGCACAGAGTTTGCTTTTTAGAACGTTTTGCAAAAGATAAAAAATGTTCACCACAATAACATTAACAAATATTATTGAACATCTTGATTCTAAAAATGACAACTTTTTGTTAACTTATAATAAAAACAGAATTAAAGGAAAGATGAAAACGACTTTTGGTTATTAGAAATCAATTAAAATGAAAAAAAAGGCAGATTCCTAAAATAAAAAAATTACTTTGAAATGATAAAACGATATTATTTAAATTTGTATTGACAATTTTTATATAATGCACTACTTACTCCTCCATTCGGCACCAGTGTTTAATTTTTTTTAAAGCTTCGCGCTCTATTGCATCAGTAAAAAAAAATGATGCCAAGTTGCAAAAATTTGCGGCAGCATTGTCAACTGTTTGCATATAAAAATCTTTTGACGGAAATCAGTGCTGCCAAGTGATGCTTTTTTGAACGTTTTACTTTTATTATGCTGCAGTGATGCATAACTACTGAATTTACGAACGTACCCTTTAATTTAAGACAACAGGGTTTTTGTTGATTAAAAACTGAATGTTATTTTAAAGGTTATTTGGGCCTTGTTTTTTTATCAGCACTTGTTTTTTTATCAGCTCGACTTTTCGCGTGCATTAATTTTGGACATAACAGTGTAAGTTGAGCTGATGAAAAAAACCAAGTGCAGATTTGAAATGAGCGACCGCAAAGTAGAAAAAAATTTAAATAAAGTTCCAGTCAACACCAAAATAGTTCAATTTTGTGTTCCCTTGTGTAATTATATACTGTAGTTTTTTGTTATTTACACTAAAATTTATACGAATTTATAAAATTTTTTTATAATTTTTTTTTTAATTAGATCAAAACAATTTTTATGACCCCGACGTGATTTGAACACGTAACCTTCTGATCTGAAGTCAGATGCGCTACGTTGCGCCACAGAGTCTTATAAAAATGTCAAATTTATTAATTAGTTCAACAAGTAAGAAATTTACAGTCGGTCTAGACCGACCATACGATACTCTATACCATGCGTTAAGAGACCCTATCCCTTAGGTCCAACTTATTAGATACAGACAATAAGCACACACCAAACTTGAGTGGCATTGTTATTAATTTTTTTTGCATTCGCATATGAAAAAGTTCATATCGGATGCTATATTTATATGGGACTAGTTCAGACCGATTCTGACCATATTTGGTAAGATTAGTTATATTTTGCAAAAACATAAACAAACCAAGTCAAGATCGGGAATTAGATCCATATGGGGGCTATGACTAAGAATTGGCCTATAGCGTTTAATTTTGGACAACTGATAAATGGATGTAATAAACATACAACCCAATTTGTATGAACCGATTTTCACCAATTTCAATAGCGTTCATTCCATGGTCGATAGAAGCTCATATACTAAATTTTATTAAAATATATTAATATTGGCGACCTGTAGTTTGATTACAATGATTACATGGGCACACAGACAGACGGACTGACGGACGGACAAACGGATATTGCTCAATCGAACCAGAAAGAGATACTGAAAGTGTTTCTGACTCGATCGGTATAATAAAAGATGGGTCTAGGTCAAATATTTTTGGTAGTTACAAACGTCAGCACAAAGCCATTATACCCTGACGACATACTGGTATAGGGTATAATCATTATTGTTGAAAATTTTCCGTGATCTATTTAGTTTTTAGAAACAGTCATTACAAATTGTTTTTGAAATTATTAGATTGATTAAATTATAAAAAAATATATGTACAAACGAAAAATTAAATTTAAATTGTTAGCGATCGTGAAAATATTAAAAATAACTGAAAATTAAAGCAATAATTTTATTAACCAACGCATTTTATTTATAACCAAATACAAAATGAAATGGTTATTCTACTCCTTTTCCAATTGTATTTCAGAAAGTTTCAATTGTATTTCAGAAAACATCAATTGATTTTCAGAAATAATTAATTGTATTTCAGAAAACATCAATTGAATTTCAGAAAGTATCAAATGTATTTCAGAAAGTATCAAATGTATTTGAGAAAACATCAAATGTGTTTCAGAAATTATCAAACGTATTTCAGAAAATATCAAATGTATTTCAGAAAACATCATATGTATTTCAGAAAGTATCAAATGTATTTCAGAAAATATAAAATGTATTTCAGAAAACATTAAATGTAAAGGGTCCGCCAAATAACTTTTTTTTTTTGAAAATGCTATAAAAAAAAACTACTGAATATTATCTCAAATTTCTTTTTTTATTTGAAAGCACAATCCTTCCGGTTAATAACGGAAAATAATTTCATTCAAATGGCTGCCTCGGCTGGCCATGCAGTAAACTACACGATCGGTCCAATTTTTAAGCACATTATCGATTGTGTGCAGCTGTATTTCACCAATGGCTTCAAGAATATTGTCCTTTAAAGCGTCAATTGTCTCTGGCTTGTTGGCGTCACACTTATCTTTAAGGGCACCCCACAAATAATAGTCCAACGGTATCAAATCGCAGCTCCGAGGTGGCCAAACGACATCAGCTCTGCGGCTGATAATGCGATCTTCAAAAACAGGGCGCAAAACATCGAGTGTAGCTTCGGCTGTGTGGCACGTAGCGCCGTCCTGTTGAAACCAAATGTTGCCAATATTCTCCTCTTCAATTTTTATGAACAAAAATTCGTTCAACATGGCCCGATAACGATCGCCATTGACTGTAACGGCCACTCCTTGCTCATTTTCGAAGAAAAATGGCCCAATTATGCCTCTGGACCAAAATCCGCACCAAACAGTGACTCGTTTTGGGTGTATCGGCTTTTCAATGTATGCGTGCGGGTTTTCTGTGCCCCAAATGCGACAATTTTGCTTGTTTACATACCCGCCAAGATCAAAATGAGCTTCATCTGAAAAGATGATTTTTTTTTTTTTGGTAAAATCGGCATCTTCTGCAAGTCGATCGCAGGCCCACTTAGCGAAGCGAAAACGCGTTGGATGGTCAGTTGGCTTCAACTCCTGAACCAATTGGACTTTGTATGGCGTCATACCAAGGTCTTTATGCAAAATTCGTCTCAATGATGCCTCCGAAATGTTATATTCTTGAGAACGACGGTGAATTGATGTTGAGGCGCTTCACGCACACTTTCTGCCACAACAGCAATATTCTCGGGTGTACGCACTGTTTTCGGCTTTTCACGCTTTGGTTTATCGATGAGGATGCCAGTTTCTATCACTTTTTTCAAAAGATAACGAACATACCGAGCTGACGGTGCTTCTCTTCTTCCAAAATCCGTACGCAATTTTCGCACACATTCTGCAACATTACCATGATTTTCAAAGTAATGTCGTAATATTTCTCAGCGTTGTTCAAGCGTATACACAACCATATTCGTTCAGCGGAAGGATAAAACTAATTATCTGTCAAATCAGACATGAGCTAAGTGTTACCATTCACGAAATAAGCACTAGTTGGAAAAAAAACGTTAGATGGCGGAAATTATCAAATGTATTTTAGAAAGTATCAATTGTATTTCAGAAAACATCAATTGAATTTCCGAAAGTATCAATTACATTTCTTCTTCTCCTCCTAACAGTCGGACTCTATATTGGTCGAAGATGATTTCGGCGCTCCATTATATATTTCAAATTCATATGGATATTTCGGTGTATCAGATTCTGCTTCATGTAGCTCCCGATTTTAGTAGAACATATTTGCAGTCTATCCAGTTTTGGCAAGCTTCAAAATTTAGTATTTTGGGCGTCAATTTCATGTCTAGTTAAATAAAGGCGGCTCGATTATGGTGAACATGGGATGAATGAGTTATTGCATCATTAAAATGAATGTATTGAAGTATGTTTTTCGAAACGCCGAACGCTCATTTGACTTTTCTCTACATTTATGGAATGATTGTTTTTATCTGACCAATAATCTCGAGCGTTTGGAAGGTTATGTTATGTAAAAATTATTCCAATATATTTTCATAATTTAAATATATTGAAACACATGTCTCCTCAAGCCCAGCATATTTAATGATTTCGTCAACTATATTTTGCAACAAAGTTTCAGGAAGCAAATAGATTCATTAGGGTGGCCCTTAATAAAAAAGCATCCAAAGTCTCGGTCGCACCCCCTAGAAATTTGAGAATAGCAGAAAAAGTGAGAAATGCAAAGTTTTGGGCCAATCAAAAAACATTTAGAGGTGGCTCAACGCGATTGAAAGCTTCAAGTGTGTTTATATGGGGAAAATATGACTTTTTTCAGATTTTATGAAAATAATATAAAATTAAAGAAAAGCAATACTTATTGCAAGTCGTAAGTGATCACAGAAAACAATTTGAATCGCACACTAAATCACCCTTAAATACACCAAAATAAATAGAATTAATTTTATAATTCATATTCTTTTTAATAAATTGTCTTTTATCAGCTTTGGGCCATCTGTGGATCTTCTTATTTTATTTAAAAAATTATAGATAGTTTTTATACATAAAATAATTTTATAACAAAATTGGTTAAAAGTTGTTTTAATTTATATTCGCGAGCAATAAGCAGATAATCGCACCAAAGATATATCACAATGGATTAATTTGATCCCAGGAGCACTGAAGCTTTATACAACCAAAAAATAACCGAATTATTTTTCTTAAATTCGAAATAGTGGTTTCATCGATTTTAATAGAAAAACTTGTTTTCCGTAATTTTTATTTAAAAATATCTTAAAATTCAAAGCTGGCCTTGGCATATAATGGGTTAAAGTTCTCGGATTTATCTCAGATTTTAGGAACGGAAGTTCTACACATTTGGTTATTATATTCTAACAATCGCATCTAAAAATTCAACAGCACTTACAAAATATTTGAATTTTTTGAATAAATTGTCTTTTATTAGCTTGGGGTTATATGTGGCCCCAATTCCAAAAGGGTTAATGGGGTCATATTGTTTTTTTTCCCAAACCCTAGGCTATTAATAAAAAATATAACATTTAAAGGCAGACAAGTGATGAATTTTTGATACAAAGTGTTTAGAGATAGTACATTTACAGAATATTTTGCAAAAATCCCATTAATCCAGTTAATCTCTAATATGCATTTAACAAGACCTTAAAGAGCTGGATCAATTTTTTTAAATTTTGTTTAAGAAAATTTTTCAAAACTTGAAAAAGGAGTTTTCAAAATTTTATCAAAAAAATTTTCCATTTTCGGTCTCAATGCTTAATTGTTTTATAGCTTTTGGGAAAGATTCCGAATTACATAACAATTTGTCGGAAAAATTAAACAATAGAACGAAATTTTCGTAATAACTATATGAAAGAAAGTCATATAAAACACACTTGAAATTTTCAATCGCGTTGAGCCACCTCTAAATGTTTTTTGATTGGCCCAAAACTTTGCATTTCTCCTTTTTCTGCTATTCTCATATTTCTAGGGGGTGCGACCGAGAGTTTGAACACTTGTTTTTCTCCATATAATGAAGGGCCACCCTAAGCTTCATACTTGTAGTGGTGTATCCAAATCCATTATATGTTACGGTATACTCCATGTCATTATACTGAATATTACCTTTCCTACAAATAACTTCAAGTTCAGAAAACTTACAATTAATTTCTAAATTAAGGAATTGGGATGGGAAGTTATTCCACGTATTTGTATGTTTTGAGCGTAACGAAAAACTGAAGCATCTGGAGAGTACAGTATCAGTAAATACTGACTTGTAAAGGTGCCAATGATTGGAATTGTTTCAAACTAATTTATATCAACGAAAAATATATTTAGAAGCCAGAGGCAATTTTTTCTAATTCAAAAATAGTTATATTTTTTTAGAAATTACATTTTTTTTTTTAATTTTAGAAAAAATTATTGAAATATTTTATAATTTTTTTCTAAACTTTTTCAGAAGTAATAAATATTTTTTTTTGCGCATAACTACAATATTCTAAATAAGATAAAACATACTTACAAAAAAAATTATCGAAACGAAAGCCATAGGAATTTTTTAAAGGTTTAAGCTATTTCTACATATATCCGAATTAACCAGCTTTATCGCTTCAGATGGTGGTGTAAAATTATTTCACTTGTTATTTAAAGAGTATCTTGGTGCAACATATAGTTGCCATAGCAATTTTTTTAAAGGGTTAAGCTATTTTCACACTCCTGACTCGATGTGTACAAATATTATTTATATTTTATATTTATATTTTATTATTATTTCATTGTGTAAAAGAGATTTGTAATACATAAAACTTAAAAATATACTAAAATTTGTGAAGTTTAAAAATAATTCACAATTCACTTTCTCTATAAATAAAATATTGTTAAAAATCAGCCAGCACTCAATCTTATTGTTTGTAATTGGCACGATAAAATTTGATATCCAAAATTTGTTATCAAAGAAAAGTTAAACAAGGCTTTTCTGCTAGAAGTAATCCTAACCATTAAATTTATACTAGCAGATTCCAGCCCTTGAAATTCGAGTGCAAATTCTCGGAAATTTTATTTTTTCATTAAATAAAGACCCTAAACCTAAAGGTATGCTAATCAATTATAGCCAATTCACAAATCAACAAAAAAAAAAAAACTCATTTTTATTACAAATACTTTAACAAATGTAATAAACACACACATACATTGTATAATTTTATGTATATGTTAGTAGCAACTTTAAATGCAATTTACTCAAAATAAAGAAAAGATTTAAAAATCTGTAAATCTGCAACACGGCTGAAAAGAAATACCTTTCAAATATTATACGTCTGGTCAAAATCGGGATAAAACGGTAGAACAAAACATCGGTCACAAGAAATCGCCTAGCCTATTAATATTATAGATTATAGATATATTATATTGATATATTTGAACGTATAAAAATTAATTGTATTATATTTTAATTTAATAATTAGAGAATTTTGTGAATATTTCAGTTTTCATAAATTAATCTCCCACACTTGTATTTATTCTTATTGATTTCCAATTAATCAAATACAAAAAAAAATATATAAGCTTCATTTATGAAAATGAATATGCCTTCTTTGAGAAACACTTACAACCATTATCATTTTTCTAATATCTTATACAAGTATTATTGATTTTTATATATTTTTAATTTTTTTTTTTTTTTTTTTTTTTTTTTTGTTTTCCTTCCCCCCATCCAAAAATATGAATCTTGTTTTTTATACGCTTTATTATAAAAAAAGAAGACATTTTTTAAACTTATTATCGACAAACTAATACAAAAGCAAGTTTTTTTTTTTTTTTTTTCTAAGTATGAAATAAAAGAAAAATCAGAATTGGTAACAAAATACAATACAAAGGCAAATCCTTATGAAAGAAAATCAGGACGAACAAAAAGCAAGCATTACAAGAAGAAGTACTATTTTACTTGTACGTGCTAGTGTAATCAGGAATAAGCGTGTATTGGCATCATCATGTTATTTTATTACTTGTATACAAGTATTTTCAGTATTTTCAGTATATTCGAACAAAAAAAAAATTAAGAAACAAACTTATACCCCTATAACTACTTTTCAGAGCTTTGAAATAATGAGTTTTATTATGATTTTTTAATGATAAAAACCATATTTGAAAACTGCTTTAAATAAAATAGGCTCTATTTTAAACAATTCTTGTCAAAGAAAAACTTTTCTTCTATGGAAAGTTATTCTCAAGGACTAAAATTTTAATTACTGCTGTAGATATGCTTTTTGACAACTTCCGGTAGTGTGAATTTTTTAAATGAGTTCAAGGATTTCGTAGTTAGAACTTATTTAATGTATAAAGTGTACTTTTAATAGACTATGTTTGCAATCAAACATAAGTTCAAGTCTTGCTTTAATCCATAAAGTATGCAATGACTTTGAAATTATTGAAAAATATAGGTTAGGTTAGATAGAAATCGTATAGTTATAGGAACACTATATTCGGGAGACCCTCGGACCCCACCACAGAAGCAGTTCGAGCTCTTTGTGAAACATTTAAGATGACGTTTTCGATTCATTAAACGATTTTAACTCCAAAAAAGCTCATTTTGCTAATAAGCGCTAAATTGGCGCTTTTCGTTTTTATTTTGGCGCTTCAGCGCCTTTTAAATACAACAGTTCATGCTAAACAAAATTGTATATATATGATAAACTTCCTTTCAGATTTACACTTTTCGGTCAAAGAGCCTCATAATTGGTTTTCTTATTCGACTCCGATATGTCAAGAAAACTTCCGATGGTGCCATCCAATTTTATATCGTTAGAAAAATTTCTCAACTCAGCGTGGAAAATAGTTTTGAAAAAACTCTGCAGCGGTTGAGTGAATTTCCGCACTCAACCGCTGCAATCGAATAAGGAATAGAATATCTTTAAACTCTGTAAATTGTTGTTGCATGTTGTATTAATTATAAAATTCTATCAAATATTTCTGTTAAAATTATTTCCCTCCAAACATCCAGAAGATGAATTGATGTAAGAAAAATTTTTAATATATTTAATTTTTTTTGCTATTAGATGATGTTAAATAAACAAATAATATATATATGTTTTTTTAAATTAATAAAAACAATTTAATTCTTTTTTACAAACTTACAAGGAACGCTTTTTAGCATTTTTATCTTCATTTTAATTTAGCGCCTATGGGCGCTTTTTGGGGGTACTGTTTTATGCTTTTCGCTTGGAAAAAATTGCATCATCTTATCATGCAACATTCAGTATCTAGAGAGTGCCGGGCAATAACAGATAATAGGCTTGATACTCTCCACTACCTATCTATACTAATATAATAAAGAGCTAATAAGTGTTTGTTTGTTTGTTTGTAGGATGTAGTCTCCGTCACTACTCATCTGATTTTAGAAATGTTGGTTCTAACATTTATAAGAGTCCCTAAGAATGGACGCAGGCTATAAATTTTTTGATATTTTTAGTGGGCGTGGCACCTCCCACATAAAGTGAACTTTTATTATCATATATATTGAGTACTATGACAGAGATAGATTTGCAAATTTGTCTGACGTCATTTATTATTAATGTGAGTAGTCGGACAAAAAATGGGCGTTTTCAGACTAATGGGCGTGGCACATCCCATATAAAGTTTATATAAAATGTCATATATCTGTAACACTGTAATAATTAGAGCATTGGGACTTTGCGTGAGCCCATAAGTTATTCATTTGATTAGTCGAACAAAAAATGGGCATGATCGGAGCAGTGGGCGTGACACCGCCCATACAAAGTAAATATATAATATCATGTAACTGGTATACTATAAAGGGAAAGCCTTGCCACTTTGCACGAGCCCATCAAATAAAATATTACTAGTCGGACAAAAAATTGGCAGGATCACACCAATGTGCGTGCAACTCCCCATACAAAGTAACTATTAAACGTCGCATATCCGGAGTACGGTAAAAGTGAGAGCCTTGTGACTTTGCGTGAGCACATGTGTTATTTATGTGAATAGTCCAACAAAAAATGGGCGTAATCGGAGCAGTATATATAAATATATAACTGGTGTACTATAAAAGGGAAAACATCGACGCTTTGCACCAGTACATCAGATAAAAATTGGGCGGGATGGGATTAGTGGGCGTGGAAGCTCCTAAAAAATTTTAAATACTACGAAAGTGACAGTCTGGCAACTTTTAACAAGTATGTACATTAATTATCAATGTGAGTAGTCGTGAAAAATATGGGTGGAATCGCCAAATTTAAAAATCGCGATAACCGAAAATTGCGAAAAATAAAGATCGGCAAAAACAAAAATCCTGAAAATCAAAAATAGCCAAAAACAAAAATCGCCAAAAACAAAAACGTTCAAAATCAAAAATCGCTAAAATGAAAAATTGCCAAATGATATTCTAGCTTGTAGCTTGTTTCACCGCAGAAATGCCGGAAAATTCGATCATTTTCGCACCGAATGAAAAAACAAAAAATATTGTATACCAGCAAAAGTATAAAACAAATTAAGTAAAATAATTCAATTGCACAATACAAACTTCTTAGGAAAATTTGATTGTAAAATAAAACATGTCACTAGGTCTCTGTAAGTCGTAGCAAAGCACGACAGGGTATACTAGTACAAACATATAGCTGCAACAGAAGTCATTAAATGAAATGCGGAGGAGTTCAGCGTGTTATCCTAGAAGTAGTGTCCCGTTACCGCTGCCACTTTCATTGAAAAATATTCACGGTGGAATGACAGCAAAGAATTTTAGTGCTTTCAATTTCAACATGTTCGGATTTGCTTTATAATCTTATAGGTCGGCAAATTAGCCCCTCTTTGTTTAGTTATGTTAGCGGTGTAAAGCCGAAGTTTAAGCTTGCATGTTTCTAGTGATGTAGCAAGACATTGCAATACCACAGGAACCTGTAAAGTAATTCACAGTTTTAGCAGATGTCCCTAAACCTTAAGACGCATATGAGCCTAATGTCGAACTACATGGCCATCTCATTTAAAGACGAGCGGCATTTGAGGGAAGTTCTCGTTCTCAGGAACATTTATACCATTTATATAAGAAAAGCACGTATTTTTTTTTTATTTAGTCAAAAAAAGACATATGGTGAATACGGTCCGAGATATGTTTTCGTCAATATGAATGTGGTGATTTCAATGTAGAAGCGGTAGACCATAAAAATGCAAATTCGAGCAATTGCAGGAGTTATTGGATGATGACCCAACTCAAACTCCACAACAATTAACAGAAACATGACATATGTCACACGAAATAATCAGCAGACTTTTAGGAGCAATGGGTAAGATCAATAAACTCGGTAAATGGGTCACAGACGATTCGAATGAACGTCAAAAAAAATATCAAGTCACTTGTGAAATGTTGCTGAAACGCTACAAAAGGAAATCATTTGTGACGGATGACGAAAAATAAATTTATTTTGAAAATCAAAAGAGGAAAAAATCTTAGCTTTCACATGGCAAAGCCGGACCATCAACACCAAGACGGTATGATGTAATATGAACTCTTCAAGCGCTACGAAATCATTAATACACATAATAAATTTAAGTCATGCATAAACCGAGTGACAACTGGAATGGGCCAGAAGACATGGTAAAGAGATTCTGTTACACGACAATGCACCGTCTCACCTCTTCGTATCAATGGGACACGCACTCGCAGAGCATCACATCAGCAATTTGAGGAAGTTGCCGAAAAAGACAAGCAGTTTTACTGGCATGGTCTTCATAAATTACCTGAGAGATGCGCGAAACGTGTAGAAGTCGATGGCCAATATTTAGAAACTAAACTATCCTTTCTTACAAAAAAAAAAAAAAAAAACTAACATATGCCTGAAAACATGAAAATTTTTTTAAAATTTAAACAACTTCCAATGTTTGCAATATAAAGTTATTATGAAAAAAATACATATTGAAATCTTTAAAATATTAAATAGATATTGAGAAAATCTAAATTAACCTTGGGATTAACAAATTAATATCGTGATTTCCGAAATATAAAAGTAAATAATAACAAGTAAGAAAATTATAGTCGGTCTAGACCGACTATACGATACCCTATACCATGCCTATACCAAACCCTATCTCTTAGGCCCAACTAACTGGACATAGAAAATAAGCAAAAACCAAATTTGAGTGGGATTTTTATTAATTTTTTTGGCTGCAGATATGAAAAAGTTCATATCGGATGCTATATCTATATAGGGACTAGGTCCAAAAATTAACCGATCCTGATCATGTTTGGTAAAGTCTCTTGTATATTGCAAAAATATATACAAACAAAATTTGAGAAGAATCAGTGCATTATTTTTGTTTTTTAATAGATTTAAGTGAAGATCGGGAAGCAGCTCTATATGGGGTCAAAGGGATCATTTTTGGACTACTCATTAATGGATGTAATGAATGCATACAAACCCAATTTGAGTAAGATCTATATGACAATTTGGATCTTATGGCAATTTATGTCGATTTCATATGGGTAATTTGTATGGGGGCTAGGTCTGAACATGGACCGATTCTCACCAATTTCAATACCGTTCATTCCATGGCCGACAAAAGCGAATATGCCAAATTTCATCAAAATATATTCATATTTGCGACCTGCAGTTTGATTACAAGGTTTACATGGACACACAGACGGACGGACGGACGGACGGACGGACGGACGGACATTGTTAATTCAACTCAGAAAGTGATTCTGATTCGATCGGTATAATTAAAGATGGGTCTAGGTCAAATATTTTTGGTTGTTACAAACAGCAGCACAAAGTCATTATACCCAAACCACATAGTGGTATAGGGTATAATAATACATTTATATCAAAAGACATAAATTTAAGTTTGAAAAAAGCTAATTTACACCAAAATAGAGAAAAGAAAATGTAGATATGCCACCTATAAATGCAGTGTATTGTGTTGATTTCGAGAAAATAGGTTATGGGAAGGAGCAGAGAGGGAATAGTGTTTGTGGATATTTGACTTAAATTTTATTAGATAATAACTGTCAGGAAAGACCTGTGCTGGGAGTTTATTCCACAAACGGCTAGTTCGAATGATAAACGAATTCTCTCTGTAATGCGTTGTGCTGTCAACTGGACAATATACTACAAACGGATGTGATCTACTAGCGAAGCGGGTAGAGCGAACCGAAACTCGGGCACTTGGAATAAGTTCGCTAATCTCAGAAGAACATTTTCCGTAGTAATATCTAGTTATAGAACGGTGCTAAACAACCCACATTCCGACGATGTTCCAATGAGCCAATAGAGTTGGATACCCTACTGTCATTGATGAGCGCCAACGCCCTCCTTTGCACATGGTCCAGTAGCTCCAAAATAGACCTTGAAGCTCCTGCCAAAATATTAGAGTTGTATTCCACTTCCGGTCGGATGCAAGTGGTATAGATTTTAAGGAGATCAGAAGGAGCGAAGAAATTTTTCCACTTGAACGCTTCTTTCGATACTTGAAAAACGTGCTCGTTGCAACGAGCACCACATTGAATTCTCATGCCTAGAACATCAAGAGTATCCGATTCCTCAATATCCATACCACCCATACACACAGATGACATTGTTGAATCCATGGCCCTACGGGTCAACATACAACATTGAGTCTTCAGCGCATTAAAATCAACCCATTCGCTTTACCCCACTCGGAGATTGTTAACAGGTCTTGATTAAGTATGTCATTCATTGTCCGCCTTTTGCCCCCCAAGGTCCAAGAGGCTTGGCCTACAATTAAAAGAAAATGAATGACAAATGCTGCTGTCATCTGCGAAAGAGTATATAGAGTTACAAGTTTAACCAAGAAGGTCATTCAGAATGATAAGGAAAAGAGAAGGAGAAAGAACGAAACCTTGCGGTACCCCAGAATTAAGCTGAAACTCATTAGATGAGACCCCATCAAAACAACACGTATTGTTCGGTCGCTGAGAAAACTCAATATAAGTCTAGAGAAGTCATTACCGACCCCAAATGCAATAAGCTTTGATATCAATGCTCCGTGCCACACACGATCGAATGCCTTGGAAATATCTAGAGCAACTACATTACTCTCGCCAAAATTGCGAATGGATCGACTACAGCGCTCAGAAAGTAGAGCTAACAAGTCTCCCGTGGAACGATTTCTACGGAAGCCATACTGTCGATCATTAAGTTGGCCTCCAGGTAGGTATTGTACGTCAAATATTAATATACTAAATCTATAATATTAATAGGCTAGACGATTTCATGTGACCGATGTTTTGTTCTACCGTTTTATCCCGATTTTGACCAAACGTATATTATTTGAAAGGTATTTCTTTTTATCCGTTTTGCAGATGTGTGTGTTTATTAAATTTGTTAATGTGTTTGTAATAAAAATGAGTTGATTTGTGAATCGGCTATAATCGATTAGCATACCTTGAGGGTCTTCATTTAATGAAAAAATAAAATTTCCTAGAATTTGCACTCGAATTTCGAGGGCTGGAATCTGCTAGTAAATATAAAAAACCAATTCATACAAACAAAGTTTTTATTATATTCCCTTTATTTGTAAATTAATTTACCATCTAAATGATTAATTAATTGATTGCAAAATTGCAAAAAATTTTGTCGTCGATCCATTGTTTTGTCGACAAGCAGACACTACGAGTTAATATAAAAGGAGTAAAAAAACTTTGTAATACTTATAAAAAAGCATCTAAAAACGATAATTCAGAAGAAGTGATTTATTATGCCACAGTAAACATTATAAACATACAAAAGAGTACTATCGTCCTGTGACTAGACCATACTAAGGAATGAAATCGAAAAGAACATAACACACGTTTTTCTTCTAAACTTTTTTCGCAAGGGAAATTGAAATCATGCTGCTAATTCTCGAGGAAAGTGGACGCAAATTCCAAAAAAATAGTTCCTACGATGACAAGCTATATGCAGTTGCGGCAAAAGAAGAAAGCCATATGTTACAACTGGCTCTATAAATACCGAAATTTATGCTAAAGAGTGTTTGAAAAAAGGACTACTTGCCGATTTGACTTTCTGTCCCAGCGGTAAAAAATCTCTTGAGTGGTACAAATCCAATAACTTGGTTTATTTTCGAAGGGAGCCAACTCCTCCAAACGTTCGAAACTGAGGCCAGTGGCGAGATATTGAGCTCCTACGAAAAGAGAATTAAAGAAAAAGGGACACCAAAATACGAAAGATTTTAAGTGGAGATGAATTATCTATTCCAAAACTGTGAGAGAGACTCCTATAAAATTCGTAATGGTAGTGTTTTCGGAAAAGGTCCATAAGTTCAAAAATAGTGATTAGAACTATAGAATTATCGTTTCTTATAAGCTTTAATAAAGGGTTTTTCAACAGGGACGCTACAAAAGTAGAAAGACAGGGCAGCAAACGACGCCATATTTCTTGCCGCTCTTTTGACATTTCTCTTCAGTTAGGTCTGCCATTTCATGATGGAAAGACACACGAGCCAACAGCGAGTCGAAATTATTAAAATTTACTACCGAAATTCGGAGTCAGTGGCCTCAACGTTAAGAGCGCTACGTCCAATTTATGGTCGTCATAATCGTCCTAGTAGATCAACAATTGAGCGTCTAGTGGAAAAATTTGAATTAACAGGCACAGTACAAAATATTCCCGTGCCAGCGAGATGAAGAAGTGCCCGTAGTGTCGAGAATATTGCTACCGCTGAGGCTTCAGTTGAAGAAAGCCCAAATGTGTCTCTCACAACCCGTTCTCAAGCGTTGGGCATCTATGTGACGTCGTTGTGGCGAAATTTGCGAAAAGATCTTGGCCTACATCCTTACAAGATCAAATTGACACAAGAACTGAAGCCGCTTGACCACCAGAAGCGTCGTATGTTCGTGAATTGGGCTGAGCAACAACTTGAAAATGATTCGGATTTTCATCGAAAAATCATCTTCAGCGATGAGGCTCATTTCTGGCTGAATGGCTTCGTCAATAAACAAAAAATGCGATATTGGTCAGACAGCAATCCACACGTACTCTATGAGTCATCATTACATCCCAAAAAAATTACGGTTTGGTGCGGTTTATGGGCCGGCGGCGTCATTGGGCCGTACCTCTCCCGTGATGATCAAGCCCGGCACGTTACTGTGAATGGGAATCGCTACCGTTCAATGATAACCGAATATTTTTGGCCCCAATTGGATGATATGGACTTGGAGGACATGTGGTTCCAACAGGACGGCGCCACAAGCCACACAGCGAATGTCACAATCAATTTATTGGAAACCAAGTTTGGATAACGTGTTATCTCACGAAATGGTCCAGTCGATTGGCCGCCTCGGTCGTGCGACTTGACGCCGTTGGACTATTTCCTGTGGGGCTACGTCAAGTCTATGGTCTATGCCAACAAGCCAGCTACGATTGATGAACTTCGTACGAATATCGAACGTGAAATTGCAGCAGTATCGGCCGATTTATGCTTGAAAACCGTCGAAAATTGGGTTCAGCGTCTGGACTTCTGCAAGCGTGCCCGTGGTGGCCATGCAAAAGAGATCGATTTCCATATATAATGGCATCGAACGTACTTTCACAGGAATAAAGAATTTCATTGATATCCAAAACCAAAAACAGTTTTATTTAAAAAAACTTTTGTAGCGCTCTTATTGAAAAACCCTTTATAAATAAAAAAATAAATAAAAACTCTAGGTTCAATGGTTTTCTTATTCCTACATTTTGGGTTAAAATTTTTAAGAACTTCTTAAATCATTGGTGATGATGCAGCTTTTCATCACATTTCGTTAACAAGAATTTTATGTCCTTAGATGCTTTGCTTTTGCTTTTTTTTTTTTTTTGCTATATTGCATATAATTTTTTTCCATCTAAAATATAAATAAAGAGTTGTGTAAAATTAAGTTTTCAAATAAAATTGAATTTTAGTTATTACCTTCCTTAAAGCTCTGAAACCATTAAGAAACTACAACCAATACATACAACTACTATTACAAAAGACTACTACTACTACTATTCATTGTATGTAGGATTAGAGATAAGCATTTATTTCCGA
Organism: Cordilura impudica; assembly: GCA_963682025.1. NCBI lineage: Eukaryota > Metazoa > Arthropoda > Insecta > Diptera > Scathophagidae > Cordilura > Cordilura impudica. The sequence continues at coordinate 51,573,373 of OY821520.1, read as the reverse complement.
TTTTTTCTTCTTCTTCGCCGTTCATTCTTTACCAACACTAAACCACTATTCAACAATACAGTTTAGAAATTTGAACTAAAAATGTGTTAGTGTATGAGTTGGTTTTTAAACACGATGTGCGTGTGGGAGGAGGAGAAGGCTGAAATTGAAGTAAATTGTATATGCTTTTATAGAAACCTTATCATCATCTAACTCCCGCATGTTGTAATACGCTTACAACTACTATTTACTCTTCAAAAAAAAATATATAAAAAATTTCGAGGTTGAATATAATTTTTTTTTTTTTCAACAAAAAATATTTTTATTTTATATAATATTTAAAGAAAAAAAAAGGAAAGTATTTTGTTTAGTTATTCTACTGCATACACACATACTTACATATATAACCTAACAAAGTACATACATAACTACATGCGTACGCAAAGTATTAAAAGTAATAATAAGTAGTACCTTTATAGCTCAAACTACGTTTTGTATTCAATTTTTTTTTCACTTTTCTGTTCTTTCTTTGCATAGACATTGAAAATGAAAAATATATATTTCTTTTTTAATAAAAAGGATGCCCGCGTTACATATACTCATACTATTAAACATTGCTAAACACAAACGCACACATGCAAATACATACTACAGACATACAGACATTTACAATTATTTACTACTTGAATACTACACACACACACATACTGTCGTCGTCTAAAGTTTTTAGTCATAACCCCCTAATATTCCATACTTTTTTATTTATTTTCTTTATTTTTTTTTTCTTTTCAAAACATTTACAGCGGCGGCTGTTTTCAGTATTTTTATTTTTTAGCAGCATCAGTAGCAGCAGCAGGAACTACAACTGTGTCGCCGTTTATTGTAAAAAAAAATAAATAAAATACATATAAAATAAAAAATAATGTCTAAAAAAAAAATCAACCCTCAACGCGCTTTTTAGATGGTTTGAGTGTCATCTATTCACTCAAATCTCTCTAAACACAACATTTTTTTTTTGAAAAAATGTGAAAAAATACGTTAAGTTACAGTTAAAGAAACTAATGTGGATTTTAAGTTGCTGAAAAGAAAACACCTGACTATAATGACTAGAGAGGATTTGGGTGAAGATTGAGTCATTTTAGGAACACAACAGGGGGGAGTTTAACGGTTGGTGTGCTGATGTTTGTAACTACCAAAAATATTTGATCTAGAGCCACCTTTAATTATATCGATCAACTCAGAATCACTCTCCGATCGACTCCAAATCACTTTCTGAGTAGATTTTTCGTTAACCGTCTGTCTGCCGTCCTTCTGCCTATGTATTCATGTAAAGCTTGTTATCAAAATACAGGTCGCAAATATAAATATTTTTTGACGAAATTTGGTATATAAGCTTTTATAGATCATAGGACGAACGATATTGAAATTGGTAGAAATCGTTGAATATTTAGACCTGGCCTCCATTACTCCTTTCATACCGCTTAAAATTGTGTAATATCCAGAATATCATATATGCATATACATATATTGATAAAATTTGGTATTTGTCTGTGTACTATACTCACTAATCAGCAGTCTAAAAAAAACTATGTTGGACCATAGTCATAGTCCCCACATAAACCTAATTGCCGATCTGCAAAATCTCTCAGATTTAAATTTATCAAACACCAAAAATATTGGATAGATTTTTCAAAATTTGGTTTATAAACCAAAAATGGACATGATCGGTCCAATTTCTGACCTAGTACCGATATAAAAATAGTATTATTTCAGACCCAGTGCCCATATAAACTTTAACATATTTTCATACATTAACTATAGACAATATACTGCGAATTTAGCTTATTTACTATATTTTGTAAAGACGTCAACAAGTATGCGTTGGATCCGACCTTTGTCCTGAGACTCTTTACTGAAACATATGATCTAGGATATTACATATACTGAAGCCTACCTATTCGAAGGAAATCGATTTCAAAATAAGAATCGACTTTAAAAAAAGTCTTATATAGTAGATAAAAATTCCTTGTATCGCTGTTACTTTAGGTAAATTATTTATATGTATTTTCTCATGATGTATTTTTGGTAGCTCATTGGAGTTAACTATAAAGGACGACTTAGATATCACAGAACACTTCGACTGTTGTTTTCAACTTCAATCTATTTTATTACCACTCTTCATATTTTACTAGTATAGCCCAGCACTCGAAATTCGAGTGAGAATTCTAGAAAATATTATTTTTTCATTCAATTTAAAAATTTATGAATATTTAAATGAGACTAAAGGTATGCTAATCAATTTAAGCAATTCACAATTAAACACAGGGCGTGTCCTATACAATTTAAATCATTCTCATTAATAGGGTGTAACAAATTATTATAAATTATTATAAGTTTATTTAATTTAATATATTTTTAAGATAGATTAAACATAAATTTTATCATTCTCAGCATCTCCTCTATATGAACTACAACTACGCCAACCTCCGTGCCCGCATATTGCATAAAAAAGGTACTAAAAATTTACCTTCACGTATTAATATATAGATAATTCGATGCCATGAACAAAATGTCAAATCTCGGTCTTGCGGAAGGACTTATAAGAAGAGTAATTTTATTTTAAATATAAAAACATATGCGAGGGACTAAGTTGTCTTAAACCTATTCTAACCCGTCACCCTTTCTTTTGAAATTATTGCAATTTCCTTAATAATAATCCGGAACTCAATCCAAAAGGAATTTGAGAACACGATCCATAGGTTACAAAATATGGAACTTTTTTAATTAAACGCACAAAGTTTTTTTTTATTTATTTATTTCAGGGGGGTTATTATGTACTATGTAGTACGCTTTCGTACTATTATTTCCATTTCAATTTTCGAAAGAAAATTCCTTTCGAAAATATTTTCGTTTCGAATCGAAATTTAGTGGGTTCCATCCCTTTGAGCCAAAAATACGTATGATTATTCGGTTCAAAGGACTACAAACTTTATACTGACTTTTACTTTAAGTAGAAATACATTATCGGTAAACTAACAAATCATCTTCAGATTTCAGTAAGAAAATTATAGTCGATCAAGATCAATATGGGTTAAACCATCTGAACTCAACTTAAAATATGGCTGTTTTTTACATCACTGTTTCCAAATTGGCTGAATTTTGGCAGGATTAAAGTGTATCTGAGAAATAAGAAAAATCCTAAATTTAAGTTCACTGACGCATCTGGATCCGGAAATATGAGGTCTTGAATATCGGGAAAAACTATAAAAATTTACAAAGTTGTACTTACTTAATTATCATTTTCTTGATTAATATTATAGTGACGCAACTTATCAAGGTCGCATTTGAAAGGTTAATTAATTACCTTTAATTTGATATACAACATGATTTTTTTTTTGGAAAGGTCAAAGGTCATATCTCTTGACCTATAATTCGGGAGGCTATAGCTGTAAAAACGACAATTTTAAAAATCTGAAAAAAATATATGTTTAAGATTGGTTCCTTCCCTAAAGTTCCAAAAAATTTCAGACTGGGGGTATGCTTGGATCCAGAAATATTTATCATAGAGTAAAGGTAGATATTTAACAAGTGAATTATTATTATTATGAATGCTGTTGTTGTTGGCGTTGTTGGCGTTGTTGGCGTTGTTGACATTATTATGATGAATGCTGTTGATGTTGTTGGCGTTGTTGACATTATTATGATGAATGCTGTTGTTGTTGTTGTTGACATTATTATGATGAATGCTGTTGTTGTTGATGTTGTTGTTGTTGTTGTTGTTGTTGTTGTTGTTGTTGTTGTTGTTGTTGTTGTTGTTGTTGTTGTTGACATTATTATGATGAATGCTGTTGTTGTTATTTAGTTTTATTATAAATGTTTTCAATTACAAATTTGCTATCAGCGGAATAAATTTTAGCTTGTAATTGTGTTTTTGAAATTGGTATGAAGCTGTGCTGCTTTTGAGTTCCCGGAATTGTACGTAATCCTATAAATCTATCAGTTAGCAATTTCTCTTCTTCTTCATAATCTTTTTCCGTTAAATATGCAAAGTTGCAGTTCTGAAGAGTTTGCTGACACCAATTATACAAGTGGAGAGGAGTAGTTATCTGATCTTCGAATGGACGTTGCAAGCTGGCTCTTCGTGCTTCACGCTTTACCGTTCCCCCAAGACCATCACTAGGTCCTTTGCCGTGACTGGTAGCAAAGAAATGCCACTCAGCGGAACAATTAAAATCTTCGCTATGATGGCATAAATTGGCAAAGTTTTTTTTATTTTTAAATTGAGCGGAAGAACCGTCCGAAAAATAAAAAATTTTCTTTGGTATTTTCAAAAACTTGTTTTTTAAAAACTCATTTAGGTGGCGATGAAATAAATGAACTGCTATGGTATTATATATTAGACAGTCTGATATTATTATAAAATTAGTAGTTTCTAATTTTCGATTTGATTTGTAATAAATTGCTATTGGGTATAGTGTGGCCTGGGTATAGTGTGGCCTGGCTAGCCTTGCACAGAATCCTGAACCACAAAAGTTGCATTTTCGGAGAAGTCGCAAATTACTAAATACTCATTTTCCTCCAACGCAGACTTTTTGTGAGCCATAAATGCACCCTGCTCTTTAGATACGAATGAATGGGGTAGAAGAGTTTGCAGTTTTTCGCATAAAGAATCCAGAAAAGAATCAGTTTCTTTAATAATAGTTTCCAAAGAGTCTCTATCTACACTTATCCACTGTTTATATATGATTTCATCAATTTCATTTTCTAATAATAATTCACCAAGTTTCTCTTTAAAATTTTGTATATCTGGACACATGCTACATCTGCCAAGGTAGCAATTTGTTGATGGTCTTTTTAAACAATCTTTATAAGTTTCCAGCACAAAATCCTGCACATTTTCTGTCAATTTTTTCAGGTTTATTGCGTGGAGCATTAGTTTTCTATTTTGATGTATTTTACAAACACATACATTATGGCTTCCTGACGCATCTGCTAGAACCACATTTTTTGGCCGAAGTTCACAAAATTTAGAAATTCCAATAGTTATCCCTTCATGTTTTTCTTTAAATAAGAAGATTTCCGAGTAAAAGTCTTTTATTTTTTTTTACTTTTACACCATTTTCTGTTATTGACACGTAGTCTTTACATCCTGGTAGACATCTGCTGACATCATCAGTTTCATAAAAGATTTTCACCACATCAACAATTTCTAATGGCAATCGTTTTCCAAGTTTTGGATTCGGTGTACTCAATACGCCTTTTATCTCAACCAAGTTTTTTACCTTTCGTGCCATGAAATTTGTTATTTGAAATTCCTCCTCCATTCTTTTCAATGTCCAGCTTTTAGGTAAAATAGTTAAAAGTTGAATTTTATCACTGTTTTTAGTTATTGATTTAAACTTTTCTTTTAGTTGTTCGATTATTTCCGATTCTGGGCATACGTGAGAGGTTGAAGGTGTTGAATTTGGGAAAATGTTGGTTTTAATTGATGTTGTTATTTTTTCTAACTTTCTAGTTGTATACCCTTTTAATGGAATTTTTCTCGAACATATTGGAGATTCTTGTAAATATGTTAAACTTTCGTTTAACTTAGAAATTCGAACATCTCCCGAAACTGATGCTTCACTTTCCGAGTCTGAAGTCTCGTTTTCTGGCTCGTTCATAGATTGAATATTATTGTTTACACTTCCTTTTAATTTATAAAGTTCTCTTCTGCATATATCACATATTTTATTTGATATTGAAATGTTATTACTAATTCCAGTCATCCATTGCTGAACTTTTCGAAGTCCTCTTGCATTCCGGACATGAGCAACTTTTTTAAATGGATTACAACAATATATTGTATTAAATGACATATTGTTTACAGAGGCAAAAAACAATCACTTTGAACACTTTTGGTTTTATTTAAAAATATTGATTTTATAGCAACACATGTGGTTTTTTAAAGCAACGTGCTTAGAATGGTTTTTTTTTCGTGGTGCTTCCTTTGACTTCTCGTTTTTCAATAATTTCTCTATATCCAAGTTATTTGACACTACGAACCACACCCGACAACATTTATACTGTTGTCTCGCTCTAACATAATTACCTGTTAAACCAACCCTAACACAGGTCTGTACTGAGTACAGTACAGAGCTAAAGAACCAGAAACAAATAGCGGCGTGCGTGCATAGCCCGCCGACGCTCACGAGCACAACCAACCACATTCATAAACAGTAACAGTAACAGCACCGACTTTTTAAATATCTACCTTTACTCTATGATAAATATTTCTGGATCCAAGCATACCCCCAGTCTGAAATTTTTTGGAACTTTAGGGAAGGAACCAATCTTAAACATATATTTTTTTCAGATTTTTAAAATTGTCGTTTTACAGCTATAGCCTCCCGAATTATAGGTCAAGAGATGTGACCTTTGACCTTTCCAAAAAAAAAATCATGTTGTATATCAAATTAAAGGTAATTAATTAACCTTTCAAATGCAACCTTGATGAGTTGCGTAACTATTATACTTTTCAAGAAAATTATAATTAAGTAAGTACAACTTTGTAAATTTTGACCTTTTTTTACGATTTTCAAGACCACATATTTCCGGATACAGAAGTGCCAGTGCCCTCAAACTTTGCACTTATTTTAGTTCTGTAACAATCTGTCTTCCTACGAAAAATCATACAATTTGGAGAAGGTAGTGTACACCCATTGGTTGATTTGACATGGAATTACCCATATACGATAACTTATTATCGCACAATAGTCAGTAGTGTCCCACATTTTAGAATTGGTGTGATTTAAAATACTCTGAATAACAAGGCGTTATAAAAAATTGAGGCTGTCTGATATCTAGTCTTAGTCTGTATTTTTAGTACCGATTTTTATGATTTGATAATTATGATGATTTTATAATTTGATGTCATTAACCCATTTGGACTTGGCACCACAAATGACTTCAAGCTAGTATAGGACGATTAAGTCAAAAATTCAAATATTTTGCTAATACTGCTGAATTTTGGATCAGGGTAAGTATTCGTAAAATATAGCAACATTTTACTTCCCAAGGGTTTCATCTAGCTTGCTAGAACAATTAATTTTTTTCAAATATGCCAAAATTAGCCTTGGCAAGGAATGGGCTAACGTTTCTCGATCTATACCAAATTTTTAACATGGAAGTCCTGCATAGTTGGTTATTATATTTTAAGCGTCAGATCTAAAAATTCAACAGCACTTACAAAATATTTGATTTTTTCGAATAAATTGTCTTTCATTAGTTTGGGGTTATATGCGACCCCAAGTCCAAAAGGGTTAATGGGGTCATATTTTTCAGAAACCCTAGACTATTAAGATAAAATATAACATTTAAAAGTAGAAAACTGATAAATTTTTGATACAATGTATTTAGAAAGAGTACATTTACTTCATATTTCACAAAAAAAACTAATTTTTCTCGAAATCCGCAAAAAAATTCTTCGTAAAAAAAGTTCTGGCGGCGGAATTTACTTAAAAATTCACACAGTAAATCTCTAACATATTTTTAAACTTAAAGTGCCAGATTTTTTTAAATTTTATTTAAGAAAATTTTTTGAAACTTAAAAAATGAGTTTAAAAAATTTTATTACAGAAATTCTCCATGTTTGGTCTCATTTCGCAATAGGCTAACAACGTGGTAATAAAACAATACTTCATATCTGAGGGCTTATAGGGGCATATGTCATTTCTTAGCGAATTTTTATTCGATTTTTAAGTTATATAGCTTTTTGGAAAGATAATTTAGTACTTTTATCCACTCATACAACAACTTGTCGAAAAAATTAAACTATAGAAGTTTCCGTCAATTCTGAAAAGGCCCCTCTATATAATTGTGATTGACCCAAAACTTTGTATTTCTTAGTTTTTTTGCTATTCGCATATCTCTAGGGGTGAAACTTTAAATTCGAAATTCCCCTCCAATAATGAAGGGCCACCCTAATGGTCCATTGTCTTGTCATAGCAAATATTACTACAGAAAGCTTGATAGTTATTGTCAAACCCAAGAATGAGATGTTAAGAAATACTTAATGAGACATTTTTTTTGCCACTTGATCCAGGAAACTATAACGGGCTCCTCTGGTTGCAGCCAACACGCTAGCTTTGCGTGAAAATGCACTTGGGTACCAAACGCGTCTGACTAACTGCACAGATTCTAGGGTTGGAGATTTTGAGAATGGATTATTCGTGATATTTCGGAATTTATTTTTTGTTTCAAAATTTAAATTTTTACTTAAATACAACACTAAATTAAATTTATTAAAGGAAAGATGAACTGTGCATGATTTATATTGATATAAATCAAGAATTTATAGCATGTACTAAAACGAAAAATAAACAATTGAGAAAATTATAGTTGGTCTAGACCGCATATACAATACCCTATACCATACCATATCGAGAAATGGTCTTGAATCAAAATATGCTGAGGCAATAACTGGATATAGAAAATAAGTATAATTCAACACCAATGTCAGCTGTGATATGGCCAGAAATTAATATATTTACGCTTGAGCAAAATGGTGAACCTTCTACTTGGTGAAAAAAGAAGCAACTGCAAGCAATATTGACAAATGTGTGTATGAACCTGGATCATTATTGTATAAGACTAAACTTCTCCTGTTCGTGCAGTGCAAACAAGCAAAAACATTGCTGTTGTTGCCAGGGCTGGGTAAACCATGTCGGCGCTTCTAGGCAATGCCATTACCATTTTCGTACTACATAAAATATTTGTTTCTACCAGAATGTATTTTTTTTTCTTAATTACACTGTTTATTTTTTTTTTTTTTTTTTTGTATATTTGTTATATAAAATAAAAAAAAATTTAACATATGAAAGGAATATACGTGTATCTATAATATTAATAGGTGAGGCGATTTCTTGTGACCGATTTTTAGTTCCACAGTTTTCTCCCGATTTTGACCATACGTATCTCATTTGAATGGTATTTATTTTTAACTGTCCACCAGCTTCACAGTTTTTTCCTTTTTCATTTTTTTGGAGTAAAATGCATTTAAAATTATACAATGCTATGTGCGGGTTTATTAAATTTGTTAATAATGTGTTTGCAAAAAAAAAAATTGTTTGTTTTCTTCATTTACAATAATAAATGTGTTGAATTGAAAAATAATATTGTACATAAACCAATAACGCAATCGGTATTTAAAATATGTTAAATTGTGAATTGGCTAAAGTTGATTAGCATATCTTTTGTGTTTTATAAAAAAATTTATTAAATGAAAAAGTAAAACTTGCTAGATTTTGCACTCAAATTTCGAGAGCTGGGATCTCCTAGTTATTATTAAATCGTTTTATAAAGTAAAATATGTTTAAATATGATCTCTTCTTACTTCTTACATAATCGTTGAAAAGATCTTTTCCAATATCTGTGGTTTTCTAGAATAACCGCGTATGTCATAAAATCAAAATGTTCAGGGGAGCCAAAAAACGTTACATTTTAAATTATGGGCTCGATATAAAGATTTAAGAGCTTTTTAACAGTCCAGTAGAAATGGGCAACAAATACTTTATATAAAATTTTGAGTCAAAAATCTTCAGAGGAATAGATCCTGGAGAAGGACGAAAAACAATATGTAAATTACACTTAAAGTGTATGCAGATAAAACAATTTATGTCGACAAACGTCGTTTTCTTTGAAAAAGAAAACTACCAATGCAATCAACCATGTAGACATATTATTAAGTTGTTGTTACTTCAAAAATGGATATTTTTATTCGTCAACAAAAAGTTAACAGGACTTAGGATGAGAATATAACAACGTATCAAGAATAACAGTGACAAAAAATAGCAGAAATAAACACAAAAGTTTTTACAAGTGGTTATAAACTGAAAACTAATCAAAAATTATTTTGCATTTTTTTTTCATTAATAACAACGTATGTCGTTATGTCAGCGATCAAACGTGGGTTGGCATACGTCGTTAGTGCTGCAAATTAATTAAATAAACATTTAAGTTACGTCGTTATTTAAAGAAAAAAACTCAGAAATGGTCAATATTTAAAAAAAAAACAAAATTAACACATGTAAAGAGCGTTAAAAATTAATATATTTGGCATCGTTAACTCAAAACTGACAAAAATGGACATACGCGGTTATTCCAGAAAACCACAGATATATCATTATACTATATATCATTACGTGTTGTAACTATTAAAAATATTTGACCTTTTATACCGATCGATTCAAAATCACTTTCTGAGTCGATTTAGCGATGTTCGTCCGTCCGTCTTTCCGTCTGTGTGTCGATGTAAACCTTGTAATCAAACTACAAGTCGCAAATATCAATATATTTTGATGAAATTTAGTATATTAGCTTCTATCGGCCCTAAGACGAAAGATATTGATGATCAAAATATATCCATTAATCAGTAGTACAAAAATAAGCCCGATAGGACAATCCTTAGTCATAGCCCCCATATAAGCTGCTTCCCGAACTTTACTTAAACCTATGAAAAACAAAAATATTACACAGATTGTTCTCAAATTTAGTATTTACGTATATGTTTTTGCAGAAAAGAAGTGAATTTATTAAATATGCTCAGGAACGGTCCATTTTTCGACCTTGTTCCCATATAAATTTAGCATCCGATATGAACTTTTTCAAATCTGTAGTCAAAAAAATTATTAAAAATTCCACTCAGCCCAGAATACTTCCATTACAGATTTTTCTTTCTTCACCAAGTCCTTTAATAGACAACACCTGGCTTCGTGAATCACTTGTCTGAGTTTTATCATCAGCAAAGCTTTCTGGAAATAATTGTAAGCTTTTGATAAAGACTTAAATATAAATATTCAAATATAATTTTCACTCGAAGAAATATATAAAAAATAAATTCTGTATATGTGCCGCTAGGTGATGTAGGCCCCTATTGTAGGCCTCAATTGCCTTATGGATTATCCGAGCCTGGTTGTTGCCCAGAGTGTGCAAGAACAACCAAACACATCAACTCCGCATCGTTCTTAGGAATTAAATTTTTCGGGATGATCCCATACAAAGGTCAATTAGTGCAGGAGCTGCAGCCACACGACCACCCGCAACGTTTTCGTTTCTCTAATTGAACTACGGAAAACGTTTGAGAGAAGATGAGTATTGTTACGGAAAAAACATCTTTTCTGACGAAGTTCATTTTCATCTTGCTGGTTATGGCAACTACCAAAGAAAAGCCACATACGACTGCACTGTTTCATGTGGTTTTGGGCCGGCGGTATGATTGGGCAACTTTCTTCGAAGAGATAGTTTCATGTTGCAAATTTCTCATATTACAATAATCGGTATTACTAAATCTCAAAATTATTGAGTTTTTGGGGACTGGAAGGAAGCACTTTCCCTTGAAAAGTATTCAACATGCTTTAGGTTTACAAAGTTTTCAAAAAGTAATGAAGTCATATGAACCGGTGCTAGGACCTGTTACTTGCATATGGCGTTGTCAGAAGCTGGGAAAATTGGCCGCTTGAGACCTGTAACAGAACAAATCCCAGACATGTCACCAGCGGATAATTTAACCAATCATCGCCATGTAAAAAAGCCAGGTCCTACGACCGGTTCGTATGATTTTTTCCTTAGGGATATTACTCGTACTTCTTTTTAATAGAAAATTTCACTGCTTTACTCTAGCTTTTTTCTAACTAGTTACTTTTTTGCAGCTGCATTATATGCAACATTTACACACTTATTCATTGACGAAGTTAAATTTGAATAATAAATTATTATGGAGAACCGTTTATCTTAAACTTGAAACTCTCTTGTTTTACTTTCTCACAAACACATTTCATTGAATATTTATTGGCAAACCGAATATATGAGATCGATGCAATTTTAACAGTGTAACCCAAATAAATAAAAATTATATTTTTCAAACATATCAGACTAAATACAACAAAAACTACAAAAATAGCAAACAACACGCATACCAGCATAAAAATAAGTTCAGATTTTTTAACTGCGAACACGTAGTTAAAAAAAAAAAACAACAACAAAATAAATAAAATATTGAAACCTGTAAACTTAGAAAACAGCACCAAAACCAACGTGCACAAGTAGAGAACTTGAAGTAGACGCAACAGCAGCCAACGCGACAGCTGAGATGACGCTCAGCGCGCGTAAGTAGTAACGAACAACAACAATAACAACACGAAAAAAAACTGTAATAGATGTAGTAAATGATGAGAAATAAAAAAATGAAAATGAAAATAAAAAAATAATAATAAAAAAAAAAATAAATACAACAACACACGTATTGAAAACACTAGCATACAAAAGAGCTCCTTTTTTTTGCCAAACTTACATACTACGACTACTAATACTACTACTTCTTCTATTCATCACAGCATCTTTGCAACTACAACAAAACAGAACAAAAAAAAAACAAAAAAGATTCAACTAAACACAGCAAAATATTCAGAGTAGAGCAACCGGAGCAGTGAAAAAGTGAAGCGTATAAACCACCCTTGAAATTTTGTAGAATGTTCGTTCGCGTTTTAAAGTGCAAAAAAAAAAAAGGAAAAGTTTTTGCCTTTGCCTCTTTTTTTTAATGTTTGCTTGTGATTTTGTAGTTGTTTAGTTTCCTTTTTAGCTAATGCTTTTTTTATATTTCACAACTTGTTACCCTTGCTACTCCACCCCCACAGAAATCAACAGTTTTGAAAACAAGAGACGTCTTTTCGACTAGTACTCGTGCTAGAACCTTATGGCAGTAAAGAATTTTTTGGAAATAAAAACCGCGCGCGTTAATACAAATTACTAAAAAAAAAATACAACATACGAAGACTTGGCACTATGGGCCATTTTGGTATTGGTTATAAATTGAATTGTGGAACAAAAATTAAAAGAATATTCAGTGCAATTCCTAAGGTGAAAAATTTTGTAAGAAGAGAAGGTCCAGGACGGACTTCATTCAGATAGTGTATCGCTTTTGTTGTACTTAAATTTTAAGTTCTGAGTTAATATGAAAAACTTAAAAATATGACTTAAGTCATTGTGCTTTTAGATCACTCAAAGGTAATCGGTACTGTGTTCATGACATACTCTGAATGAAGCTAGGAACTTTTTTTGGTTTCTCTCCTCCTGCAAATCGACAACAATACGTGAACGCTAATAACGAATTGTCAAATGTAGTTCCAGTGAAAGCGGGCTTCCCGCAAGGTTCGATTCTAGGACCGTTTTTTAAAGTTCATATTTAGTCGTTTTGAAGAATTAAATGACTGTGTTGTGAATCTATATGTGGATCTTAATCTAATTCATTTATGGGCTCTGGCAAATAGACTATGGCTCAATCCATCAAAGCCTAAACGCTTCATTATTGTCTGAAGATCTGTGCTTCCATCTGCTATACCATTATTTTAAACCGCCAAATTAACAAAATTACACAAATTATTTTCAGTAAAACTCTCACCTGTTCTGATTATATAGATGACGCTTCATGAAAACGTATTCAATGATTCGATCACTGTGAAGAAGTGAACACCTTACACCAGCCCCTGTACGAGCTCCAAAGGGTGTTTTCTTTACTTAGGTAGAACTTCCGAAATCGTTAGCTGTCAAACAAACTGTCATACTGCGCTCACTTTTTGGCATTTATGATCAGAATACTCTGTCAAATCACCGAGCTTGAACGACACTACAAAATTGTCCAAATGAACTTTGAAAATCAGTCATCCATTTGCGTTCAGCGATAAGGCTCACTTTTGGCTTAACGGGTTTGTTAATTTACAAAACTGCCGCATATGAAGTGAGACCAATCCACAACAGACTCTGCATACTCCATTACGTCCAAAAAAAACGCAGCGTTTGCTGCGGTTTACACGTTAGTGGCATCAGCGGACCTTATTTCTTCAAAAGTGAAACCGGAGCTGGCGTTACGGTCAATGGAGATCTTTACCGTATCATGATCAATAATTTTTTGTTTCAATTATGAATGACCTTGATCCGGTGGTTTCAAAGGAATAGCGCCACGTGCCATACGGCGATCGCAACCATCGACTTACTGAAATCAAAAGTTGGCGATAAGTTAATTTCGAAAAAGAACCTGTAAATTGGCCTCCAAGGTCATGCGATTTATCATCTCTCGATTATTTCTACGTGATGCCACTGGTTTAAGCTGATAAACCAACAACAATTGACGCATTGAAGACCAAGATTGTTCGTGTTATTCGTGACATACGACTCAAAAAATTGGCCCAATGAATGAGTTTCGTCAAGAACAGCCGCGGTAACCATATGCCTGAAATCATTTTCAAATGTTAATCACGTGTATTGATATTTCGAATAAAAAAATATGTTTTTGATTAAAATTTTGTTTGTGTTTTTTTTTTTTTTTAAATTTCAAGTTCTATCGGGATTAAGAATCACCCTTTACTTGCAAAAACCTATCTAATTCGAACCTCGTTGTACGAATGGGAATTATTTCCCAGCCGTAAATCTATTAATAAGATACGTCCATAATATTAAGATATCATCCCACATAACACCGTATGACCATGCGTTTAAAGACCCTATTTCTTAGGTTCAACTAATTAGATATAGGAAATAATCATAAAACAAATTTGAGTGGCATTATGGTTAATTTTTTTGCTTTTGAATATGAAGAATTTCATATCGGGTGTTATATTTATATGGGGACAAGGTCGAAAACTGGACCGATAATGACCATATTTGTTAAGGCCACTAATTTTTTGCAAAAATATATGAATACCAAATTTGAGAAAAATCTGTGCAATATTTTTATTTTTTGATAGATTTAAGTGAAGATCGGGAAGTAGCTTTATATAGGGCCTATGACTAAGAATTGTTCTATACGGTTTATTTTTTGACTACTGATTATTGGGAGTAATAAAAACACACACAAACCCAATTTGACCGAGATCTTTATGATAATGTGGATATTATGGCAATTTAAGTCGACTTCGGGTTATTTGTATGGGGACTAGGATTGAACATGAACCCATTTTCACCAATAGCGTTCATGCTATGGCCGATAGAAGCTAATATACCAAATTTAATCAAAATAAATTCATATTTGCGACCTGTAGTTTGATTAAACGGTTTACAATGACACACAGGCGGATGGACGGCCATCGCTAAAAGTGATTCTGAGTCGATCGATATAATCAGAGATGGGTCTAGGCTAAATATTTTTGATAGTTACAAACATCAGCACATAGTAAATTTGAGTGGAATTTTTATTAATTTTTTCGGCTGCAGATATGAAAAAGTTCATATCGGATGCTATATCTATATGGGGACTAGGCCCAAAAATGGACCGATCCTGACCATGTTTGGTAAAGTCTCTTGTGCTTTGCAAAAATATATACAAACAAAATTTGAGAAGAATCAGTGCAATAGTTTTGTTTTTTGATAGATTTAAGTGAAGATCGGGAAGCAGCTCTATATGGGGCCTATGACTAAGAGTTGTCCAATAGGGATCATTTTTGGACTACTGATTAATGGATGGTAATATACAGGCAAACCCAATTTGACTAATATTTGTATAATAATTTGGATCTTATGGCAATATATGTTGATTTCATAGGGGTAATTTGTATGGGGGCTAGGTCTGAACATGGACCGATTCTCACCAATTTCAATAGCGTTCATTCCATGGCCGATAAAAGATCAAATTCCAAATTCCGTCACAATATATTCATATTTGCGACCTGCAGTTTGATTACAAGCTTTACATGGACACACAGACGGACGGACGGACGGACATCGTTAAATCGAATCAGATAGTGATTCTGATTCAATCGGTATAATTAGAGATGGGTGTAGGTCAAATATTTTTGGTTGTTACAAACAGCAGCACAAAGTCATTATACCCAAACCACATAGTGGTATAGGGTATAAAAATACATAAAGAGTTTTTCTTCTGGAAATGTCAAACAAGAAAATAATGTTTAAGTAAAAATGAAAATATGTTGAATTTCATTAGAAAAATTTCAGTTTACAGACACGGATGAAAGTTTTAAAGAGAATTAATAACAATTTAAGAAAATTTCATAGTGTGAACCGGGACTATGTAATTTTGGTTGGAAATTTCAATTGCGTCTTTTGGTACGTTGTTAGTGGCATGGAGCAATTCCTTCAGTATTACAACTACGTTTTCGGTTGCGTTCGGTTCAGCAATTTATTAAAGGCGCAAGACGTCGCGGCATTATCAGCAAGACAAGCATCAAACTTCAGGAAAAATTATTTGTTTTAATTTCATTTAGAGTTTATAATTTCAACCATTTTATCAAAGCATTTTACTAAAACCTCTGTCTGGTATTGCGTTGCTTTTGTTGGTACTTTTTAAATTCTAACTAAATTTCATGAAAATCATTATCCATAAGAGCTGTAATGATAAAAGCTTGAAGTTTTTGAACTCCAATCGTATTCTCCCATATATCAATATTTCATCTACCATTTTAGTTGTTGCTATTTGAACTAAAAATTTATACTTTTCCTTTAGACGAAAAATAGTGACAACTAACGTTGGTCTTTGAATAACACGCATTTTTTCCACAATTTTAGCTGATAGGCATTTCGAGCATCTTAGAAGATAACAACGTAAATTTTTTCAAAATGATCAACTTTGGTGCATATTCCATTAAATTTACGATTTAGAAAGACCTATTTAGCTCTTTTACACATTGATTTTTGAACTTCCGAGACCCTGCACGTCTATCTAGAGGACCCTCTACTTCAGTTAAAAGCCCGAAAATTTTTATTTATCGAAAGTATCGATCCCATTACTATTTTCAACTCTCATCTATAATATTAATAGGCTAGGCGATTTCTTGTGACCAATGATTTCTTCTAACGTTTCATCCCGATTTTGACCAAGCGTGTAGTATATGAAAGGTATTTCTTTTTCGCCGTTATGTATGATTACAGATTTTTAAATTTTTTCCTTTTTTTTGAGAAAATTGCATATAAATTTGCTACTAACACATACATAAAATTATACAAATGCTACGTATGTTTTATTAAATTTATTAATGTGTTTGTTAATGAGCTTGTTATCTTCATTCACAATAATAATAAACTATAAAAGTGTTGGTTTGTGAATTGGCTAAGTTGAAAAATAAAGCTGCTTAGAAATTGCACTCGAATTTCGAGCGCTGGAATCTGCTAGTTAATTCAAATAGATTAAAAATGGCCATTGGAGTCTTTGTAAAAACAATTAGACAAGCCCGACAAATTTTCGAACTTCCAGATCCCTGTTTGCTACATTTTTTATATATTAACAGATTTATTAACAGACTTTTATTTTTGTAATTATTGTATTTCGCAAATAACTTCACTATTCATTTTCACAAGAACTTATCATATGAGGAACTGTTATTTAGACTGTGTGCGATTTACATTTCTATCTGTTCCAGGGATAATAAAAGAATACTTTACTTAAGTTTAATGGCTTTATTTTTTAATTCTAAGAAACATATAAAATTGGATGCAATCGGTAATTGTGGATTTTCCAAAACGCTTTCCGGTTCAACGCTTAGTTTTCAAATAATATTACAACAAAGATTAAAAATTTGTCGCCAAAGTTTGGAATTTCAAAATTGGAAATACAGCGGTCAAATGTTTAGCCGATTTTATGCCATTTTAAATATAAAATAAGAAATTTTTCATCCTTACGGTATTCGTTCTACAATTTCTTTTCACTAAGTGTACTGACCAATTTTTGATTTATAATGGAAGATAACAAGCCCAGTTACCTATCATAAAAAGACAGCATATCATTAGGTATTTAAAAAAATCACAGCGTACAAATCGAAATAGGTTGAAAACAGCGCGATGGCAAAAGCAACCTGTATTTCACAAACCGGGAAAATCGGAGTCAATATATATGGCGCCTTAGGTAGCCCAATATCTCCCCGAGACAATAAGGATAGTTGGGTATGTGTATAATTTTTCCACATATTGCTAAGTTTAGTTTCTGAAAGACTTAACTTTTAGGCTTCGGATATTGAAAAACTTAACTTTTTAGCTCAAGTCATTGTAAGACTTATGTAACTTTCTAACCGCAATCTTTACAACTTTTAACTTTACTTCTAAAATGTTTAAAGGTCGATAATGTGCCTTGAATACTTAAAAGAGTTTTTGCATTTTACCAAAAGTCTTGACTTTACTTAAGATATTTAAAAGATTAAAGTTTTAGTTTTCAAGTCGATCGAGGAATTAGATTTAACTGAACCTTTTACTAAAGTTTCCAAAATATAACATAACTTCGAGGGCCGATCAATAAGTCAGTGACTTTTAGAATGAAACACAGTTTTTTTTTGCAAAAAAAAATTTGTTCTTTAACATAATCTCCTTTTAGCTCAATACATTTAGTCCAGCGTTTCTCCAATTTGTGTATCCCTTCCAAAAATTAAAAAATTTTCACCGCATGGATCCGCAGAGTTGCGTACCTCTGATATAAGCTTCTTTAGTTTATTCAGATCTGTAAACACAGGTAAAAATCAGGCAAATAGTCAAACCAGTATATAATGAATTTGAACAACTTACCTTGTTTCGCCATTTAGCACATATGATGGCATCACAGGGATGCCAAAGCACCACATAAAAAATTAACATTTCATAAAAATCTTTAGGAAAAATAAAAAAAAACAAGAGATGACAATATTTTGTCTGCAGTCTGCAGACTGCGTTTCAAAATCAAATTAGTCTGCAGTCAAAATGAGTAAAAATTGCTCGTTACTTTCCTCTCCTTTTCTATCGAGTAAACGTCATATGAAAAACCCTGTCTGCAGACTGCGGTTCGCGACGATGAATCCACCTTTAGGCTTAGGATATTGAAAAACTTAACTTTTTAGTTTAAATCATTGCAAGACTTATGTAACTTTCTAACTGAAATCTTTGAATGACATCTTTATTTACATTATTCCTAAAAGGTTTAAAATTTCGATAACGTGTCTTGAATACTTAAAAGAGTTTTTGTTTTTTACCAAAAGTCTTGACTTTACTTAAGATTTTTGGAAGATTAAAGTTTTCGTTTTGAAGTCGAATTAGATCTAACTGAACCTTTTACTAAAGTTTCCAAAATATAACATAACTATTTAACTAAGGCTCTGAAACAGTTTACTGATATCTTTGCTATAAGAGTATCTATAATATTAATAGGCAAGGCGATTTCTGTTGACATCTTCTACACTTTTAGTTACCAACCGATTTTGACAAAAAAATATACCATTTGAAAGGTATTTGTTTACATCTGGTATATTTTTTTGGAGTAATAATCATTTAAAACTGCTACTAACACATACATAAAACATATATTTAAGCTTTAAACAAAAAATTATATAATGCTGTGTGTGTGTTTATGAATTGGCTGAAATTGATTAGCATACCTTTACGCTACCATAAAATTATTTATTCACAACACATTTATATATCTTCTGTGGGTCCAACAAATATTTATAACGAAATTTTCTGAATTGTATGTAAAAATTTACAATCTAATTAATTTTATTTTAAAACTTACAATATAATGAATTTTATTTTAAAATTCATATTTTATTTTAAAATTCATAAAGTTTTTATATGTACAGATTAAAAAAATATTGAGAGAAAAAATTTAATGAAAAAATAAAATTTCGTAGAATTTGCACTCGAATTTCGAGTGCTGGGCTATGCTAGTTAATTTTTAAAAGGCTTAACCCTTTCCGAGTTTTTGTCGAATATATTCGACATCAAAGCAGGCATTGATTGAAATGAAAAAGTTAAAGGCATATTTAAATTTTGCATTGCTTTGCTTATTTATATTATTAAAAATATATTTATGTATATAGTCTACCTGCTAGGTGAGAAATCTCAGGAAAAATTATATTTTTTTCCGGCTTTATCGCCATAAGAAGCTAAAAATTTTCAGACTTTTAAAATTATTTTTGACGCGGAGAGGGTTAACTTTATAGTAGTAAAGAAATTTTTTAACTACAAAATGCGTGAGTAATTACAAATAACTACAACACCATACAACATACGACGATTGACACTATGGGCCAAACTTCACTAGCATAAGTTGAGGTAAGGAATAAAAATTAAAACAAAATCCATTGCTTTTCCCAAGTTGTAATACTTTATGAGGGGAGCAAGTCCAGCAAGGATTTCTATAGTGTACGGATTTTTTTCGTACTTTAATTTTTAGTTTTGAGTTAATAAGAAAATATGAATTCAATTCAATAACTTTTTTCAAAGTGTCTGAAGGTCTTAGCTTAAAAAAACAATATCTTTAGTTTTCACTAAAGTCACCTGAAGCCTTAATTTTTCATCTAAATTCCTAAAAGACTTAACATTTCACTTAATTAAAAACAAAACCTTTACTTTCACTTAAGTGACTGAAAAACTTTATTTTTTCCTTAAGTGTCTGTTAAACTTAACTTTTCTTAAGTTCGTTTTAGATTTGAATTTGCCATAAAGGCTCTCAAATACTTAGTTTACATATATAAATTACTAAACGACTGAAAAACTGAACATTTTATAAAAGTTTCTAAACCTTTAATTAAAGTCCCTTAAAAACTTTTAGAAGACTTAACTTTAACTTAAGATCTCGAATGACTAAACTTTTTACATAAAATTGAGTTAGATACTTTTTTTCTTACTCGAGTTTTCGAAAACTACACTAATACTGTAAAAAAGTTAACATTGCCTAAGGCCCTTAAATTACAATACGGAAGTTTTTCGGGTTCTTTGTTAAGGGTGAAATTCTAAGTCCGGGTGAGAGTACTTAACCAATATAGTAAAGCCACCCAAGTATTTGCAAAACTTATTTTTAAGACCTTTTATATTTTTTCATTCATTATTCAGCAATATTGTAGCTGAAGAATACTGATTTAGTTTCAAAAATAACACTCCTACGTACACATCTCTTCTACTCTACCAATTAATAATAAACATACGCCTTGAATACTAACATAACGTATTGATTTAAAAAAAACGGGGGAAATTTAGGCCAACTTGATTTGCTAAAGCTCTTTGCTCAAGAATGAAATGACAAATCATCAATGGTTCTGAGAAACTAAATAAACAAATATTAAGATAAGGAGGTGTTACTATTCTGACCTAGTACTTTCACCTTAATTTCTCGTCCCCCCAGAATAGCTGTTGCTCTGTGTTTTTAACATTTCACTTATTTTACTTTCTCCAAAAGACTAACTTTTAAGTTAAATCTCTAGTCCCAAATAGACTTCATTGAGAGGCAAAATATTTTAGGTCCTTAAATATTATAAAGTTTGGCAGGATCGCAATATTAAGTATTATAAAGTTTTCTTAATTATTATTTTATTAATATATTGAAGGCAAAAGTAAAAAAGGGTTTTGCAGTTTGTTTTGAATGATGCGTCTGGTCGCAACAGCTTTTATTCACCGACCACTTTTTAAGGTGCCTTTTAAGGAAATTCCTATCGATTTCAGCCACTCTGACCCAGTGTTTAACTCCTCTTTAGTTGTATTAATATTTATTTATTTTTTTATTTATTTTGGATACATACATATAAGAAAAACTTTGAGAGATTTTTTTTCTATTACAACAAAAAAATTGTAGCAATAAAAATAGTAATCAGTGGCCCAATTGTATAAGACTCTTCCTGCTCATTCCCTAAAACATTTTAATTTTCTCCCAATTTACAAAAAAAAAAAAAAATCTGTAAAAATATAATTCATAAAGCTCCCGCCGAGTTAGAAAGAGATGAGCTGTATTAAGAAAAACCTTAGATGAGATGACTAAAAAAAAATATAATGAAAAATATAAAAATTTGTATTTTATGGCATGATTACAAAAAAAAATCATTTGTTTTTTTTTTTTCAATTCTCTAGAAGTGAATAGTAGTATAATAATAAAAATAGTATGTAGTAGTAAAGAGTGTCACAGGTCTAAAGACAAAAAATTGGGTGGTTTTAGGAAGATTTGGAGCCGCTAGCAGAGCTAAACACAGCGTTTTAAGTTTTATATGTCGCGGTCGACGTTGAAAAATAATGTAGGAATTTTTATATTTTTTCCGCTTTTTTTTTTTTGTGAACAAGTGAAACAAAACCAAAGGAGACATTAATTTTTTTGTTAGAATTGCGTGAAAAGTACTTGAAGATATAAAATAAAAAATAAAACAGAGCAAAAGGGGAAATAGCTGAAAACACAAAACATTGCAACAACTGCTGATATTAGAATAAAAAAAATAGTGTAGATAATACGATTCATATACTACACACAAGAGTGATTTTCAATTAAGAAAAAATTCTCCAAAGATGGTTTGGGATTTTCAATTATTCATGTTTAACCATTTGAGGATTTTATTTTTAGTAAACAGTTTTTAAGGCTGCAAATTTTTCATAATAAATAATTTCTAATAGATTAAGTCGTTTGAGATGTTTTGCTTAATCATTTTTATTAAAAGTTTGATTAATTATTTAATTAAGCTCACTCAATCAATCATGATTTTGATTAACTGAGTGCATATGTCATAAGACATGTGGCAATAGTAACCATAGGATCTAGAGTTAGAAAATCTAACGAAGGAAACGTGGCCAACTGATGTTAAGTACAAAAATAAATTACGAAAATAGAATTGAAAATTTGCACCATTTTTTTTTTTTAAATTAGGTAAAACAAAAAAAAATTTCGGAGATCGAATTAAAAAAAATAAAATAAATAACATAACTTTTATTTACGAAAAAAATTTTTGATCTTCAAAAATACAAATTTTAGGCAAAACAAAAAAAAAACATAATTATCATCTACGAAGAAATATTTTTTTGGTCTATAAAAATAAAAATTTTAAAGAATTTTTTTTTTTTGATCTTCAAAAATATTTTTTTTTTCAAGAAAAAAATATTTTTTTTATTTCATGTAAAAGGTATTTTTTAGTACAATTAGGAAATTCAAAAAAATGTTATCTCAAGCAAAATTGTCTAAAAATTGGCATTAGAAAAAATATACAAAAAATTTTCATAAATTAAACTAAATTAAACTTTTTAGTTTAGAACAGTGTGATAATAAAATAAAAAACTAATTATGTTGTACTATTTTATTTATGGTTAAAATCGTTTTAATATCAAACTAAATTTGGTTTGACCAACTGAAGCTGAGTAGAAAATTAGTAAAAACAAAAATAGCACAGAAAATTTTATCAAATCATTTAACAAATATTTAGGAAAATCAAAATATACATTCAGAGATCTTAAAATTTTTAACCAGACAATAGGATAATATTGATCCACGAAAAGATAATTGGATTTTCAAAAATAAAAATTTAAGGGAAAACTAATTTAAAACAAAATAATTTTTAATACATTCTTTCATTCTTTTTTTAGAATTTTTATATAAAAAAAGAAATATTTTTTTAATAACAAAAATTCAAAAAAATTGTATCTCCAGAAAAATTGTGCAAAAAAAAGTCGTTAGGCAATATAAAAACTAGTCCATAAAAACCAAAGTTTAATGTATCGTTTCAGTTTTACTCAACAATTGTAAATTCTACAGTCATTATTTTTTTTACAATATCTTTTTGCAAAATTTTTTTTCGTCGCCACGAGTCTTGCTTCAAAGTTTCAGCGATTGATTTACGGGATCCAAAGTTTTTTCTACAGACAGAGTTAAACTAAATATTTCCGTAGAATGTCCGCATAGTTATGAAAGTGGTCTAAAGCCGATATCCTCCGTAAATAATATGTTTTGGTTTAAAACGGTTTGAAGTAAAATCTCCTACTTTTTTATTTTTTTACTAGCAGACTCCAGCCCTCTAAATTCGAGTGCACATTCTACCTAAAGGTATGCTAATCAAATTTAGCCAATTCACAATTCAACACTTTTTGAATATTAATTATTGTTGATATTTCAATTCAACACAATTATTATTGTGAATGAAGAAAACAAACTTACAACCACATAAACACAAACATAGCATTGTACAATTTTATGAATGTGTTAGTAGTAACTTTAGATGCATTTTACTCCAAAAAAAAATACAAATTTAAAAATATGTAAATCTGGAGGACAGCTAAAAAGAAATACCTTTCAAATAAGATACGTCTGGCCAAAATCGAGAGAAAACTGTGGAACAAATCATCGGTCACAAGAAATCGTCTTACCTATTAATATTATAGATTATGGGCACAAATCTGGTCAAAATCCTATTAAGTTAAAACTTAAAAAAATAGATTTATTATAATTTTTTTTTTTATTCAAAATAATTTTATTTCATTTTTATGACCCCCTAGAAATTTTCGAATCTGATATACTTATACTCATAAACAACAAATCATTTTCACTTCAAAATAATAGTGCGAGTTAAATGATAGAAAAAAGGGAAAATTTTTGATTGCGAAAAATAAAATAAACAGTAACAACAACAGCAGCACATTAGACTGGAAGGTTTTGTACCTTCAATGCCAAAATAAAAAAAAACATATACAAAAAAAGCCCCTTAAAATAGATTGAAAAAATATATAAATACACTAAAAAAATCTGTTACATTTATACAAATTTATACATTAGGGTGACATTTTCATAATTCTTTGAAAATTCCTAGCAGAGCGAGTAGGAATATTCAACGAAAAAAAATAATATTATAATAATTAAAAGGATATCGTTACATGACCGCACGGTAGGGCATTTGGCGTTCTTTTTTAACATAGAAATAGAAAAGTATTTACCAAAGTTTGCGCAAAATATCGATACTTTTCTTTTTATTAAAGAACGGTTGAAGGGTGAAGCATTTAATTGCATCTGGTCTTGCAACATGAAACATTTTACGTTTTCATATTTTTATTTTTATTTTTTGTTTTCAAGTTTTAAAGAAAATAACGATAAACTTGCTTCTAAAGATCGACTTCAGCCGGCTTAGAGCCGCCTTTTTTGGTAACTATTTTGCCAACTCTTTTGCATCGACTTGAACCTTTGGCATATTAATAATTAATAATATTGATTGTTATTATTTATTTCGAACCACTTTCTGGAATTTTGGGTCTTGTATAAAATATTTTCAGTACAAGTGCTAGTAGTAATTCCACAAACAAAAATGTTGGAAGTAATTATAGCTAAAACACAATATAATCCATAAATTCAAACTAGTTTAAGTTTTTTTTTATTTATTTTTAATTATTATACTTTCCACACCAGTGCGCAGAGGATATATAAGTTTGTCCCCCATAAAATATGTATATTCCTCATCACTATAATAACCGGAGTTGATGTAGCGTTGTCCGTCTGTCCATCTATGTCAACCACGATCATGCCCTCATTAAGACAGCTGTGTTACTGATTTTTACTGTAAATGATCTACTGACATCCTGAGCAAAAACTTATTTAAAATCATCGAAATCGGTTCAATAAGTCTCCGGATGTCAATGAAAATGTAAAAAAAAACTCTGGAAAAAATACGATTTTTCTACGTAGTTCTTGTAATTGTCATTATTCTAAATTCTGTTGTTTGTGTGTGATAGCTGTTATTATTTTTGTTGTTGCGGTTATTGTCATTGCTTCATTTATGTGTATGTTTCGTTATGCCCAAGTGTCAAGAGGTCCAAGTCGTCGGGTTTAAAATTGGCTTTCGCTGCCGCCGGCGCCAAAAGAAAATATATTTAAATCTAAGCATAAATAATAATAAAAAAAAATTTTTTTTTAACTTTTCATGGCTCAACCAACTTAATATTGTTATAGACGTATAGCTGTTTTTTAATTCTAGTAGGGTTTAACCGATTTTGTTTCTCACCCACGCACGACCCAACAATGGAATGCCTATTCCAATAACAGAATAATTATGGGAATTTCTTAGATAGAAGTTAATCCTTTCTATGAAAAAAGGGATCATCTTTAATATTAATGGGTAAGGCGATTCCTCCAGATCCCTTTTAAACTTTTAATTACCTACCGATATTGACAAAAATATACCATTTGAAAGGTATTTCTTTGCAGAAGTGCACCGTATTTACAGATTTGCACCATATGGTAAATTTTTTTTTTACTAAAATTCATTTACTGTTCCTACTAACACATACATAAAACTATAGAATGCTGTGTGTGTGTTTAATAAATCTTGTGTGGAATTGTGAATTGGCTAAAATTGATTATCATATCTTTAGGCCCTTATATCAACAAATATTTATAATGAAATTTCAAGAGTTTTAAAATTTTCTAGAATTTGCACTCAAACTTCGAGGGCTGGGCTCTGCTAGTTATATTAAATACTCGTTTCGGCCAAAAAAGGAAAACAATTAACTATAAATTTAAGTGGTATCTATAATATTAATAGGCTAGCCGATTTCATGTGACCGATGTTTTGTTCTACCGTTTTACCCTGATTTTAATAAAACGTATATTATTTGAAAGGTATTTCTTTTTAGCCGTTTTGCAGATTTACAGATTTTGAAATTTCTTCCTTTATTTTCAGTAAATTGCATTTAAAGTTGTGTGTGTTTATTAAATTTGTTAATGGGTTTGTAATAAAAATGAGTTTGTTTTTGCATTGATTTGCGAATTGACTATTGATTAGCACACGTTCAGGGTTTTATTTAATGAAAACATAAAATTTCCTAGAATTTGCACTCGAATTTCGAGGGCTGGAATCTGCTAGTTAGAACTTAAAGGTTAAGTAACTGTATTATAATGGTAACCGTTTAAGACACAGGTGGAGGTTTTATTAAAAATAAAAAAATAAATATATAAACAAAAAGTATTGTTTTTTTACGAGAGAAGAAGAGAATAGCCGCAACAATTTTCAGTTACTGGTTTTAAAAAAATTGATCTAGCTAGCACAGAAGCTGCCGATATAGGATAATATTTTTATTTATTATTTTTATCGAGTCATTTTGTCGAATTTTAGGTCTTTTATAATATTTTATATAACAAGTAAAACCAGACACAAAAATTTTAGCTACAATTATAGACTATTCAATTATATTAACCTAACTTAATATCCTTAAAGAAATTGTTAATATACTAAAAAGTTTTACTCGAAAAAGAAAACTGTAATTTGAATCACCCTGCTTGCAGTGAAAGAGTTGATTTAGAGTTGATTTAACAGCCGTAAATCAGGTTTCAAATACAAATTTGGTAAAACACATTTTAAGTCTAAAAAACGTTTTTTAAAAATTCGTATTCATAATAAGTATTTTAAGTAATAAACGTTTTAACATTTTATTAAACTCTATGATGGCAACACTACATTTTTTATTTGACACTTGAGTCGTAATGATCCAAAACCATAGTTATTAATTCATACGGTATTCGTATCTATAATTTTTTTATAGAAAAAAAAAATTAATGATAAACTTGTCTATTAGATAAATAAAGAAAAACAGTCAAAACAAAATTTAGGTGGTGTTTTTATTGCAGATTAAAAAAGTATTCAAATAACCAGTTTTATTTAATTTGTTTTGATTGTTTACACACCACTAGTTTTTTTTTTTTTTTTTTTTTTTTTGTTTTATTACCATTACAAATTAAAAATATTCCATTTAATATAGTCGACTTAATTAATAATTTAATAATTTCTATTAATAGTTACTTTGATTGATATGGATAACAAACAGGTTTCTAAGCGCAAGCGTTCCTTATCCGGAGTAGAAAATGGGTCGCTCCTTTTTTTTTGTAGATTTTCTTTTGACGATCATTTAAGATTTGGGCAATAGTTTCTATTGTAAATAAAATATAATTAAAACATAACATTTTGTCAATAATAATAGTAATAGTTAATAGTTCTTACCAATTCTATTAATCAAATATAACGTGTCCATTATTTATTAAAAAATCAACTAACTTCTTTCGATTGGATGACGTTTTTTCGTTGTTCAAAATGAAAACAAACACAAAGTAAAAAGCACAAACGTCATTTTTAAATTTTCAAATTCTTTTATTTACACAAGGTTTAAAATAGGTATTTTAAGCTAAAGTTCTTTTATCTATAATATTAATAGGCTAGGCGATTTATAGCGACTGATGTTTTGTTCTACGATTTTACCGCGATTTTGACCAAACGTATATTATTTGAAAGGTATTTCTTTTTAGCCGTTTTGCTGAGTTACGGATTTTTAAATTTTTTCCTTTATTTTGAGTAAATTGCATTTCAAGTTGCTACTAACACATACATAAAATTATACAATGCTATGTGTATGTTTATTAAATTTGTTTATGTGTTTGTAATAAAAATGAGTTTGTTTTTTGTGTTGATTTGTGAATTGGCAGTAATTGATTAGCATACTTTTAGGGTCTTTATTTAATGGAAAAATAAAATTTCCTAGAATTTGCGCTCGGATTTCGAGGGCTGGAATCTGCTAGTGAATATAATTTTATCGATTTTTGCGTAAAATGGATTTGAAATGCTGTTTAAAATTTGTATGAATACGGCTGTAAAATTTTAAGTTCCGTAGGTTCCGAAATACCTAAATATATACTTTACTATGAGTGAATTAATTTTAAAATTGGTGATTATGAAAAATTGGTTTTCTGTCCTTATCTCAGAAATTGTGCTTCGTTAAGCCGTGAGACTTGAACCCGCATCTATCCGCTGTATTTTAAGAGCATTAACAATTCCGACATATTTACTTAAAAATCTGTTGTACTGATTCCAGAAGACATGAGAAATACTAATAACGTAACAATTGTTGTATTACAATTTCGAATGGATGATTTATGAAAAATGAGAAAAAGTTCAATATGTGGACTTATATTACGAAGCAAATTGATTAGAAATCCAATTTTCAATTATAGATTATGCGGTGGCATTTCAGGCAAATCAAGAGATTCAGATGTATCAATGATGAAATTCAAATCACTGACATCCTTACTTTTTTACCTGCCAATATAGAAAATTTTTTAATTTGTTCTTCTTTTGATTGTGTGAATATGCAAAAATCTCTTGGAATTGTAATATAACCATCATTATCGAATGCCAATAAAAGCTATTGCTTTGAAAATGTTGCAGCTGATGGATTTTGCAATTGCAAGCGTACATTGGTGTTGAATCTAAATATTTTAACGAATCTCCAAAGATTTGATTGCTTCAAACACGTATATATTTCATCAGCTGGCGTTGAGATAGCAGGTAGTGTTTGTTTGAAGTCTCCTGCTAACAATATCGAATTTTGGTTTCCACGGAAATCTCTCATTTTTCGATCCAAAGCCTCAACTAATTTCTTGTGTGCCATTGATAAATTCTTTATCTTGTCTAGCCATGATAAATTGCATGATGGTGCTTCATTATTGTCATATGCAAAGGCAATTTTAGCTCTGAATGCGCTGTCCTACCACCATCCAATAAAGTGGCTGCAATTCCAGAAGATGCAAGTACCAAATCAAAAAAGTTATCAAAACAGTTTTGCCAGTTCCACCAGGTGCATCAGAAAATTACATGTCTCCATCACCATTATCAATTTCTTACATGATTGTTGCATAAGCCAATTTTTGCTGTTGATTTAATTTTAGAAATATTTTCTTGAACATAATTTGTCAAATCTGTTCTCGAAGAAAATCTTGATATTTTTATCATTTCTTGAACGACTTGGTGATGATATACCCAACTGAGCCAAAGCTTTACTCGTCATTGCTGAATCAATGTCAATGGCTAATTATAATATAATTATAATTATAGTATAATTCAGTTGAACAGTAAAAGTTAAGGTGCCCATTCGATGTAAAATATCTTCCGTCATGTAATCACGATATTTCATCCATTAATCAGATGGATTAGCCGGATTGCATGTTGAAATAATGATAGAAAATAAAATTCTAATTTGTTGTGGATATGATGATATCGACGCATCAGTTAATGTATTTTCCCAATATGTATCGTGTTCAAGCAATCCTAATTTTTGACATGCTTCTCGATAAGTGGCGCATAATTGTCCATCAAGAGTTCTCAAATAATTACATAATGTTGGGTGCTGGATGAGATTGTCCCATCACCAACTATAAATCTATAGATCCTTTGCTGTAAGCTTGTAGCGGTTAGAGTTGTGCTTTTTAGTTCAATTGAGAGAGCGGTCTTTTTAGCTCAGTTCGCTCTTCTAGATCAATATATCTTTAGTTCAATAGCTAATACCTGTGGTCATAAGCATTAACCGCCTAAGTCGAAAATCATGCTTTTGAGAAAAATAACTTTTTATATAAATGTAATGCGGCTTCATTAGAACTTAGGTCAGTATGTTTTCATTAATAACTTTTTAATAAACTGTGTTGGAGAAATGGGGATTTCACGTAAATATAAAGAGTTTTTAGTAGAATATGATAGCATACAGAACTCAAATCCTTCTTAAGTCGACTTAGGAGGCTATCGCTTGTGACCACAGAAATAATATTGGGTGCTGTATTTAATGATGTTAATTTAACTTTACCGCCAGCACAACACATTCCATCGCTTTAATTTTTAAAGTTCAATACATTGGATTTATTACAAACTTGATCAATTTCGCCAATTTGAATGGTGATTAGACCAAAAAAAAACAAAAAAAGAATCATTTAAATCGGTCAAGCAATTATCGAGTTTAAGCAAACTAAACCACAGCAATTTGCGATTTTTTTACTTTTTGGGCTTTTCTCAACTTTACTTTTTCTAAACCTTCTCCGTAATTAGACGAAAAGACAAACAAAAAATCATACAAATCGGTCCAGCAGTTCTCGAGTTTTAGTGAGACTAACGTCCTTTTTTTGGCCTTTTTTGGAAAAGTGTATTTTTTTACATATTCTGAATTAAGAGCAACTTTATATTATATATCAATCGAAAGGTCTCAAAGTGCTGCGTTCATAAATGCAAAAAATTTTGATTATTTTCCTCTTGGAAGTCATAGGGTGAAAATATACAAAAAAGGGGAACAATGGGGAAATATTCTCACACTATGACCTAAAAGAAGTCAATGGCTGGAATTTTTGTGATTTACGAGAGCTCGACTTTTTATATTTTTTTCGATTGATGTATTAGATAAGGTTGCTCTTAATTCAAAATATATAAAAAAAAATATACTTTTCGAAAAAAGGGCAAAAAAGGGCGACATTTTTTGTCAGAAAAGAAAACGGGATAAGACACAGCGCTTGATTTTATTATATCTATAATATTAATAGGCTAGGCGATTTCTTGTGACCGATGTTTTGTTCTACCGTTTTATATTGATTTTGACCAAACATATATTATTTGAAAGGTATTTCTTTTTAGCCGACTTGCAGATTTACAGATTTTTAAATTTTTTCCTTAATTTTGAGTAAATTGCATTTAAAGTTGCTACCAATACATACATAAAATTATACAATGCTATGTGTGTGTTTATTAAATTTGTTTATGTGTTTGTAATAAAAATGAGTTTGCTTTTTGTGTGGATTTGTGAATTGGCTATAATTGATTAGCATACCTTTAGGGTCTTTATTTAATGATAAAATACAATTTCCTGAAATTTGCACTCGAATTTCGAGGGCTGGAATATGCTAGTTTAGATATAACAAATCGTATGAGCAATCGATTCAATTGAATGAAAAAAATTTTAATTGCTTTGTAATTTCCTCATAACCTGTGATAGATTTTTTTCTAGTTTCGGAAAATGTGATTATGAAATTTTCGGTGAAAATATTTGTAATAACAAATATATCTCTTTTAGCCATTAATAAAGCAGAAGTTCGATATAAAATTGATATTTAAAAACCATGTCGTCCAACAAATATGTTTGCCAAGCACGCGACTATTACCCTAATGTAGATCTCTTTGTGTAACACAATTTGACTGTCTATGTTTGTATAAATAAATACAAATGTATGTATGTGTGTATAGGTATGAAATTTTTACAGTTCTAACATTACATATAAAATTAAAATAATGGAAGTCACACATAAAAATAATATACCACGCCTAACGTTGTTAATTTCTGTTAGTTTTTGATATATACATATATATATATAGATATATACACATATTTTTTTCCCTTAAAAAAAGTTAATTTTTAAAAAAAAATCACTGACAACCTCCCCCTTATCTCTTCATATTTATTTTAATACATACTTCCAAAAAAAAAAAAAAAAAAAAAAACAGAAAAAACTACATTTTAACCCTTTTCATTATTTAAATAATTTCGTTGTTGTATACCTTCATTAGACACATTATAACAAACAAATACAAATAAATGTTTTACGACGAGAAAAATAGAAAAAAAATATATATAGGTATTAAAATAACGAAAAAAAAACGAAATCATTAAAAATAAAATTATTTGCAATGCAGAAAAATTGTACAAGTATAATTGATATAACAGATGCCTAAATGCCAATATTATATTGTAAAACGTTAAATGCTGAATAGTTATAAAATAATAAAAAGAAAAAAAAAACATCCAACGATAACATTACATTTTGTTGAAACGTCAAATGGTCATAATGCAGTAGTCATTAATATTTGAACACTTTTAGGTATAAAAGAAAAACAAACAAAAACAGCCCCAACAGAGGCTATTTAGGAGCATTAAGATTATTACTGTGTTTGAAGCCTACCATCGGGAACATTGTATTTGGCTATTTGCTAGCAACAAAAAAAATCCCAAGATGAGAAGTTTGTATAGATTTCTTTCTAATTACACATATTATGATGCAGAATATCTTTGAGCTAGCAATGTATTTTGTTAAAACAAAAATATATATATTGTATATACTCCCCCCCCCCCCCCCCCCACCACAATATTTGGGCAGCAAATGGAGGAGAACACTTCATATTCTTTAAGAATCAGTCTTTCATTGCTTCCAACGGAATACATCCTTTCCATGTGATATTAAAACAGCTTCCAAATATCTCAATATAAAGGTTTAACTTTAGTGTAGTTACATCTAGCTTAACTTTAATGGCGCACTGTGGCACTTATTCATAGAAAAGTCCACCTTCTTACTTTCAGTTATCTTATACAAAAGTACACTTCTCAGAAAAAGTATCCATTCTCTTGATGATGCAATTTTAAATATTAATAAAAATTATATAATCATATTTTGATTTATTAATTTTTTATACCTTATACCACTTTCTGCTCAGGGTATAATGAGTTTGTGGTGATTTTTGTAACTAGAAAAAACAAGGTTCAGATAATACACACATGAAACACACAATGTTTTGTTCTAAAGCAGCCAGCACATATTTTTATTTTCATATCAATTATGTGTGTTTCTAAATTTTGTACGGTGCCCAACACAATCATGGCTGTGTTTCATTTTAATATTTCGTTATCTACAGGAACATTTTTCTATGACGTATTTTTTGTTTCGAACACACATAAACCACACCGATTCGAGTGTAGCTTTATTTTAAGTTCGTTTTCTTGCACGCGTACTGCTTAAAAAAACAGAACATGTTCTTCAACGCGTACATCTAAAAATTTAAACTTTACCCAATCGCGATCGGAAAAAACGAAATTAATGCCGTTTGCTTCTCTGACAACAAATGTCGCATTTTATTTGCACTTTATTCGAAAAGTGTATTTTTTTATATATTCTAAATTAAGAGTAACCTAATTTTATACATCAATCGAAAGGTCTCAAAGTGGTGTGTTCATAAAATGCAAAAAATTTTCATTGTTATCCTCTTTGAAGTAATGGGGTGAAAATATTTAAAAAAGGGGAACGTGGAAATATTCTCACACTATAACCTGAAAAAAGTCAATGGCTACAATTTTTTGCGATTTACGAGCGTTCGACTTGGAGACATTTCGATTGATGAATAAAATAAGGTTGTTCTTAATTTAGAATATATAAAAAAATACACTTTTCGAAAAAAGTGCAAATAAAATGCGACATTTTTTGTCAGAAAAGAAAATGGCATAAGTCATAAACAACATATAAAATTTTTCTGTTTTCTATTTTATTACTTTATTTTTATTTTTTTTCTTATATTTTTATTACTATCTTTTTATTTTTATTTTTTTTATAACTGGTAATGAATTATTTTAGATTTTTTAATAAATTTGGTTGGTCGATATTAAAGGAGTGTTTCAGATTTTCCGGTCGCGAGTGGAATATTTTTTAATTTTTAGATGTAGGCGTTGAAGAACATGTTCTGTACTCCATGTAATCAAACTACAGATTGCAAATATGAATATATTTTAATGAAATATAGTATATAAGCTTCTGTCTGCCACAGAATGAATGCTATTGAAATTAGTGAAAATCGGTGCATGTTCAGACGTAGTCCCCATACAAATGAACCCTACGAGATGGTGGTAAATTGCCATAATATCCAAATTATGTATGGTGTATCTATTACACCCATTAATCAGTAGTCAAAAAATATAACAATTCCTACACATAGCCCCCATATAAGGCTACTTCCCGATCTACACTTAAATGTATAAACTAAGAAATCAAAAATATTGCACAGATTTTTCTCAAATTTGGTTTGTACATGATTTTGTCAAAAATATGTGACTTTACCGAATATGGCAAGGATCCGGTCCGCTTTTCAATTTAGTCCCCATATAAATAAAACATCCGATATTAACATTTTCATGCAAATAACAACAATGGCACTAAAATTTGGCTTATGCCTATTTTTTATAACCAATTAGTTGGATCCTTTTTCTGAACGCATGGAATATTAGTTGTTTTTCAAAAAATATGCGGAACGTTTCAGCAAATTTTTTTTATTACAACACAAAAAGCACTGTTACATCAATTTTATTTTATCGAAAGACAAACTTTTGAGCGTAAAGTTTAATTTACTTAATTATATTTCTTTTTGGATACTATCAGAATCTCAGAATTACTGCTTCCCAAATTATAAATATTATAAAAAAAATTATGTGAATCCGATCACAAGGGAGATGTGTAAACATCTAATAATTAAAAATTTGGCACTTTTTTAAAATCAGACAGAAAGCGTCATATATGTATCAATTATAGCAAACAACTGCAGGGGCTCTACTAATATAAAAATATTTCAACTAGTTAATTTTTCATTTTTCATTTTTATTATTTCATTTTTCATTTTTAATATTTTATTTTCCATTTTTTAATTTTTTATTTTTCAATTTTCATTTCTTATTTTTCATTTTTAATTTTTCATTTTTAGTTTTTTATTTTTCATTTTTTATTTTTCATTTTTTATTTTTAATTTTTTTTTTTTTAATTTTTAATTTTTCATTTTTTATTCTTCATTTTTTATTTTTCATATTTCATATTTTATTTTTAATTTTTCGTTTTTCATTTTTCATTTTTCGTTTTTCATTTTTTATGTTTCAGTTTTTGAATTTCAATTTGAATTTGAATTTATTTGTTGAATTTCGTAAATTATAATTCAGTACAAAGAATTAATCTTATATAGAAGTATTGAATACTAATTATAGTTATATTTTACAATGTACAAGGAAAAATAAAATAATAAAATACTACCTAATACTAACAAAACAAAGAAAAAAGAAACATAAATATAAATAATAACATAATAATACTAAAATAATAAAAGAAAAAATATAGTTATAATATTCATATATTTTATTTTTGAATTTAATTGCGTTGCTGATAATTTGCAAGTGAGGGGGTAGTCGATTCCAAATTCGTATGGCATTAATATAGAAGTGTAACTCCGAAAGTTGAGTCTTATGTTGTATTTGAATAATACGGCGTCCTCTCTCAGACCTAAAAAAGTTTTAGTCTTTCATAAAGGTATTTAGGTTGGCCTGAGCAAATAATTTTATGTAGGTATATTAGTGATTTACACTTCAAAAGGTTTTCAAAAGTGACACCATAAATTTGTTTAGCGTAGAGAGATACGGTACCAAGTCGTGGTATGCCAAATATATATCGCGCAATGTTATTAAAGATACGTTTAGTTTACGCATACCGTTTGCATCACAGCTTGAGAACAACTCACAACCATTCTGACTTGAAGTGGTACGAACCACTGAGTTGCACCATAAGTTTCTTAACATACCATATATTTTTCCGGTTGTAATAATAACGTGGTCATTCCAGTGTAAATATTTAATAAATGTGACTCCAAGATTTTTTACCTTATCCACAAGATTAATTTTTGATTCACCCAGAATTATATCAGAAATATTTGGAATAACTTGATTTTTTTTTTTAGTAATTATAATACATTTTGACTTACTTGGATTGAGACACAATCCGTTGGTTGTAGCCCAGAGCCTAATATTTTGTAAGTCAACGTTAATTTTACGTACGCAATCATCAATTTCCGATATTGTACAGCTAATGTAGAGTTGGACGTCGTCCGCATACATTTGAACATTGTAATATTGTAATTGATCATTGGCATAAGCTGAGTACAGCAATGGCACTAAGATAGAACCTTGTGGTACACCTCTTGTAAGTTCGATCCTACTTGACATTTGTTTACCACAGAAAACCGATTGTGATCTTTCTGTTAAATATGAATTCATCAACTTAGTGGATGTCGTAGACATATTAAATATTTTGTTTAACTTTAATGTTAGAATTTCCGTGTTAACAGTATCAAATGCCTTAGAATGATCCAAAAGAATTAAGAAGGCAACTT
The DNA here is from genome assembly GCA_963682025.1 of Cordilura impudica. Lineage (NCBI taxonomy): Eukaryota > Metazoa > Arthropoda > Insecta > Diptera > Scathophagidae > Cordilura > Cordilura impudica. Next base: position 51,536,906 of record OY821520.1, on the reverse strand, counting down.
TGCCACCATCAATTTGTGATCTTATATATTCTGTTACATCAATCAAAATAGATACGCAACAGTGTTGTGGACGAAAACCAGATTGTCTGGGAGTAAGCAAGTTAGTAAGTTTTTATTTTCCATTTTTCATTTTTTATTTTTTATTTTTATTTTTATTTTTCATTTTAATTTTGTATTTTTAATTTTTTTTTATATTTTCATTTTTCGTTTTTCATTTTTATTTATTTTTTTTTTTTTTTTCATTTTTTGTTTTCCATTTTTCATCTTATTTTTAATTTTTTAGTTTTTATTTTTCATTTTTAATTTTTCGTTTTTCATTTTTCATTTTTTATTTTTCATTTTTATTTTTAATTTTTTATTTTTCACTTTTCATTTTTTATTTTTCACTTTTTATTTTTCATTTTCAAACACGTTATTACATATCATAATTTTTTCACCAATACAATCATAAATCACACCGATTTTGTCTTACGCTCCCATGTTACGCTTTTTTTTTGTGATTGTATTGTGAAGTATAAATTTATCGCCCTGCGCGTATAGATCAAAAATATTTAAAACCACGATCTTGGTTCGATAGAACATTTGTGGGATTTACTGGAGCGGAGTATCCATCAGAATAAAATAACCTCAAAGGAAATATTAAAAAGCGTCATTTCGGATTAGTGGGGTAAAATCGGCTCACAGAGTCCTAAAGCGCAAAGGATAGTCTACAAGTTACTAACTTAAATAATATTAATTTAATTTTACCTGTACGACTGATTTTTTTATGAATTCTTCAAAAGTTTTTTTACCTCATAAAATTTGTTAAAGTTATTTCCTTTAAGATTAAAAAAATTTAATAGAAAAAAAATAATTGCATTGGACCGTATGTTTTGTATGTTAGTTTTTTTTATGTATTGTCAATCTTGGGTTGTAATAATAATTAGTTATTTATAGTTCGATTCGAGATCATGAAATTTGGAAAAAGTTGAAGACAGCGCTAGATGGAGTAGCTACTTTCGAACAAAGCGAGAAAGCTATAAATTGGAAAAAACTCTGCTTGTTCGTTCTAACTCTCGTATGAAAAGAAAGAAAAATCATTTCTCATGTTCTTTTCTTTCTAATGTTGAGTTAAATAGTTGATTAAGCATGAGTTGAAGCAATAGACAGAAGGATGCTGCAGATGAACAAGTCGCTTTGTTCGAAAGTAGCTACTCCATCTAGCGCTGTCTTCAATTTTTTCCAAATTTCTCTTACATTGCGTAAAGTATTATCTTTTCTAGTATTAGAAAATGTATACATGATCTCGAATCGAACTATAAATAACTAATTATTGAAAAAAAATAATTTTATTTTCTATTATTTTTTCCGTAGGTTGACAGTTTTAAATTTAGGGATACGGATACTTTTTCTAGCAACTGTAGATACATAAGAATATAAGGAGCTTAAATTTTAACCTCTATTTCAACAATTTCACATCAATTAGGGGGTGACTCAAAATACAATGTTACTAATAGAACTCTAATTCACTATTTCAATGCGTTTAACTCTAACGTATTGCAAGATATTGCGATTGCGTATATTACATTTTAAAGGTTTACTTAAAAGGTTTCTTTCCAAGATTTCCATAAATATTTTTGAAATTGGTCATATATTCACATAATTTACATGTATGAGAGGCCTTTGAGAGAGGTAAAAAAAATATATTTTAAACAACTTTGACTTTTGAATAAAATCTTATTCCTCCATTTATATCCGGCTGTTTCCATTTGTGGGAGCTAAAGCAATATTTTTGGAGTCAAGTTTTAAAATTGCTTGCAAATTGTGAGCTATTTATTTGGCCCGCCATGAATATCAAATAGAAAACAAGAATATCCAAATAAATATTGGAAATAACACATTGAAATCATAAAAATTAAAAATAAATTCAAATAAATAATATGCCATATTTTACGGGCTCCCAATTTTTTGTTCTTATCATTAATGACAAAAATTTGATATTTAGATAAGAAAAACTGATATTGAGTTATTTATTTTATTCACTAGCAGAGTTAAGTCCTCGAATTTCGGGTGCAAATTCTAGCAAATTTAATTTTTTCATTTAATAATAATTTTATAAGAGCCTACAGGTATGCTAAACAATTTTAACCTATTCACAGTTCAACACAGGGTTGTTGTTATTTATAATAAACACACTTTAAATTAGAATTACACAAAAAAATGTTCCAGAGCTGGAAATCTGTAAATCTGGTGGACGGCTAAAATGAAATACCTTTCAAATGAGGTACTTTTGGTCAAAATCGGTTATTATTTATTATTTAAAGTAATTACATTGGTCACAAGAAATTGCGTTAGCTGTTAATACTATAGATACTGGGAAAAGAAAAAACTATTAATTTAAAAGTTAAAACTAAAAAAGTACAATGAAGTACAATTTAAAAGGGTTCTAAAAAATAACCATCTGGTTTAACTATAGTTCACAGGATCCATAAAAGAAAACTTCCTTCCCATCATGGCACAACTCATGTAAAATTTATTGTTGACAATTCAACTTTTCATCCAAGCGGATCTCAAGAAAATCATATTTTTTAGTTTTATTTGTGCCCCTTAAAGAAATTCAGTCAATGGTTGGATTGAAGCAAGTCTGATGTTTTAATGAATGAAAGAATTATAATGTTTCAAAAGGAAGAAAAACAAATTGCATTAAATACGAAATATTTCTAGTTTCCGGGAAATAGTTTTATGTTCAGGAAAATACGATTTCTACTTATTCTGAACCGACACTGCGTTGTAAAACTATAAATACAATGTAATTTCCATAAATTTCAAAAGTTAGAAAAAAGTATAAGAACTTAATTAACTGGACTGTATGTAAAGCCAATGGAAAATAAATAGTATTTCATTTAAAAAAATTCATATATTTTTTATTTTACTTACAGCCGACGATCATCCAAAAGCATTTGTAAATATTCTTAACCGCGCCTGGAGTTGCCATCTCAATTGGTCCGCCACTATGGTGTTCGCCTTGGCAGCTCGTACGACCTCGTTTAAAGTCTGCCTCCTAATAACTTATAGTCATAAACGAAGGAACAGACTACCCTAGAGCAGAATCTGGCTCGGCTTTTGTGTTGGTTGGACTGAGATCTTTCAAATGAAAATTTTCAGTTCCATAACGGTGACTAATTTTTTCCATGTTTACAACTTCACTGAGATCGCTTACTTTTGATGGCTTCATAAAAAATACTAAACAACGTGGCGCCTTGAAACTAAAACATATTTTTTAACCAAAATTTTTTTCAAACTTTTTCGAAACACATAAACCACACAGATTCGAGTGTAGTTTTTTTTTTAAGTTCGTTTTCTTCCACGTGTACTGCTAAAAAAAACAGAACATGTTTTTCAACCTGTACATCTAAAAATTAAAACATTACCCACTCGCGATCGGAATTTAAATGAAATTAAGTCATAAACAACATATAAAATTTCTCTGTTTTCTATTTTATTACTATATTTTTATTTTTACTTTTTTTTATATTTTTGTTTTTATTTTTTTATAACTGGTAATGAATTATTTTAGATTTTTAAATAAATTTGGTTGGTCGATATTATAGGAGTGTTTCAGATTTTAATTTTTAGATGTACTCGTTGAAGAACATGTGCTGTTTGTATAGCAGTATACGTGCAAGAAATCGAACTTAAAAATAAATCTACACTCGAATCTGTGTGGTTTATATGTATGTGTTCGAAACAAAAAGTTCGTGATAAAAAATGTTCATTAGATTGTGTGGGACACCGTAAAAAATTTAGAAACACACATAATTGATATGAAAATAAAAATATATGTCTGTTGGTCTGAGCTATGTTTGTTTACATATATGTACCAGTTTTTTATTCAGTGTTTTTTTTCTGAACTCTGGTACATTCTATATATTGTACTTTTTACAGATATTTGAGGTGTTGCTCTGAAGCGAAGTTTTAATAGTTTGCTAGATTTGTAATTATAGTTATGCAACGCAGTGTATAGTTACAGCAAAAGAAACTTATGATAGTAAAAATTAATTCCGAAACTGTTATCCACCCCAGATTTTGTTTAACCAACAGGACACCACGGCACTCAGTTAGTTACACAATTTAGTTAAGTACATCCAATTGAATAATGCGAATTATTAACAGAAGTCGAGCACAGTTCATTTGCTTGATCTGGGGTCTAATAAATTATATAATTATGTAGACTTGAACCGTTTTATTAATCATCAGCAGATCGACATTGAAAATTTAAGAAGTCATATTCTAAGATCAAAAAATTAGTAAGCAATTTTATTTCAACTTTTTAAACATTTAATCAAAATTAAAAAAAATCATCTACCAATAATTGATGGAAACCTTTATATTTTCATTAACAAAAGCCCACCTCTTTTCTGTTTTATAACTTTAACGGGACTTACCCTTAATTTCCCCTTAAGTAAAAATAAAAATATTAAACACAAATTAAAAAAAAAAAATAACAGCTGAAAAAAAAATTATATATTTATAAAAAAGGATCCAAACAAAACTTCTAAATCCAAGAAGAAAAAAACCTGACATGAAAGAACAATAAACACCCAGTCATACCTTACCTCTGGAGCCACCAACACCCTAACCCCTCCTAAGTTAGACACATTCTAATATTATGTATTATAGTATAAGTAATAGTAGAATGTGTACTTTACTACTACAATGTGTCTGTGTATTTAGTTATGTGAGGTCTAACGATGTACAAACATTTGCCCTCAAACTTCTAATTTAAAATAACATTGTCGAATTCATTACTCTTTATTTTCTGCGTTTTTTTACAGACTAAATACTGAATAGCGAACTACAACTTTCCTTTTTTGCATCATATTCACACACATTCACTACCACTACCACTACTTCTACTGCTGTTCATCGTGTATGAAATACTAAAATCTAAAATAAAAAAAGCGACATTAAAAACGAACATAGAATTTTGAAAGGAATCATTTTTTCACTTTGTGTATCTGTGTGTGTGTGTGTGTGTGTAAGTTTGGGATCCATTTACAACCAGCCGCCAACATACATTTACATAGAAGAAGAAGTGTGGAAAAAAGGACGAATTTAGAAGAACGAGTAGCATATATTTCAATGTTTTTTTCGGTAAGTTTAAAATAAAAATAAAAAAAAAAACGGTTGTGTAGAAAATTAGTTAAAAATTTTATGATATTATTGTTGTGTAACTTTTTGTCATACGCAAATATTTTGTTGTTGTTGTTGTTGCTATACATACATACTTTGTAAATACATTCAGGATAATTATACTAATTGCATATGTTAAATTTTGCAAATTCAAATTTGACATCTGTCGACTGTTAATATGTTGCTGAACAATATTCGACAAAGCTGATTTTGTTTGATTTCCTTCACTAGAGCATAGATAGCGTTCTTTTTTTTTTTGTAGCTCAAAAAGCTGATTTTTATGTTCGATGGTTCAAGTTGCATTTATTTGATAGTGTGTAGCCTTAAGCGACATTTAGCTGAAGATATATCTAGTAAACACATTTCGTCTTATTGGGCCACACAAGCAAACAGCAAAAAATAATCTAATACCAGTCTGAATAGCGTCTAAGTATTTTAGAAAAAAATGTTTAGCATATTTAAGACAATGGCACTATACCATTAAATATAACTCGAATATTAATTAGGTATACCAAATTGAAGGCAATTGCTTTAATCGGAACATTTTTAACAAATTATTTAACTAATAACATTTACCGTACAGTTTTAAAAAAATGGTACTATTTTTTAAGCTAATATTTTGCAAAATTTACAAAGGTATTTTTATTGAAAAGGTACTTTAATTGAAAAGGTACTTTCATTGAAAAGGAACTTTTACTGAAAATGTACTTTTATTGAAAAGGTACTTTTATTGAAAAGGTACTTTTTATCGAAAAGGTTCTTTTACTGAAAAGGTAGTTTTTTTTAAAAGGTACTTTTATTGAAAAGGTACTTTTATTGAAAAGGTACTTTTATTGAAAAGATACTTTTATTGAAAAGGTACTTTTATTGAAAAGGTACTTTTATTGAAAAGGTACTTTTACTGAAAGGGTTGTTTTTTGAAAAGGTACTTTTATTTAAGAGGTACTTTTATTGAAGAGGTACTTTTATTGAAGAGGTACTTTTATTGAAAAGGTTCTTCTATTGAAAAGGTACTTTTATTGAAAAGGTACTTTTATTGAAAAGGTACTTTTATTGAAAAGGTACTTTTATTGAAAAGGTACTTTTACTGAAAAGGTTGTTTTTTGAAAAGGTACTTTTATTTAAGAGGTACTTTTATTGTGAATGTACTTTTATTGAAAAGGTACTTTTATTGAAAAGGTACTTTTACTGAAAAGGTTGTTTTTTGAAAAGGTACTTTTATTTAAGAGGTACTTTTATTGAAGAGGTACTTTTATTGAAAAGGTTCTTCTATTGAAAAGGTACTTTTATTGAAAAGGTACTTTTACTGAAAAGGTACTTTTATTGAAAAGGTACTTTTATTGAAAAGGTACTTTTATTGAAGACGTACTTTTATTGAAAAGGTACTTTTATGAAAAGGTATTTTTATTGAAGAGGAACTTTTATTGAAAAGGTACTTTTATGAAAAGGTACTTTTATTGAAAAGGTACTTTTACTGAAAGGGTTGTTTTTTGAAAAGGTACTTTTATTTAAGAGGTACTTTTATTGAAGAGGTACTTTTATTGAAGAGGTACTTTTATTGAAAAGGTTCTTCTATTGAAAAGGTACTTTTATTGAAAAGGTACTTTTATTGAAAAGGTACTTTTACTGAAAAGGTTGTTTTTTGAAAAGGTACTTTTATTTAAGAGGTACTTTTATTGTGAATGTACTTTTATTGAAAAGGTACTTTTATTGAAAAGGTACTTTTACTGAAAAGGTTGTTTTTTGAAAAGGTACTTTTATTTAAGAGGTACTTTTATTGAAGAGGTACTTTTATTGAAAAGGTTCTTCTATTGAAAAGGTACTTTTATTGAAAAGGTACTTTTACTGAAAAGGTACTTTTATTGAAAAGGTACTTTTATTGAAAAGGTACTTTTATTGAAGACGTACTTTTATTGAAAAGGTACTTTTATGAAAAGGTATTTTTATTGAAGAGGAACTTTTATTGAAAAGGTACTTTTATGAAAAGGTACTTTTATGAAAAGGTATTTTTATTGAAAAAGCACTTTTATTGAAAAGGTACGTTTATTGAAAAGGTACTTTTATTGAAAAAATACCTTTAATGAAAAGGTATTTTTATCAAAAAGGCACTTTTATTGATAACGAGTTTTTATTGTAATGGTAATTTTATTGAAAAGGTACTTTTATTGAAAAGATACTTTTATTGAAAATGTACCTTTATTGAAAAGGTACTTTTATTGAAAAGGTATTTTTATTGAAAAGGTACTTTTATTGAAAAGGTACTTTTATTGAAAAGGTACTTTTATTGAAAAGGTACTTTTATTGAAAATGTACTTTTATTGAAAAGGTACTTTTATTGAAAAGGTACTTTTATTGAAGAGGTACTTTTACTGAAAATGTACTTTTATTGAAAACGTATTTTTATTGAAAATGTACATGTATTGAAAAGGTACTTTTATTGAAAAGGTACCTTTATCGAAAAGGTACTTTTAGTAAAAAGGTACTTTTATTGTAACGAAACCTTTATTGAAAAACTACTTTTATTGAAAAGGTACTTTTATTGAAAATTTACTTTTATTGAAAAGGTACATTTATTGAAAAGGTACTTTTATTGAAAAGGTACTTTTATTGAAAAGATACTTTTATTGAAAAGGTACTTTTATTGAAGAGGAACTTTTACTGAAAATGTACTTTTATTGAAAAGGTATTTTTATTGAAAAAGCACATTTATTGAAAAGGTACGTTTATTGAAAAGGTACTTTTATTGAAAAAACACCTTTAATGAAAAGGTACTTTTATTAAAAAGGCACTTTTATTGATAACGAGTTTTTATTGTAATGGTAATTTTATTGAAAAGGTACTTTTATTGAAAAGGTACTTTTATTGAACATGTACCTTTATTGAAAAGGTACTTTTATTGAAAAGGTACTTTTATTGAAAAGGTACTTTTATTGAAAAGGTACTTTTATTGAAGAGGTACTTTTACTGAAAATGTACTTTTATTAAAAAAGTATTTTTATTGACAATGTACATGTATTGAAAAGGTGCTTTTATTGAAAAGGTACCTTTATCGAAAAGGTACTTTTAGTAAAAAGGTACTTTTATTGTAACGAAACCTTTATTGAAAAACTACTTTTATTGAAAAGGTACTTTTATTGAAAATTTACTTTTATTGAAAAGGTACTTTTATTTTAAAGAAACCTTTATTGAAAAGGTAATTTTATTGAAAAGGTACTTTTATCGAAAAGATTCTTTTATTGAAAAAGTACTTTTATTGAAAATTTACTTTTATTGAAAAGCTACTTTTATTGTAAAGAAACCTTTATTGAAAAGGTACTTTTATTGAAAAGGTACTTTTATTGAAAAGGTACTCTTATTGAAAAGATTCTTTTATTGAAAAGGTACTTTGATTGAAAAGGTACTTTTATTGTGAATGTACTTTTATTGAAAAGATACTTTTATTGAAGAGGTACTTTTATTGAAGAGGTACTTTTATTGAAGAGGTACTTTTATTGAAAAGGTAATTTTATGAATAGGTATTTTTATTGAATAAGCACTTTTATTGAAAAGGTACGTTTATTGAAAAGGTATTTTTATTGAAAAGGTTCCTTTACTGAAAAGGTACTTTTGTTGAAAATGTACTTTTATTGAAAAGGTACTTTTATTGAAGAGGTACTTTTATTGAAAAGGTACTTTTATTGAAAAGGTACTTACTTCTATTAAAAGTTACTTTTATTAAAAAGGTACGTGTTTTGAAAAGGTACCTTTATTGAAAAGGTACTTTTATTGAAAAGGTACTTTTATTGAAAAGGTACTTTTATTGAAAAGGCACTTTTAGTAAAAAGGTACTTTTATTGTAACGAAACCTTTATTGAAAAACTACCTTTATTGAAAAGGTACTTTTATTGAAAAGGTACTTTTATTGAAAAGGTACTTTTATTGAAAAGGTACTTTTATTGAAAAGGTACTTTTATTGAAAAGGTACTTTTAGTAAAAAGGTACTTTTATTGTAACGAAACCTTTATTGAAGAGGTACTTTTATTGAAAAAGTACTTTTATTGAAAATTTACTTTTATTGAAAAGCTACTTTTATTGTAAAGAAACCTTTATTGAAAAGGTACTTTTATTGAAAAGGTACTTTTATTGAAAAGATTCTTTTATTGAAAAGGTACTTTGATTGAAAAGGTACTTTTATTGTGAATGTACTTTTATTGAAAAGATACTTTTATTGAAGAGGTACTTTTATTGAAAAGGTACTTTTATTGAAAAGGTACTTTTATTGAAAAGGTAATTTTATTGAAAACGTACTTTTATTGAAAAGGTACTTCTATTGAAAAGGTACTTTTATTCAAAAGGTACTTTTATTAAAAAGGTACTTTTATTAAAAATGTACTTTTATTAAAAATGTACTTTTATTGAAAAGATACTTTTATTGAAGAGGTACTTTTATTGAAAAGGCACTTTTATTGAAAAGGTACTTTTATTGAAAAGGTAATTTTATTGAAAACATACTTTTATTGAAGAGGTACTTCTATTGAAAAGGTACGTGTTTTGAAAAGGTACCTTTATTGAAAAGGTACTTTTATTGAAAAGGTACTTTTATTGAAAAGGTACTTTTATTGAAAAGGTACGTGTTTGGAAAAGGTACTTTTATTGAAAAGGTACTTATATTGAAAAGGTACTTTTAATGAAAAGGTACATTTATTGAATTTTAGTTTTGTTTAAAAATTTACCTTTATTTCAAATTTTATTTATTTATTTAAAATTTTAGATTTGTTTAAAATTTACTTTTATTTAAAATTTCCTTTTATTTTAAATTTACTTTAATTTTAAAATGTCTTTTATTTAAAATTTACTTTTATTTAAGATGTAGTTTTATTTAAATTGTACTTGTAGTTAAAAAAAACTTTTATTTGAAATGTACTTTAATTTAATTTTTTTAATTTACTTTTAGTTGAAATTTACTGTTATTTAAAATTAAGTTTTATTAAAAGTTTACAGTTATATAAAATTTACTTTTATTTCAAATTAATTTTTATTTAAAATTTTCTTTTATTTAAAATGTGCTTGTATTAAAAATTTTCTTTTGTTTAAAATTTACTTACATTTGAAGCATAATTTTGTTTCAACCTTACTTATGTTTCAAATTTATTTTTATTTAAAATTTGATTTTTTAAAAGATACTTTTATTTTAAAGTACTTTTATTTAAAATGTATTTTTATTTTTAAGTTATTTTTATTTGAAATTTACTTTTATTTAAAAGGTAATTTTATTGAAAATATACTTTTATTTAAAAGATATTTTTACTTAAGAAATACTTTTATTTAAAAGATATTTTTACTTAAATTTACTTTTAATTAAAAAAATTTTTTTTTAATAATTTTTTGTAAAAGGTCAGTGGTTAAAAGGAATTTTTTAAACATAATTTGATTTAAGAAGATCTTCGCTCAAAACATTGCACTTAACGGAAAATGGACTTTTAGATTTGAAATAAAATCTGATGGAAACGGAAACTGTGATGTTATAGAAGATCATTTTTAAAGAAGCTTTCGTGCTTTCCCAACCAAAGTTTCCTCTGTGTACTCTTAACATTCTGGAGCGCGATCAAAAATTATGTAACGACTGCCACATATTTGCGCCATTTTTCAAGCTATTTTTTTTTTTTTTTTTGAACGCTTCTTAATAAAAACTAAACAAGGTGCCCCTAATTGGATTTTGCTAAGTGAAAGTATTTACACACTTTCAACTAGTCACACACATACATATGTACATATATACTCTTAGTTACAAGCAGATGCATGTATATGTTAAAATAATTTGTACACTTATGAAATATTTGCATGTATGTATGTGTACTCGTATGTTTGTACGTATTTGTCTCTGTAATTGTTAAAATTTTCAAATGAGAGTTTATGTCTTTTAGCATTAGTGGGCGGTGTTAGAAACAATTTTTTTTTCTGCGTTTGTTTTTCGTTGTTGTAATTTTAATTTTCTTGTTTTAACGAAAAAAAAAACAAGAAGTATTGAAAGTAAACGCGTATGAGTATGACATTACAAGAACCCCATTTACGTTTAAATAACAATATATAAAAGTTTTTAAACCTTGTCGCTCGCTATTCTTGTTCTTTTTCATATCCTCCCCGAGCTCCAGTTAACAGAAACTTGATTTTACCTTCGCTCGCATACGCAAATGGCAAAAATGAATTAGAATTACATATATTATAATTTATATTGTAGTATGTGTTCATGTACTTATTTGTGAACATGTGTGTGTGTGTGTGTTTGTATTTGTGTGTGTGTGTATGCGAATGCGAATGAGTAGAAAGTTTGCAAAAATTAAAAAAAAAAGTTTGTTGTAATTGTCTGTTTATTTAGAATAGAATGAAGAGATACTAGGCAAATCCTTGGGTACCCGTCGTCACTTAAATAATTCAATTATACTTGAGCATTTATTAACACATATATATCGCAGTTTTCTTTACAATTAAAAACTTCATTCTTCATCATTCTATAAGTAGTGAATTTCTAATTTATTCCATCAAACAAAGGAACATACTTTGTCATGATAACATGTCCTCCTATAGGAAATATTTATTTGTTAGGATATCCGCCTAAGCTGAGTATGGAAAGCAGTTAAAATTTGAATTAATTTTTTATGAAAATTTTTACAATTGCAATTTTTTAACTTAAATCTACATTTTTGGTAAATTTGTTTTAGGCACTTAAAAGCTTTTTCTTTCCTTTAATTTAAACATTAAATCTTATTCTTATTTTTGTAAGTCCTTAATCTATTCATTAATAAAATCTTTTAATAAAATTTTGAATTATTCCAGTAATACTATATAAAGTATTTGGGTGCTCTTCTATTTAAGGTTAAATTGTGTTAATGATATCCTAACAAACTAATATTTCATGTTTGATCAATTTCAATTTTTTTTATTTTTTCCTTTTGACCTAACCCTCATAACTAACTCTCAAAAAAAAAAAAAAATTCATGGTAAAAATTTTTAAGTACATATAAATTTTTTTATAGAAATTAAAAAAATGATTAAAACCAAATTGTTATTATATGGATAATATAGACAGCTCATTTCAAGGCTACGTATAGCTAGCTGCCCATGCGTAGCGTATGCAATTTCCAAATTAACTGCGGCAGCACTTAATATTGGCCTTGAATTTAGAATATTATTTGGCAATTTTTCATTTTAGCGATTTTTTATTTTGCCCAATTTTGTTTTGGTTTCGGATTTTTGATATTTGACTTGGGGGACTTTTGAATTTAGCAATTTCGCCAATTCCACGACTATTCACATTGCTAATTAATGTACTTGTCAAAAGTTTCCAGACTGTCGCTTTCATAGTACTTTATAAATTTTTATAGGATTGTCCACACCCTCTAATCAAAGCCCGCCCATTTTTTATCTGACTACTCATATTACTATCTGATGGACATGTACAAAGTTCCAAGGCTTTTCCTTTTATAGCACTCCAGTACTACGGGCGGTTTCACGCCCACTGCTCCGAGCACGCCCATTTTTTGTCCGACTAATCATATGAATAACTTATGTACTTACAGTACTTCAGATATATGACATTTAATATGGGGGTGCCACGCCTATTGGTCCGATCCTGCCCATTTTTATCCGACTACTCACATTAATATCTGATGAGCTCGTACAAAGTGGCAACAGTACTACAGTTATATATTATATATTTTCTTTACATGGGATGTGCCACGACTTCTGCTCCAATCACGCTCATTTTTTGTTCTACTAATCACATGAATAACTTACGAGCTCACGAAAAATTTCAAGGCTCTCATTGTTACAATACTCGAGATATGACTTTTAGTATGTAGTTTGTATGAGAGGTGCCACGCCCATTGGCCAGAATCTTCCCATTTTTTGACTGACTTCTCACAAATAATAAATGGCCTCAAACAAATTTGCAAAGCTGTCTCTCTCTTAGTACTCGAGATATATAATATTTAATTATCATATTGTATGGGAGGTGCCACGCCCACTTATCCTATTTCGGCTTATCCCATTTTTGACAAATAAAAGTAATATTAGCTGACATTACACAAATTTGCAAAGCTTTCTCTGTAATAGTACTTAATATATATGATATAAAAGTTCACTTTATGTGCGAGGTGCCACGCCCACTAAAAATATCACAAAAATTTATAGCCTATGTCCATCCTTAAGGAACATTCGCCATATTGGAACCAGATGAGCATTACGGCGTATATTTCCCACAAACAAACAAACAAACACACATTACCCCTTTATTATATTAGTATAGAATTATTTATTTATTTATTTATTTATTTATTTATTTATTTGTTTATTTATTTATTTATTTATTTATTTATTTATTTATTTATTTATTTATTTATTTATTTATTTATTTGTTTATTAATTTATTTATTTATTTATTTATTTATTTATTTATTTATTTATTTATTTATTTATTTATTTTTATGTTCATGTTAAGAACTTTGAATTTCTTAACTAACAAATTTTGCAAAACAATAAGGGGCAACGAGGAACCTGAAAATGGAATCGGATGTCGTTAATGTGCTATATTATTAGTTATGTTAATTTTGGACCGTTAACTTTAAAATAATGGCGAAAAAAATGAAAAATTTATTTATATGGAATAATTGTGTTTATCTACAAAACTACTTAACCTATAACTATAACAGAAGTATTTATTAAAAGATTAAGACATGATATGTTACTTAATTTTATTTGCGAAATCTCAAAGGTTATTATCACATTATCAAAATGAAGTATCTTAAAAAGATATATTTTTAAAATTGTTGCAAAATACATATTGTTGCTGATTGTTTTACCAGATTTGTGGTAAGTGTAATGAGCAGAGCTCACCATCTCCCGAGCATTGAGCTACTCGAGTAACTCGATTAGTAAATGACCTACTCGAGCCGAACGAGTAGCTTGAGTAGTAAAAACTTAAATTTTTCATGTTTGAAGGCATCTCAAAAGAGAATTATAAGTATTTCCATATTAATCGGACCGTCCTACTGGCGTAGGCAAACTATTACTTTTCATACAAATGTATGAAAATAAGCACTGCATAGGAGTAAAAACAAATTTTTACACTACCTGAAACTACACTACACATTAAAACTATTAAACCATTTCCACTAAAATTATAGCGTCAGTATAGTAGTACTCGACTAATATCAGTCGATCACTTTCTATATAAAATATCAGTCGACCACTTTCTATATAAAAGAGCATAAATTCAGCTCTTGCTTGTTGTTCGATGGTATTTTCCACAAAATGTTACCAAAATGATTTAATACCAAATAATATTGGTTCGATATGTAACATATAGATAATATTTCCTTTAAGTTTCAAAGCATTCCACCAAAAATTTAAGCTTGGAGGACAAAAAAGAAAGTAAAAAAAAATTCCTAAAAAAAATAATTTTTTTTTCTATGAAAAATATTTTTCATAAAAAAGTAAAAAAGCATTTTTTTTTTTCATAAAAAAAAAATATTTTTCATAGAAAAAATAAAAAAAAAATTTTTTTTTTTGAAAAATATTTTATTGGCAAATATTTTATATGAAAAATAAAAAAGTAAAAACGTATTTTTCTTTGTTCTATGAAAAATATTTTTTTTTTATGAAAAATATTTTTCCTAAAAAAAATATTTTTTTTTTCTATGAAAAATATTTTCTTTCTTGAAAAATATTTTTTTTTCTTGAAAAATATTTTTCTTTTTTATGAAAAATATTTTTCTTTTTTATGAAAAATATATTTTTTTTCTATGAAAAATATTTTTCCTAAAAAATATTTTTTATTTTTCTATGAAAAATATTTTTCATAAAAAAGTAAAAAATTATTTTTCTTTGTTCTATGAAAAATATTTTCCACAGAAAAAAAAAATATTTTTTTTCTATGAAAAATATATATTTTTTTTTTTTTTTTTCATAAAAAAATATTTTTTTTCTAATAAAAATATTGTTCATAAAAAAAAATATTTTTTTTTACCGTCCATAAACTTAATCCATCCTTATTAAAATTGAGCTATGGGCGAATAAATCAGTCTGTTCGATAAAGATCAGTCACTGCCTATAGAGATGCGAGAAAATTTTTTCTTATTCCAAGTTTAATGTAACTTTGCACAATATTTTGGTAGCGTCTTGGTAAAAGTTTTTACTGTTAAAATATCAAAGCATTCGGACAATAATTCTGCTGTTGGCAAACAACTACTCGAAAAAGCTGAACCAAATTTTCACACTTTTGAATAAAAGTATCTAATCTTTTTCCAGTAGTAGTTCTTTCGAACCTTAACCTTGGCCAAATTACTTTGAAATTTTAAAAAAGTAATGCCCCCATATTTTCAACATTGAAAACTATAAATATGTACCATGTCCTCCTTGAATATTTTTTGTAAATCAATGCCAATTTGAATATTTTCATACTTTGCATGGAAAGTGGTCGAGCTTTTTCGAGTAGTAGTTTGGACAGCCCAGTAGGACAGCCTGATTCAAATAAAATTTAAGAGTTATATTCCACGATTCCGAAATGTTATACTATTATTAGACGAACGGGCTTGATTCCGAAATGTTATACTATTATTAGACGAACGGGCTTGACCGTAAGCTTTAGTTTTTATTGGTTCCTGAGATATAAATTTTAATTTAATTTTTATTTGCAATCTATCTAAGGACATTAGCAAAAAAATTCTAAAATTAGATAATTTTTATTTTAATTTTATTTTATATTTTTGTGTTTGGTTAACAATTTCGTTTATTTACATATAAAAATCAAATAATGGAGAACTAATTTTTAATATTTTTTATTACTAAATGAATAAACGCAAATTTTGTAATTAAAAATTTTAATAAAAACTTTAAATTTACCGTTTTCTATATAAATTTTATACTTGTCTTTGAATTTTTAGTTATAGCTCAGCAACCAATAAAAACTCACTCTGTAAATGAAGCTGAAGTGAAGACAACATATCGCACATGTACCTCTAAAGTGAGTCAACTCAAAATTTACAAATTTTCAGTAGAGGCAAAAAACGTTTTTTTTTTTTTAATATTTACTATAAAATATAGAAACAGTAAAGAATTGCGAATAATAAGTATACAACAGTAGTTGTTTTTGCGATTTTTTCAGTGATCATCAAAAATAATAAGGGGATTCTAAAGAAGCTACTTTTATAACACAAAGAGGTTTACAACGGTATTTTTTTCTTACGAAAGACCAGAAAAACCGATGTAAGATTTTTACAGTGGATAGATATGACCACTGTGTATCGTTTTCTTGCAAAAATTGAAAATTGAAAAATTTTGAGTTGACTCACTTTAGAGGTACAGGTGCGATATTTGTTTTCTTTAATTTTAAAAAGGATTATATGATTATGACTTTTGTTAATGCAAAAAAAAACCATTTGTCATATTAAAGGAGATTTTTGTAGCTTTGAAATAACACCTCAACCGAACATGTAGTTGAACTACTTTTAAAGAAAATAGATTAGATTGTTGACCCACCCACCTTTGTGGGTTTTTATAATTTTTTTTTCTTTTGGCGCTGCCATATATCGGGAACTATAAAAGCCAGAATTCCAATTTTTTTTTACATATTTCGTACTGAAATAAGGTAAACTATTGTTGTATCAAGTTTTAATGAGTTATGGGTTCCCATATAGTATTTCTACATTTGTTTGCATAGATCCAATTGAAAGAGAATAAAATCCCAAACATCCTGGCAAAACCTTCAGACAAGAAATTGTTTTGTATTTGGAAAAATGCTACAATGATGGCTGCAGAGTTCATAGGTATGAAGGTTTCTGTTATATTTAAGAAATTCATATATTTAATAAAGATTCCCATACTTTTGCTAGTTTTCCTTTTAACCGCTTTTTACGCAGCAGCCTCTTTGGCAATCACGTGGTTACACTATGGTCAAAATAAAAGCAATATGGATGAGTGCATTATGGTTATTTGTATTATGTTGCAAAGCTCCACAAAAAGGTACAACAATGATAGTTTTTTTTTATACTCTGCACACCAATGTGCAGAACGTAGATATAAGTTTGTCATTCCATTTGTAATAATTAGATATATAAATCTGAACTTCATAAAATAGATACATATATTCGTGATCCTTATAATAAGCAGATTTGATATAGCGATGTCCGTCTGTCTGTCTGTGGAAATCACGATCGACTCCTCAATAGGTTAGCTGTGTAGTTAATTTTTAGTGGGAATGATTCAGTAGCATCCTGAGCAAGCTGATATTTAAAATAATCAAAATCCGTTCAATATGTCCCGAGATTTCAATGAAGATGTAAAAAAAACAGTTGCAAAACTCTAATTTTTCTGCATTGTTCTTGTTATTGTTGTTATTCTAAATTTTAAAATTTGTGCTTCGTATCTTTAGTTGTAGCTGTTATTGTGGTCGTTGTGATTGTTGCATTTGCTAAGTGAATGTGTATGTATCGTTATACTCACACCCACTTTCTACCGCCATCCCGAAATAAATACAAAAAATCTCCAATATGAAAGATAAATAATGATACAAAAGTAAATTTTCTTAAAATAGTAATACAAATTAAATTTAATCAGATTTTCATAATTTTTTTGCTTAACTTTAGATATAAGCAATTTTTCATTCCAGACCTCTTAATTTTAACTTATAGAAAAAAAAAGTCAATATTAGAAGTTTTTTGATTTGAAACCATTTACAATTGTGCTAATTCAAGATTTTTTGTATACAATTTACCATGTTTTGATGATAACAAATGTTAAGCATTTTATATACATTTCCTAACAAATATGTTTAAAAGTTTGTCAGATCCTTATATTTTTCATAGAATCACGGCAAAAAAATTCACTAGAGATGCCAGCACTTGCATTAAACCAATATCGCCCATTTGCGGGAAGACCGGCTTAACTCAAATAAAGCGATACCGAGATAAATGCATTTAAAGTTTTCATTTGAGCCTAACTGATGAGTAAAGTACAAAACACTTTTGGTGACCACTATATGTGAGAAAGAGATATCAATACCATTTTTTGATATGTTTAAGACTACAGTGTGACCCATATTTCTACACCATTTCTGCCTGTCTTCCCGCAAATGAACGATATGCTCGTTGTAAGTTTGTTGTAATTTTTTGACGGTTATTTTTGAATCGGATTTTATCAATTGATTTTTATTTTTCATTTTGGTGGCTTTAAATATAAAGCAAATTTGCACAAAGGAATATATCCACCTTAGAAAGTCTAGAAATTACAATAAAATTTATATACACATTTTTGCGATGCTTTTATATTAGTTGATTTTCAAAACAATCGAATGCTCGCTTTGTTCCGATTATATCTACATATATCACTATTTTCCTTTAATTGTTTTGATATTTATATCTCCTGTAATTTTTTTTTTGCGTAAAAATAGGAAAGAAATAATAGATAAAATTTTTATTTAAATCCTTAACAAATTGGAAGCTCTTACTAATATATTTTTTTTAATAATTTGAGTTAAGTCCTCAAATTATCTATCCATTTCTGCGAAATCACTCTTTGATTGCGTTCTCTATCGAAAGATTACAAATTTGTTACAAAAAGCAAAATGTAAAAAAATAGATAAACGAAAAAAGGATTTTTTAGTGGTGCCTAAACAATGGAAACTTTTAAACTTTTGTACCCGATTTGTTTAAAACAATCAAAATAGGAAATGATATGAAATAAAATGTATAGATCTGAACCGTTATTTAAGTTTCTGATGTTTTCTTTCAACTGTATCTTAAATAGAATTCTATTTACAAAACGAGTCAGAGACACGATAATTTAATAGCAATTGAGTTTAAAAAAATATCCAAAAATGCTGCATGTAGAAGTCATTAGTAATCTGAAACAAAAAATATGTGCACGAGACTGATCTTGGTTGTTATCGTCCTGTGAAGAAACCACTTATATAAGAGAAAAATCGCCTGGCTCTCAAAAATTTGCTAACGAACACCTGAACTGGTCAAGACAGAATTGGAATACTATTCTCTTTTCAGATGAGTCCAAGTTTAATTTAAGGGGCATGTACAATGACCAAAGGGAAAAAGACTAGACCCAAAATATACAAATAAAACTGTTAAGTTTGGCGATGGCAATATTATGGTATGGGGTTACTTTTCAGGCCAAGGAATGGGTCTCATTTACTTGTTAACAGATACTCTAACCGAAATCGGATAGAGGCAAATTCTAAATGACGTAATATATCCATACGCAGACGAAAATAGGGGGTATATTTTCTGGAAGTTCCAACATGACAATGACCCAAAACACACCTCCAAAGTTGTAAAACTAAACCAGTAGTATTTTAAAATGATCAGCCAAATCACCAGATGTCAATGCCATAGACACGGTCATAGAGGCAGTTAATTCAGAGTGGCAAATAATTTAATGGATATCATCAACAATTTAATTGACTCCATAACTGGGCGTTGTGGAGCAGTACTAAAAAATAATGGATGCCCAACAAAATATAGAAACTAAAACTAGAGGGAAAGTTTCCTTTCCAATGATTTGACAACAGTATAAAAATTAATTATTTTAAGTTTTAGTTTCTCTGAATTTTTGCTAAAGGGTCCGCGAAATAACTTTTTTTTTTTTGAAAATGCTATAAAAAAAACTACTGAATATTATCTCAAATTTCTTTTTTTATTTGAAAGTACAATCCTTCCGGTTAATAATGGAAAATAATTTCATTCAAATGACTGCCTCGGCTGGCCATGCAGTAGCCTACACGATCAGTCCAATTTTTGAGCACATGTAACGGCCACTCCTTGCTCATTTTCGAAGAAAAATGGCCCAATTATGCCTCCACAAAATCCGCACCAAACAGTGACTCGTTTTCGGTGTATCAGCTTTTCAATGTATGCGTGCGGGTTTTCTGTGCCCCAAATGCGACAATTTTGCTTGTTTATATACCCGCCAAGATCAAAATGAGCTTCATCTGAAAAGATGATTTGTTTGGCAAATTTGGCATCTTCTGTAAGTCGATCGCAGGCCCACTTAGCGAAGCGAAAACGCATTGGATGGTCAGTTGGCGTCAACTCCTGAACCAATTGGACTTTGTGTGGTATCATACCAAGGTCTTTATGCAAAATTCGTTTAAATGATGCCTCCGAAATGTTCAATTCTTGAGAACGACGGTGAATTGGTGTTGATGGCGCTTCACGCACACTTTCTGCCACAGCAGCAATATTCTCCGGTGTACGCACTGTTTTTGGCTTTTCACGCTTTGGTTTATCGATGAGGATGCCAGTTTCTTTCACTTTTTTCACAAGATAACGAACATACGGAGCTGACGGTGCTTCTCTTCTTCCAAAATCCGTACGCAATTTTCTCACACATTCTGCAACATTACCATGATTTTCAAAGTAATGTCGTAATATTTCGCAACGTTGTTCAAGCGAATACACAACCATATTCGTTCAGCGGAAGGATAAAACTAATTATCTGTCAAATCAGACATGAGCTAAGTGTTACCATTCACGAAATAAGCACTAGTTGAAAAAAAAATAAATAATAAATAAATAAATAATAAATGCTGGGCAAAAGCGAAAAACAATTTTCTTTAAATTTAAATGGTATCAGAATTTAAAGGTTAATTATCGGCAACTGTTATAAAATAGTAACGGTAACCAATATTGTTAATAATATTGAGATTTATTACAGCCGAATTTAATAATCTGACATGTTTGGTTTTTTTTTATCAAAATATCTTTAAATCCTTTAGAACTCTAACTAATATACAAATAATTTCTTTATTTTCTTCTTGGAATTCAAAGTTTTCAAGCCTCTTGCATTTCCCCTTTAAATATGTGTGTTTCCTTTTTTGCTTATAACATGATCCGATAACCAAATACTAAATGTTTTAACGAAGCCCAAAAAGAGTTTTGCCTTTCACATTAAACTATGACTGTTCAGGAATCATAAAGTCAAAGATCACTTCACTAACTCAGCTGGGTCACACGCACTTATGAAACCACGAAATGACACAAACAACTATCAACCCTCAGGCTACTGCACAGAAACAGTTTACACAATATACATTAAATAATAGCAACCCAAAAGAGAACCTGTTTAAGGGACGACACTATAAAATTCATTGAAATTGTGTTTTTTTTTATATATAAATTTCATAATTTTATAACTCATATATCAGAACAGGACCTCTAATAAATTACTTAAATAAACATTTTGCAAGGATGTCACTCCTCAATATACATAAGCCATCCTACAAGTATTTCAAAATCAAATAACCATAATAATAATGACATTATATACCTTGTTTTGTAACACATTTGCCCGACTTGATGAAGACAAAATAAAAAAATAAAAATAAAAAAAAAAATAAAGAATAAGAAAATCAACAACACATTTGCCACACATTACGACAAGTACAACATATATTACAATGTAAACCACAGCCAGAACACATTGATGTCGATGATGATGATAATGATGATGACTGTTACAGTGATTGTGATGATAATGATGGGGACGATAATGTTTATGTTCACATTTCTTAGTTTTTCCTTCTTTTTTTTTTTCTTTTTTTTTGTTAGCCGGACAAATGACCTTCGTGACGTGATGTGTTATGATGATGGTGAAGAAAAATCCCAAAAACAAAAAACATCAACTACTACAACAACAATGCAAAGAAAAACAAGCACAACAAACAAAGTTTAGCCAGAACAAAAAAACAACTATAGTTTATGTGCGACACAGAGGCAGGACTATAAAATATCAATTATATTTAGAATCCACTGCTCGGAAAGTTTTGACACGGTTTGAAGTTTAAAGTGAGGCTTAGATTAGACTAAAATTTAACTGACTTCACGTTAAAGAAAAACAATTAGCTAAAAGTTTGACTGCAAACGCAGGAACATGTCAACTGGCATCAATATAATGAACTATCGGTATGCGGTGTAGTCGATATTATTTCGTCAAATGTGTACTGTACAATGTTGTAATGTAAAAAATTGCCTGGTGTAAATATTATTAGTGTTGGGGCTCGTATATTTTTATCTATAATTTATAAGCGAATAACTTTTATTGCTTTTTTCGTTATTCGTGCTAGTATTAGCCGAGTTTTTTCACAGTTACGTCTTTTGTGAAGTGTATGCTAATCTTATCTTATACCATGCGTTTCAGAAGAGAGTCGCGGATCCATTTTTGCTGAGGCGATAACAGGATATAGATCCAGACGGGATAAAAAAAGCATAAACCAAAATTTAAAGCTTATTGTTATTAATTTGTTGCATGCAGATTTTTTTATTTATCTTTATACGGAGACTAGGTCATAAACTAGCCGATCAAATTTAGTAAAGTCATTTAATTTTTAAGCTCTTTCTTTTAACTCATACTCTCTGTCTGTCTGTCTGTCTGTCTGTCTGCCATGGGGCAACCCCATTCCCCCTCATTCAATTGATCTGAAACGTGGCCCACAGTCTTCTTGTGAATACAGATTAATTTTGGGGTAGCCACGCACAGTCGCGCATAGTCACTCACAGTCACGGAGTGCTTTAAAACCCATTTACCCTTATCCGATCAATCTGAAACTTGGTCTATAGACTTGCCGTGAAAAAAGATTAACTTTGACATAGTCACGCACAGTCACGGAGAGATTAAAATCTCACTTCCCCTTATCCGATCGATCTGAAACTTTGTGCATAGACTTGTTGTGGCCAAAGATTAATTTAAAGGTAGTCACACCCAGTCACGCATAGTCACGCGCAGTCATGGAGTGATTTACACCTCATTTCCCCTCATCCGATCGATCTGAAATTTAGTCCATAGACTTGTTGTGACCAAAGATTAATTTTAAAATAGTCACGCAAATTTACGTACAGTGACGGAGAGATTCAAAACAACTCATAAGCATAAGGAAAGAAAGAGTTTTAATAAAAACTTTGTTTTTATAGGTTAGATTATTTATAGATTTAATTGAAGATTGGGAAGCAGCTATATATGTGTATGGACTATTACAATACACACAAATACACCAAATTTTATCTATAATATTTATCGATAATATTATAATATTTATATTTATGATAATCTGGATTTTAAGGCCATTTTAATCGGTGTGCTAGGAGTTCTTTTTATGAGGACTAGGTCTGAATATGTACCGATTTTCACCAATTTCATTAGCATTCCTATTTGCAACCTGTAGTTTGATAACAAGGTTGTCATGAACACGTAGACGGACGGAAACAGACAAACAAACGGACAAACGGACGGACAGACAGACAGACAGACAGATGGACGGATAATGCGAATCTAGGTGAAATATTTTTGGTAGTTACAAACACCAAACTCATTATACCCTCGCCATACAAAAAATTGGGAATTTTAACACAATACACAATTAACCGTCTTCTCTACCCCAGCGAGTACAGCGGGTTTATCTTATGCCAGGTTTTCACTATCTCTTTATCAAAGTCGTTTCCAATCGAATATTGTGAACTCTGTCCGATTAAGTAAACACTTAACAAACTTTATCAATTTGTCCCATTTGTTTTGTCAAAAAAAAAACTCAATATATTTCACCAATATATTTCTGAAAAAACAATATTGAAGAGTTTTAAAGACTTTACATTGATTCCCTTTTTTTATATGACTCTAATACAGCCGGTCGCTGCTAGTCCTTTTCTGTGGAGATTCTGGCAATAAGGGAAGCTTGGAGGGAATGTAGGCATCTTTGTCGATAGTCATCCGTTCTGGTAGCACAGTGCTAAGAGGAATAGTCAAAGCTATGCCTCCTGTCCGTGAAAACTCTTATTTGAGATTTTTCAGATAACGAACGGGCAGACGAACAAGCAAGAAGACGATCTTCTCTTTACACTTCTTCAGCGGTATCAGTCGCAATAACATTTGGAACCATTAAAGGAGGAATCCTCGTGTATTTCCTACGAGCAGCGGAAAATAGATGGAAGAATATTGACACATGCAATACATGGCCTGAAAAAGGAGCGATAACGAAAAAATCTTAAGGCATTTATTTCCTCTTAACTTTTTTCGCAAGCATTATTTGAATTATTTTTTGATCAAGTTATCTCTGAAAGATATGTTAGGTTTGTGGTTTTCTGGAAGAACCGCGTATGTCCATTTTTGTCAGTTTTGAGTTAACGATGCCAAATATAATAATTTTTAACGCTCTTTACATGTCTTAAATTTAAAAAAAAAAAAATATTGACCGTTTCTGAGTTTTTTCTTTAAACAACGACGTAACCTAAATGTTTATTAAATTAATTTGCAGCACTAACGACGTATGTCAACCTACGTTTGATCGCTGACAAATTATTTTCTCAGAAAACGACACATAGCGACATACGTTGTTATTAATGAAAAAAAAAAATGCAAAAAAAATTTGGATTATTTTTCAGTTTATAACCACTTGTAAAAACTTGTGTGTTTATTTTTGTTATTTTTTTGTCACTATTATTCTTGATACGTTGTAATATTCTCATACTAGTTCCCGTTAATTTTTATTGACGAACAAAAAAATCCATTTTTCAAGCAACAACAACTTATGTCTACATGGGTGGTTGTATTGGTAGTTTTCTTTTTCAAAGAAAACGACGTTTGTCGACATAAGTTGTTTTATCTGCACACACTTTAAGTGTAATTTACATATTGTTTTTTTCGTCCTTCTCTAGGAGCTATTCGTCTGAAGATTTTTGACTCAAAATTTTATATAAAGTATTTATTGCCCATATCTACAGTACTGTTAAATAAAAAGCTCTAAAAACTTTATATCGAGCCCATAATTTCAAATATAACGTTTTTTGGCTCCCCTGAACATTTTGTTATAGGACAAGCCTGTTCATTTGCTGTTAATTTGTCTGTCGTCAAATGTTTCCAATGTTATTAAACCCTATCAGGAGAATTTAACCACTGGGAATTAACCAGTTCGCGAAGAAAGAAACGTCCATATGATGTCGGTAAGGCCATGAAAATATAAAGCAGACCGGTTAGCCCAGTGCTCGGATTATTTGGTGCAAAAACTTAAAGTCACCACGGGTTTGAAAATACACAAATTTCAAAAAGTTCAATACAGAACACTGTAAAAAATTTAAAGGAAAAAACAGAGCACGAAAACTAAAATCATGTTTCATAAAAAAATTCTCCTGCTGCATAATGGATGAAGAAACGTATGTAGTTTCAGACTTTTGGCAGCAACTGGGTCAAAATTTGTAGGACCCAAAAGCAGACAAAATTTAC
Organism: Cordilura impudica; assembly: GCA_963682025.1. Lineage (NCBI taxonomy): Eukaryota > Metazoa > Arthropoda > Insecta > Diptera > Scathophagidae > Cordilura > Cordilura impudica. Next base: position 51,511,481 of record OY821520.1, on the reverse strand, counting down.
TAAATGTTCCTGGTATTCCAAGCTTGCTTCTTCTGTAACAACGGGCTCTATAAATACCGAAATTTATATTAAGAAATGTTTGAAAAAAAGACTCCTTTCCTTTATAAGCCAATGCAATGTATCCACATTTACCCGATTTGACATCCCATCACTACGGGGAAAAAGCTGTTGAGTGATATAAGAGCTATAACTTTGTTTTTGTAGCAAGGAAGGCACATCCTCCAAACTGTATGAAGCTTAGGCTAGTGGATACATATTGGACTCTTGTGAAAAGGGAGTTTAAAGGCATTAAAAAGTTGTCTCAACTTGTGGAAGATTTTAAAAGGAAATGGACTACAGGTTCCAAAAAAGTGACAGAAACACCCATAAAATCCCTTATGGAAGGGTTGCCGGATAAGGTCAAAAAGTTCACAAGTCGGGATTAGAATTATAAAAGTTATTTTTTTCTTAAGCTTTAATATAATTCCTTATTATTACATTTTATGTATGTTAAAATTTATTCTATCTCACTCCTTATAACTTAAGACGGACTAAATATTTCCTTAGCAGGAAAAGAAGGGACACACCAAGGATCAGGGCCACTTCGATGGGCCATTGGTTGATCGGTAAACACGCAGGAAGACTCGGACTTCAGTACAACGATCACTGCCCCCGTTGCGGAACACATGGAGAAGAGGAAACAGTATATCATCTCCTCTGATAATGTGAAGCTTTGGGTAGTACTAGATTTATAACAGTAGGCAAACACATGCTGGTCAACCTATCTGGGATCTGACTGATCTTACCCGCTATCTTAATGCCACAGATTGGATCCAATACTTTTGAAATATTTCTTGATATTACTTGTTGATTTCATAGACGGTGGATTGCCTCTTTAACCACCCAACTTAACTGACCTATTGACTCACACAGTCTAGACTATGTTTATTAATATTATCATAATGCAGAATCATTATCGCCTATACCACTATATGGTCAGGGTATAATGAGTCAGTATTTGCTTAGACATATCTTTTATCAGTCTCAGTATTACTTTTTGAGTCGCTTTAGTGCTGACCATCCGTTCATCTATCTGTGTGTCTATATAAACCTCGTAATCAAAATACAGGTCGTACACATGAAAATATTCTGATGAAATATTAATATTTATGCTTTTATCGACCATAAAGCGAACGCTATTGAAGTTGGTGAAAATCGATATATATTCGGAACTTATCCCCTAACAAATGCCCCTTTGAGATCGATTTAAAGTGCCATAAGATACAAATTATCATACAGATCCCGATAACATTTGGTTTGTGTGTATTTATTACACTCATTAATTAGTAGTCAAAAAATAAACTCTGTAGGACAATCATTAGTCAAAGCAACTTCCCGATCTCTCCCAACTTTGCTTAAATCTATCAAAAAACAAAAATATTGCACAGATTTTTCTTGAATTTGTTTTGTATATCTTTTTGAAAAAAATAAGTGTAAGGATCGCTATATTTTTCGACCTAGTCCCCATATAAATATAGCATCCGATATGAAGTTTTTCTAATCTGCTCGCATAATAATTAACAAGAATGTCACTCAAATTTGGTTTATGCTTATTTTGTATGTCCAATAAATTGAACCCAAGAATCTTTCTCGTATAGCCGGCCTAGATCGATTATAATTTTCTTAGCTGATTTCTTACGAGATTCTTCATTATAGCTTAGATGGGCTCGTCTCCCTCTGAGATGAACATAAAATAAAAAAATATAACTATCAACTATAAAGTTATAAAATTACGACAACAAAAAAAATATATAAAGCGATTCGAACCTATATCATAACTTACTACTAATTACTTCCTCCGTGAAGTAATGTTGTTGAAATTGAAATGCACATGCCAATGTTGATGGTAGACTACATAAGTTTGTTTGAAAATCGTACCATAAGATCATTTACAGGCATCCCATAAGGAGAAATGTTGTTTTGTAAACCTTTCGGACGGCGAATTGCATTATTATTGCATTATTAATGTTCATTAGGAAAAACATAAATAATTGTTGCCTTAGTTTAGAATAACTACAGTAAAAACCATATAAATGCAACTCGCATAAATGCAAAAAACGCTTAAGTGCAACGTGTTTGGAAGCCATAAGCCTCTTTTTTACTTTTTCATCTAAAAATGCACGGATAAGTGCAACACGGATAAATACAAAATATGCATAAATGCATAATAATTTTAAGCCTTCAAAGGCATCTTTAGTCCAACTTTGTATGCATAAATGCACAACTAAAATAGTTAATTTACACCTAAGCACGTTTTTCTAAAAAAAATTAAAAAAAAAAAGGTACAAAATAAGGTACGTAAAACTACAATGCTGGTAAGTGTAGAAAGACAGATCAAAAGAGAAACGAAAACAATATTTAGTCAATCGCTCGTTTGCTGAAGAAAACTTGGTTTTTTGTAAGTAAATTACATAAATTTTTAAAATACTTTTAATAAAAATTAACAAATTCAATGTTTTGCATTCAGATAACCATGAGTTCAAAAAAGAACACATTGTGCGTTAAAGAAAAGCTGTATTTGATTGACTCCTTTAACGCCGACTGTAGTCAGAAAGGACTGATTGAAAAATATAATCTAAATATTTCAACAATTTCGAGAATTTTGAAAAATCAACAAAAGTTCGAAGCTATTCGCGACCGTCATGGGAACATCAAGCGGAAACGCTTCAAGCCAGGACAGTATGACATGGTGAATAAGGCAGTTTCAATGTGGTTTAAAAATATGAGATCCAAAGGTGCAATCATCAGAGGGCCCATGATTTGCGAAAGAGCCAAAAAGTTTGCAGTTTCAATGGAGGTAAAAGGTTTCGAGGCAAACGCTGGTTGGCTGCAACGTTGGAAGACCAATGAAAACATTTCTTTTCAAAAAATTAGTGGTGAAAAGGCAAATGCAGAGGGCAAATCGTCGCATTCGATATCGAGTAAAATCAATCGAAATTCCATATTTTGGTTTATTATTTAAAGAAGACGGACGATCGCCAGATATCGTTTCACTTTTACTATTAATTATGGACCATAACTCGTTAGCTTGACAGAGTAAAATTACTCTTAGCATTTTATTTTGGCAAATAAAAAAATAATTTCGATCGAAAAATTTCGATAACGAATGCGACGATTCGACACCAGATTACACAATTCAACGCTACCAGAATTAGTCAAAGACCTGCATCCTTGCCAGGTGTATAATGCAGATGAAACAGGACTGTTTTATAAAGCAATGCCTACAGGTACATTTGCATCGAAAGGCGAGGGAGTGTCTGGAGGGAAAATATCAATAACTTTACTATTTTTGTGTAATTGGAATGGGTCTGAAAAGTGTGTGTATGCTATAGGAAAATCAAAAAAACCACACAACTTTAGGGGAAAAGTTATTCCGATTCCATATTACGGTCAAAGAAATGCCTTGATGAGTAGCTCCATATGGACTGAAATTTTGACCAATTTCGATAAAAGCCTGAAACAGAACATTTTACTTTTTGTTGACAACGCTTGTTGTCATAAGATTCCAGATAATGTTATTTTTCAACACATAACTATACATTACTTGCCACCAAATATGACCTCCTTAATCCAACCTTTAGATCAGGGTATAATTAAAAATTTTAAGGTTCATTACCGCACAGCCCCGGTACGGAAACAGTTATTGGCTTCGGAGGCAGGGATTTCAATTGATATTTTTTCAAAAAGTGTGACTGTTTTAAAAGCCCTTAAAGTAGTAAAGAGAGCATGGTGGCTGGTAGCACCTACAGTAATTAAAAATTGCTTTAGAAAAGCTGGTTTCATAAATAGCTTGGAAGAACCTACCGATATAGAAGAAGTAATCGATTTACCACCGATTCCAGAAGCTGAGTTTAATTCGCTTTTAGAATGTAATTATAACATAGAATGTTACGGTGATCTCACTGAAAGTGAGATGGATGGAGAGACAACTCTGAAGATAGAAGTCTGGAACCTAGTGACGAGCAAAATGAAGAATCTAATAATGTGGAGACTCCTAGCTACACAGAGGCAGTGAAAGCTTATCACACTCTTAAAAATTACATCGAAACCAAAAACGAAAATCTCGATTTCGAAAATTTTGAAGAAAAGCTTTTTAAGGTAGGAACCACGAATTTGATTCAAAAAATTGTTTCCGATTTTCTCACCTCGTATGATCCAAGGCAATCGGATTCAGATTCTTCAGTTTGCTCGTCATCGATATACTATAATATAATGTTGATTAAAAACAAAAACAAATTAACTTTGCACACATGTGATTTTTACAGACTTCTTTTAAACTGAACTGATTTTTGAAGTTTTTTAAAAAAATTTTATTTACATAATATGTACGATACATGAAAGTTTATAAACATATGTAAAGTATGTACGTTAAAACTTTATGATTTAGGTTTTTAAGTTTTTTTGTTGAACTCTATAAGACAAATAAAAATATATATGAATTAATAATAAAATTAAGCTTTGTTTAAAAAATCATCCATCAACAGTCTATTTTATTTATATTCTTAAGGAACATTTTTGCTCATATTTACATATAATCTAAGCATATACGTACATAGTTTGATTTCTTTCTCTGTAACTATATGTAAATGCAAAAAATCTGCATTTACCCAATTGTTGTATAATTGCAATATTTGTGCACTTATGTAATGCTTATATAATTGCAATATTTGTGCACTGATCCGAGGTTAGCATAAATGCAATGAATGGATAAGCGCACAACAAGTCGGGTGAAAACCGATGTGCATTTATCCGTACTTTACTGTATAGACAATTGCAAATAGAAGAATCAAATCTAAATCAATTATTCTTTTTTGGAATTAAATCTTCTCTATTTATAATATAATAACTATAATAATTTTGAAAAAAGCTTTATATAATTACTTCTTTTGAGACTCTGGTTGTGTGTGAGTTAAAGTTAAAAAAAAAAAAAAATGAAAATCACCGGTGATATGTTGCTGTCTGAAAACGTCCTTATTATGAAAACACGCTGAAAGACATTTTTCTTTTTTTAATTTTTCCTTACATTTTTACTTATTTTTCTGTTCTGTTGAGTATATTTTCCCTTCTTATGATTCTTTCTCAAGGTTTTGTTTAAACATTATTTTTATACATTTTTTTTTTCTTTTTGCCAAAAAGGACTTGTTGTACATTCACAGTTGTGCCAGAGCCAGAGTCAGTGCCAGTGCCATTTTCACAGAAACCAATATAGATTGAGAGTATATTTTTTTTTGTTTTTTTTTTTGCCTTTGCTTGATTTTTTTTAACGATGGAGCATTGTTTTTTTTTTGCACTTCTCTTAACAGGATAAGAGTATAACAAATAGAGTAGTCGATGCTGGTGATATATATTTTTTTTTTGTTCTTTTGCCGGTGTCTTAGACATAGTGGAATAAGAAGAATAAGAAGCAAATTGTGCCAAACAGTTGGAAAAATACTCGAACAAAGTGCAAAGGCAAAGAAAAATCCACGCGGCCACGTTGTACAAATACATACAAATTTGTTATTTGTTGTTGTTTCTTGCAGATGCTGTGGATTTTTATTATATTTTTATTTTTATTTTTTTCTTATTTTTTGTTTTTTTTTTTTTGTGAAAATGCCTTTTACTTGGCTCCTTGTCCTTTTTGACTCATTTTAGGTTATTTGTGTTTTTTCCCTATTGTTCTTGTTACTTTTACTTGTGCTTGTTTGTGACTCTACTGGTGGGTTGTTTTCTTGATGATTATGGCGACGATAATGGTGATTGCAATGGTTTTGATGGCGATGAAAATAAAGATTGCGTGAAGCTGTTTTTTTTTTTTATTTATTTTTATTTTCGTATTTGTTCGTCTTGTTTTGTTTTAGCTTTGCAGAGCCAAAACGTCTGTAGTCGGTCGTTTGTCTATCTAATGGTCGTCGTTGTCTACTAACAGGACTATACACTGTTGATTTTCATATTTTCCTCTTTATCATTTTCTTAGACTTTAAGTTTGTTGTTATTATTGTTGTTTTTACTTTTGTTACTACCATTAACTTCATTTTGCTGCCGTTGTTTTGTTATTGTACTGACACGCTGTTGCTTGTGTTGTATTTTGGGCGAATTTGGGAGGTATCCCTTGAATGGACAATGGAATTTAATGGAGATGTTAGAGTTGTAAATGAGAGTATGTGTTATTAAGTGAAATAATACAACAATGACATTGATCTGATATTATTAAATTGACCCAAAGCTTAAATGAATTAAAATTACAAATTAAAGCTGAAGGCTTCATGGGGTATTGTTGGAAGATTCTAACACATTTCGAAAATTGTGTAGAAATTAGAGTATGGAACCGAAGATTTGGAAAGTAAATTTTGTTTTTACTTAGAATTAAGGATGATAGCGAAAATCATATGTATCTCTAAAAAACTAAAACGAACATTGAAAACGGGAAAAATAAATCATAGTTTTGAGTGAAAAATCTTTCAAATTGTTTTATAAAATGAAATAGTCCAATCGGATTTTACAAGAAATGCGAGCGGCTTGGTGGTGAAAATTTTATTCAATGTAGAAAAAGTTAAAATTTGAAAAAATCTCTGCTTGTTTTTATTAACTCTGGCATAAGAAAAATTCCCAAATTTTTTCATTCTAACGTTGGAGTTAAATAAATGATTAAGGATGAATTGAAGCACTCTCTTCAATTGTTACCATATTTCTCTTACATAACAAAAATTTGTCCTTTCCATTATAAGAAAATACAGTGTGGATTCGCCAATTTTTTTTTTTTTTTTAATAATTAAATAAGTCCTAATATTATTTCTTTTTTTTTGCGAAATCACTCATTGGTGTGTTCTCTATCAAAAGATAAATTTGTTACAAAAAAATACAACTAAAAAATAGATAAACGAAAAAAAGCATTTTTTTAGTGATGCCGAAACAATGGAAACTTTTAAATGTATGCATCAGACTTGAAAAATAGAACATGGTTTGAAAGAACATGTATAAATTCTTAACCGTTATAGACATATTTATGGTTTCGGACTTTTTCTTTTAACCGTTTTTAATTAATGATTATAAAATCATGACAAGAACAGAGTTTTGTGAAGAGTTGAGACACAGAGTAATAGATGATTTTACTGCTAATCTTAAGTAAAATTAAAAATGTGAGAAATATTCTATTAATAAATTCATAATTTCAAAAATTATCAAGAAATATCGTGGTGACGTCCCAACATTAAGGCGTCAGGCCTCGTAAAACGATTCAAAGACTAAATAATTTAAGAGCAAGAATCTTAAAAGGTCATTAACAATCTGAAACTAAATATTTGTGTTCGAACAGTTTCCCGACGAGTAATTGAGTCTGATCTTGGTTGTTATCAGCCTGTGAAGAAACCACCAATATAAAAATTTTGCACAAATTTTGCTAAAGGCCACTTGAAATGGAGAAGATGGAATTGGAACACTGTTCTTTTTTCAGATGAGGTCAAGTCTATTTTTCATTATGGAGGAATGTTTGTTGACTACCAAAGGGAAGAAGACTCGACCTAAAATAAACAAATAATGGGTTTGCTTTTCAGGCCAAGGAATGGGTCCAATTTATATAAATAAAGATACAACTAAATTCTTAGTGACGTAATGTATCCACAAGCGGAGGAAAATATGCCCCTATTATTTCAGAGTGGCAAACAATTTCAATGGATATCATCAACAAATTTATTGGCTCCATGCCTCGACGTTGTAAAGCATTACTGATATAGTAAAGTTTCCAATGTTCTGTCAACCTCAAAAAAATTAAAACTTTTAAGTTTTGTTAATATTTTTTTCTTTTTTAATTAAATAAAACATTCAAATTTGTAAAATTTTTAAGTTAATAAAAATGATACAATTCTTTGTTGCTATTGTTCGTTCAAGTCATCAGAAATATATTTCGTTCAAAGTTTCCATTTATTGTCACTCGCTGTATTTCCTACATTACAAAAATGTTTTATTTCTGTTATTAGAATACATACATATATGTATGAATGTATATACATAACTGAGCAAAAAAAATCATGTCAGTCCGATCACAGGGGAGATGTGTAAATATCTAGTAATTAAAGATTTTTTATGGCACTTTTTTAAAATCAAACGGAAAGCGCCATCTATATATCACTTATAGCAAACAAGTGCAGAGGCTCTGCTAGTATAAAAAAATTTATTCTTTCAAAAAATTTATTATTTCAACTGGTTAATTTTTAATTTTTCATTTTTCGTTTTTCATTTCTTATTTTTCATTTTTAATTTTTTATTTTTCATTTTTTATTTTTCATTTTTCAGTTTTCATTTTTCATTTTTCATTTTTCATTTTTTATTTTTCAGTTTCCATTTTTACATTTTTGTTTTGCATTTTTCATTATTCATTTTTCATGTTTCATTTATTATTTTTCATTTTTGATTTTACATATGTATTTAATTTTTTATTTATAATTTTTCATTTTTAATTTTTTATTTTAATTTTTTTTTTTCATTTTTCATTTTAAATTTTTCATATTTCATTTTTAATTTTTCGTTTTTAATTTTTTATTTTTCATTTTTCATATTTAATTTTTCATTTTTTATTTTTATTTATTATTATTTATTTTTAATTTTTCATTTTACATTTTTAACTTTTCATTTTTAATTTTTTATTTTTCATTTTTCATATTTAATTTTTCATTTTGCATTTTTAATTTTTTATTTTTTATTTTTCATTTATTATTATTTATTTTTCATTTAAAATTTTTCATTTTTCATTTTTAATTTTTTATTTTTCATTTTTTATTTTTTATTTTTTATTTTTTATTTTTTATTTTTAATTTTTCAATAAGTTTTTACAAAGCTATTTATTTATAATTTTTCATTTTTAATTTTTTATTTTAATTTTTTATTTTTCATTTTTCAATTTTCATTTTTAATTTTTCGTTTTTAATTTTTTATTTTTCATTTTTCATATTTAATTTTTCATTTTTTATTTTTATTTATTATTATTTATTTTTAATTTTTCATTTTACATTTTTAACTTTTCATTTTTAATTTTTTATTTTTCATTTTTCATATTTAATTTTTCATTTTGCATTTTTAATTTTTTATTTTTTATTTTTCATTTATTATTATTTATTTTTCATTTAAAATTTTTCATTTTTCATTTTTAATTTTTTATTTTTCATTTTTTATTTTTTATTTTTTATTTTTTATTTTTTATTTTTAATTTTTCAATAAGTTTTTACAAAGCTATTTATTTATAATTTTTCATTTTTAATTTTTTATTTTAATTTTTTATTTTTCATTTTTCAATTTTCATTTTAAATTTTTCATATTTCATTTTTAATTTTTCATTTTTAATTTTTTATTTTTCATTTTTCATATTTAATTTTTAATTTTTATTTATTATTATTTATTTTTAATTTCTCATTTTTAATTTTTCATTTTACATTTTTAACTTTTCATTTTTAATTTTTTATTTTTCATTTTTCATATTTCATTTTTCATTTTGCATTTTTAATTTTTTATTTTTTATTTTTCATTTATTATTATTTATTTTTCATTTAAAATTTTTCATTTTACATTTTTCATTTTTCATTTTTAATTTTTCATTTTTCATTTTTTATTTTTCATTTTTCAAAAAGTTTTTACAACGCTATTGGCTCGCTCATTTTATCTCCAAACACTTCCTAATGAAATCGTGCCTTCATTTTATCTCCAAACACTACATGAGCGCATAGATGTATACACATCAAAAATATGCAGATATTTATAAAGTGTGAAATTGGTATAAAATCTCGTGATTTTGCTAAAAAATCTTTTTAAGCCCTACTTACTTGAAGTGGTAACCGATACTGGATCAAATTGTACAAATTGATGGTTAAAGAATCGGTTCAAGAAGAGCTGATGCTGAAAACCGGGCTTAAAATGAGAAACAAAAGTATGAGTATATGCTTCAGGAAATAGACCCCTTAGTATTTAGTGATTCCAAGAGTAATGATCAGACTAGCCCATTGCCTGTTTATATTCTATTTTTTTTTCATGAAAGAGAACAAGGCAACAAATTTAAAGGAACCAACATTTTAGGTTCTACAGAACAATTCCTAGTTAAAGTCACATCGCACAGACAAAAAGGACCAACCGAATTGTTTAAAATTTTAATGTATGTTTGATTGTATCAACAGAGATTTGGCAGAATGATGAAACATTTACTGTTAAGATATCGGAATGGTAATCGAAATCAACTTTAAATTCAGCTATGAACTTCATTGCAATTCAGTCAGATTTTTAGAACTATATTTCAGGCAACCTAATCTATAATATTAATAGGCTAGGCGATTTCTTGTGACCGATGTTTTGTTGTATCGTTTTATCCCGATTCTGACCAAATGTATATTATTTGAAAGATATTTCTTTTTAGGTGTTTTGCAGATTTACAGATTTTTAAATTTTTTCCCTTATTTTGAGTAAATTGCATTTAAATTTGCTACTAATACATACATAAAATTATACAATGCTATGTGTGTTTTCTTAAATTTTTTAATGTGTTTGTTATTGAGTTTGTCATCTTCATTCACAATAATAATAAACCATAAAAGTGTTGGTTTGTGAATTGGCTAAGTTGAAAAAAAAGCAGCCTAGAAACTGCACTCGAATTTCGAGCGCTGGAATCTGTTATTTTTTAAATGAGAGATGAATATAAACTAAATAATTCGAATATAGCAGATATTTCTTTCAGCAATTTGGTTGGGGCCATTGATAACACTGTACAATAACTTTCTGACTGTTGCGCAGTGACATTAACCTTTAAATTCTTCTACCATTTAAAGTGAAAAATAATTGCTTTTCTTTTTTGAGAATTATTTCTAATTTATTATCTTTTTATAAAAACAATGATGGTTTTTTTACTTAAAGAATTAATTTCTATCTGAAGAATGTATTACAGTCTACAACAATTTTCGGATTGTTTTACGGAAATACGTTAGACACAATAAACACAATAAACAACAAACTGCGCATTTTTCCACTCTCGCAAATGAACTGTCAAAATTTTTTTGAAAATTCACTTGCACAACTCTTGTAAATTTGCCATACAATTTAGTCTCGTAAACTTGAACTGTTTAATTGTGCAATTCATGAGTCAGCTGTTTTGTGTTTACTTTTGTTACAAAAAATCAAATAGTGGTGTAAAAATTTAAAATTTCTTACGCTGTTTATCTGTAAAATTTCAACAAAGTGGTAAAATATTAAAAAAAAAAGTATAAATAAATTACGATTACCATCCTTTGGTCCAAAGAATTCTGAAGTTAATAAATCACAAACAACAATGTCTTCAAAAACCTTAAGCAATTTAGTTTTTTCGCTTTCTTTAGGCATTTTTGTTGTTAAATAAAATTTTGATGCTTTGTTTTTACTTAAATTTTTTTTCGTTTTGACATTTCTATCAAACTGAATTAAAAATTGCACAATAGTTTAAAAGGGGGCTTCAAGAATCAAGTCTCGCAAAATTTGCCTAATTGCACAAATGTTATTTTTAAGCGTTTTCATGAGTACCCTTAACGAATTTGTGTTCTATGTATTTTTAATTTCTTTCGAAAGGCTTGCCAACCGAATTGCAAAGAAGTTTGTAACAGATTTTCTGATTGGTTATAAATATTTTTGTTTTAATAGAATCGAAAATTCAGTTATTCTGCTTCCTAAAAAATTAGGTTGTAAAAATGTTTTGTGAGTGCGCCGTAACTGAATTTGTTGTCATTCTTTTTTGCTTAATTGCAGTTACTGAATTTTCTGTTTATCACAACCAACCTTCTATTGTCGGATCCATATTTATACTCCGTCAAAGAAATTATTTTGTGATAATTAAATATTTGAGTTTTTGCAATCAAATGTTTCGATTGGCCCGAGCTGTTTGCTCTGCGAAACTTAGAAACCTGTTAGCAGAGCCCACAATTAACAACTGCATATCTGAGATCTATGTAAATCGGCACGGCATCCTAAATCAATTGACAAGTTCTTAATATATCGAACACAAGTATCCTCAAGCTTTAGGTAAGCAGTAATCATTTATCTAGATATCAACTCATATTCGATGATTTTCCTTAAGGATACTTCACGTGTCAGTATTTTCCTTTCCATTATTTGTTCATAGTTGGTATATTTTGTATAGTTTTAGCAAAGTAATAGAACTAAATGTTAACTTTGGCATTAAAAAAGGACCCTATCCACAAAAAAAAATAAATAAAAATAAAGAAAAGATTGATATTAGTTGACCGCCATACAACAATTCAAACAGACATTCACACGACATCCTCTCCTTAGCCGACAAAAACCTAGGGAGAAACGACTTTTAGTTTTGTTTTCTGTTGGCTCCAATAACAAAAAAACTGAGATGTTGGGATGCTGAGTGTTTGTGTGTGTGTGAAGGCCACATTAACATTAAACAGCAAAAAAAAATCGCCAAAATAATCTTAAAACGGTTAGTAACTGTTTGGACGTCGCCGGCTATTGTTCGTGTTAAAAGATATTAGAGGACTAAAAAGATGAAGTAACAAAAACATAAAGAGCGTGTCTAAGAATTTCAAAAAAAAAAAAAAAAAGAATTTGAAAAATAATATAAAAAGCGAGTCTAGGTATTTTTGAATTAAATAAAAGAAATTAGAGCTGATTTATAAGAAATACAAAATGGATTTGTTAAATTCAAAATAAGAAGAAATGAAAGAAAATGTGACGGTAATATTAAGTTGTTTTAATATATTTGAAATGATTTTAAAAAAATTTGGATTTTTTTTATAATGACTTTGGTATGCATGGGAGTATTTGAAGAAGTTGATGTGTGTGTGTGTGTGAACCTTAATTTTTTTTAATATCCTGGTAACAATTTTTGTTAAATTTTTTTTTTTCTTGTTGCTGTTATTGTTATTGTATTTGCATATGAGTGTGTGCGAGCATTTACTATTTATCACATACTGTTTAATACACTTATGCATACATATAAATAGAGCAAAGAAGAGCGACAGTGATGAGAGTAACACAAATTATCATCATCACTCTCTTTCATTTAAATCTATTAAGAAAAAAAAAAAAAACAACAACACCAGCAACAAAATAATAATAATAATAAAATTAACAACAACTACAACAATAACGTCAAATAAAACCAAACATAAAATAAAATTAAAATTAAAAAAACGATTTATTCTACAACCCAAAAAACCAAAAAAAAAAAAAAAAAACAAAACAAAAATAGGGAGAATTATTATCCTTTTTTCGGTTGGTTATTTTTATTTTATACTTGCCTTTTTCGCCGTACCATACACTAACAACAATTACGCTTGCACTCATACCTTGAAATAGTCAACATCATAATCATTGAAAGGAATTTCCCCTTTTTTTTAGTAAATTTTTAAGCCAAAGGCATGAGGAGAGAGAGAGCTTTTTCGCCTTATTTGAAATCCAAAAAAAAAACAAAACACAACACAACACAGCAAAGGGGATGTTGTTTCTAGTATTTGGGGGTTGCTATGGGACTTTGGCATGTTTAAGCCATGCAGTTGTTGTAAATATTTCTGCTTTTCTTTTTTTTTAAATAGACAGCGGGATTTTTTAATGTAGCTTTTTTTGAAACTCGCATCCTCTTCTTTATTTTTAAGTTTTTTATTTTTTAATAAGCAATAGCAAACGGGAGAGCTTTGTTTTGTTTAGTTGCGAAACAGAAGAGAGTTTAAGGGAGGCTGTTGAGTGGGTGGCAGTTTGGGTTGTGTTAGTGTTTGTTATAGGTGTATGTATGTATGTTGAACTTGTTTGGTTAGTTGGTAGTTTTGGTAAGGCATTACTTTTTTTTTAATGGTTTGTTGAAATTTCGCGACAGCGATACTGACGCTGCGACGCTAAAGTGTAATAGGAAAAAAAAGGAATTTTAAAATTAACAGCAAAAACAATGTACAACAACCATGATTAGCGCAAAACACTTTCAGTTGCCGCCGTAGAAAGTTGTAACGAATTACGCGTCTAAACCTTTCAAACAAATCATAAAATAACAAAAATAACTCATAAACGGTCAAATCTAAACTAACCCAAAGCAAACATACAAACATACAAATAATCTAACAAACACATGAGACTCAAAACGATAAAACTAAAAATATTTTAAAAATCAAAAAAAAAAAAATGAAAATATATGAAAAATCTTGTCAAGTGTAAACTAACGGTCTAAGGTCTGTAATGCTAGCAAAGAAAACAATATGATGATCATTTGTTGGCTTATAAGCTTTGAGGACAATAACAAAGCAACTAAGAGAGTGTCATCTCTAGCAAAGGTGGATTTTTCTATTCTCACAATCTGATGTAACATTGTACTCTGCTACTGATATAAAATATTTAAGCTACCGTTTCTCGTTTGGGTCTTGTTTTATTTTATTTCATTTATTTTTTTTTTTTACATAACTTTGCGTTGTGACAACATGATGATATTTTGTGTTGTTGTTTAGTCACAAGTTTAGTTTAGTCCTTACACCCGTGTCCTGCAGCTCGGTTCAGTTTATATGGCAAACAAAAAAAAACCAAACAACATTCTATACGTCCTTATTCTAGACAACATTAGTTGCTGTTTGTTGCTGGTTAAGTGCGCGCGTGTCTCACGGACAAAAAAAAAACTAAATTAAATCACTCACTAATAAATCACCAACAAAACTTAGAAAATAATAACCAAATATGAACATAAATAATAAAAATAAAAACTCGACTTTAAAATGAAAATTAAAAAATAATTATAATTTGAACAAAAAAAAACGACTATAAGAAAAGAAATATTTTTTTTTTGTAATTATTTAAAAAAAAATAAGTAACCAAAGTGCAATATTTATTTTATTTTAAGGAAAAAAGTAATTTAATAGGACTGCAACTAAAATAAAAATTCTTTAAAAAATCGGTTAAACCATAAAATCATCACAGTCCTTATTAAGAATTTTAAAAAACACATTTGAATGGGTTCCTTTCAAAACAGAACAACAGTTACATTTTGATTTACTATGTTTATTATTAAGGTAAGTAAATAAAAATGCATTTCAAAGAAAACGTAAATATAAATATAAAAATAAAAGATATCAAATAGATAAAAATTGATAAAAAATTATTTAAAATTTTCCTTAACATTATAAAAAAAATTTACTTAAATTTAATATTGTTAGCTTTATAGTTTTGTCACAGAGTTCAATTTCGATTCAAAGTGTAACTTAATCCGATAAATCGGAATATACCACTTTCAAGTGGTATTGATATTGTTAGTAATTTTTACTCGAAAAAACTTGAGGGCTAATCGTGGCATTCGATATGTAGTAGAAACGATCGAAATTCCATATTTTTGTTTATTATTTAAAGAAGACGGACAAACGTCAGACCTCGTTTCACTATTGCTGTTAACTATGGGTCAAAACTCGTGAACTGTGGTAGAGTAAAATTATTCTTAGAACTTTTTTTTAATAAATTCGATCGAAAAGTGTCGATAACGAATGCGACGATTAGACCCCTGTTTAGCAACACTTTTTATGAATAAAAACCTGTTTTCATTATTTATTAGCAAAAAAAATTATTCACCAATTTATTTTTAAAAAAGTGGATCAAATTACAAAAAAAGATTTCGATAAATTGAGTAAAAAAAAAAAATTATTTTGCGTAATGATTGAATTTAAAATTGATCAAACTCAAGATCAAATATTTTTACTTTGAATAAAGCAAAAACCTGAGAGCATTTCTTCCAAAAATTGCTCTATATTCTGCAAGACAAGTTATATAGTTACTTTTTCTCGAGTCATCAATAATTATAACAAAAATACCAATATTTTTATTTGGCAATAATAAAAAAAAAAATGGAGAATAAAGTTTTTGAATTTTTATCACAGAATGAACAGCATCTGAAGACTCAAACTTAAATCATTTCGAAATAGCCATTACGGAAGCTATTCCATTCCGAATGGAATTTGTGACAAGTCCGATAAATATAGAAGATCGTTTTTATATCTTCAAATCAACTTGAATAACTATAGGAATGGGTCTTGATCTCCGTATATCAACTTAAACAGACCACATTTGAGTTCCCTACTTTAAAAGGGTTTCAATCTTTACCTTCCTTAAACGTAGTGCCACAATTTCTTTCAATAGCGGCCGCTAACTTTATAAGAATATTTTCCGAAAACTTATTATCAAAACATTTCCTAACTAAATAAACTTGCAATACTTAAAGAATTTTCTTGACACTCGATTTTCCTTTCAATAATAAGGATTCGAAACGAAAATTCTGATAAATTTTTATTATAAGAATATGTCACAGGCCTCCCAAAAATTACTGGTACACTTTATTAACATAGTGATTTTTTGTTTTTTTTTTTTTCAAACTTCTCTAAAAATATTTTATTTCATCATTTAAAGAATTCTTAAAAAAAATACAAATTATATGAAAATTTTATTTTGTTGCCATTATTCAAAATTAATCTAAAATATTAATAGGTAAGGCGATTTCTTGTGACCGATATAAAAACTGTAGTTAATAACCGATTTTGAGCAAACATACCTCATTTGAAAGGTAATTCTTTTTAGCTGTCCCCCAGATTAACAAATTTTCACCGATTTGAAAAAGTTTTTTGAGTAATGCTTATTTGAAGTAACTATTAACACATATATAAAACACATACAGTTTGTGTGTTTATTATAAATATCAAAAACCCTGTGCTGAATTGTGAGTTGGCTAAAATTGATTAGCATACATTTAGGCTCCTTTAAAATTATTTATTAACAAAGCCAATCATACATTTTCTGTTCAACAAATATTTTTAATGATATTTAATAAATTTTATTTAGAAAGTGTTGAATTACGAATTGGCTAAAATTGATTAGCATACTTTTGGGCTCTTATAAAATTATTTAATAAAAGAAAAAATAACATTCCCTAGAATTTTCACTCGAATGAAAGAAATGAAAATGAAAAATGAAAGAAAATTAAATACCGATAGGAACAGATTTATAAGCTTTTATAATGCAGCATACTCTATTAACACAACGCTGCAATTACAATTTTCAGTTTCAAAATAAAGTGAATTGTACGTAAATAGGTTCATAAGATTTGGCTCTTTATTTGTAAAGTATTTAAACAATTGCATCATAATTATTAATTAAATTATGTTGGAGGTGGAATTACCTATTATAAAGTTTTTACTAAACCGTAGTGTGAAAATATTGTAAAATACCAGTAATAATTCATAAAATTTTATATAATTTGTATTATTTTGGCTTCAGTTGGGATGTGAACTCGACATCCATTCTTATAATATATTAATATTAAAACTTTATTATGGAAAACTAATATCATACGGTAAAATTTCGATCAAAATTATCATCCCTAAGAAGTTGCTCAAATTTTCTATAGTGAGTCTCATACCTCATACGTCCAAATACTTTTTTATGTCAGGAGTGATATTGAAAAGATCTTAAAATCTTACTCTTAATTTTATTCACAAGCTTTACTTGAACTACATTTTGATCAAATTATCTTTGATCAAATTATATTTATCTTTTGTTGTTAGTTTGATTTAAAAGAGTGACGATTTATAAGTACGTGCTAATATTTTAAATATTTTCAAAAAAATCCAAATTGGCTCTACAAAATATTGACCAAAGAATCAAAGGTCTGCCGTCAAACTGTTTAAAATTTTATTATAAACTATCAGGAGAACTTGATAATTGATAGGAAAAAGAGCTCCCAACACATCCTCCAGAAAAGCAGCTCTATTTGCTTGAAAACACACGAAGTCCAAAAAGTTCCGGACAGGAATGCTGCAAAAAATTTAGAGGCCAAAAACAGAGCACGGAAATTGAAATCATGTTTCACAAAAACAAATACTATTGGCAGATTATTGGCAGCTTTCGGGTCAGTTGCAGCAAATGAAGAAATTCATTTGTTACAATGGACACTGTAAATACCGAAATTTTTATTAACGAGTGTTTGCAAAGACGACTATAGTTTAAGGCAGATTTGGCACCCTGTCCCTACAGCAAGGAAGCTCTTAAGTGGTACAAGAGAAATAACGTTATTTTTACACTAAAGGAGGCAAATCTTCCTAACCTTTTTAGAGCTTGGGCGTCCCAAAACGTGAAAGACAGTCCAGACATGGACTGTCTGTTCCAAAAAAGTAACAGAAACGACTATAAAATCCCTAATGGAAAAGTTTCCGGAAAAGTTACATAAGTTCATAAGTAAGGAATAGAACTATAAAATTTATATATATTTTTAAAAGCTTTATTATAGTTTCAATTAAATAAAAAAATAAAACTCTTGGTTTAACGGTCTCCTCATTATTATATTTTATGTATGTTAAAATTTTTTCAATCTCACCTCACTTCTTAATAAAAAAAAAATAATAGAGAAGAATAAGTTTTTGAATTTTTATCAAATATTTTTTTATGTATTTTTATTACATTTTTTTTCAGCTTGAGGCCCTAAATTTATAATCAAACAAACCAAAAAGTTTTATAGTGTTTCGATTTTATTAATAATTTTTATTTTTTGGTTTGGCTTTTTATTATTTGGCCCAATATTTCGACCGAATTTTTCTATCATCATTAGGGGATCTGTTATTAAATAAACAAAAAAATAATAAATGACAACAAAAAATTGTTTATATTACAAAAATATTTTAAATACTAAAAAAACTGATATATAAAATAAAAACAAATTTACACTTCAAGCTATTGTCACTTACGGTTTTATTTTGATTCATATTTGCCTGTTGTGTGTCTATAAATTTTATCAATGTCAGTTTAAAAATTTAATCTCTTATCTACTGGTACATTAATAATATGTAACATCTCTAACGTATATCTCTTCCTATAATTGTTCTCACTCACTAATATTTTCAAATTATCAAACTTCAGTTTATGTCCAGTTATCAAATAATTAAAACTAGCAGATCGCTGCCTTTGATATTTGAGTGCAAAGCTTTAATATAGTTTCAATTAAAAAAAATAATAATAAAACTCTTGGTTTAACGATCTCCTTATTATAACATTTTATGTATGTTAACATTTTTTCGATCTCCCCTCACACCTTAATAAAAAATAATACAGAAGACAGAGTTTTTGAATTCTTATCAAATATTTTTTTTTATTATTTATTATTATGATGTTATTATTACATATATTTTTTTTAGCTTGAGATCATAAATTATTAATAAAATAAACAAAAAGTTTTTTAATGTTATAATTTTATTAATATCATAATTTTTATTCTTATTATTTTGCCCAATAATTCGACCGAATTTTTCGACCATCATTAGGGGATCTGTTGTTAAATAAACAAAAAATAACAATATGACAAAAAAAAAAGTTTTTATTACATATTTTATTTTATTTTAAAAACTGAAATATAAAATAAAAACAAATTTGCATACTTAAACAAAGACAAGTGAAGTGATTCGCTTAATATTTTGTTTTGATACATATTTGTCTGTTGTGTGTCTATTTTATAATTTTATCTCTTATCTACTGGTACCTTATTAATAAATAACATATTTAACGTATATCTCTTCTTATAATTGTTCTTAGCCACTAATATTTTCACATTAGCAAAGTTCGGTTTGTGTCCACTTGTCAAATAATTAAAACTAGCAGATGCCTGCCCTCGAAATTCGAGTGCAAATTCTAGGAAATTTTTGTTTTCATTTAATAAATACCCTAAAGGTATGCTAATCAATTTTAAACAATTCACAACTCAACACGATTATTGTAGATATTAGTTTATGTCCAATATTGGTTTATATCCAAAACTATTTTTCAATTCAACACAATTATTATTGTGAATGAAGAAAACCAATTCACAAACACATTAACAAATTTAATGAACACACACATAGCATTGTATTATTTTATGTATGTGTTAGTAGCAACTAAATTCATTTTAGTCCAAAAAAAATATAAAAATTAAAAATCTGTAAAACTGGTGGGCAGCTAAAAAGAAATACCTTTCAAATGGGATACGTTTGGTCAAAATCGGCTGAACCTGAAGAAAACATAAATAAATCCTTTCTGACTCGCAATTACGAAATTAGTTCAATTCCACATGATATTTGTGATAAGTGTGATAAATATAAAATATCATATTTATTAATTAAATTAAATTGGAATATCTAAAAAGAATAGGTTTTGAAGTTTGACATAATAAAAAAATGGTTGCTTTCTTTATTTTAACTTCAAGAGACCACATTTGATTTCCCAACTTCAAAAGGGTTTCAATCTTCGCCTTCCTAAAAAGTAGTTGCACATGTTACATATTTCATAAGAATAGTTTCCGAAAACTTATTTTCAAAACATTTCCAAATTAAATATAATTGCAATACTTAAAGATTTTTCTTGACACTCTATTTCCCAATATTATTATAGGGATTCGAAATAAAAATATATAGGCCTGCCAAGATTTAATTATTCGTACAATTTATAAACATAGTGTTTTTTTACATTTTATTTAAAAAAACTATGTCAAAATATTTTATTTCAACACTTAAATAATTTTTTATCCTACTTAAGTTTAAAAAAAAAATACTAATTATATGGCAGTTACATTTTATTCCCATAGTTCGGAGTAAATATACATATATAAAAATAATTTGAATAACAATAGATTTCTTAACTTTTATAATGAAGCATAACGATGCAATTACAATTCTCAATTCCAAAATAAGTAAATAAGTTCGATTATTTGCCACTCTACTTGTGAAGTATTTCAACAATTGTACCATAATTATTAATTTAATTTTGTTTGAAATAGAATTACCTAATATTAAGTTTTTACCAAAACAAAGAAGGAAAATATTTGCAAATATATATTTTCAAATTCAAAAGTGATATTTAAAAAAAATATATATATATTCCTTTATTTTAGCTTAATATTGAAACTTTGTTATGGAAAATTAATAACATAATAATCAAAAATTTCATCCCCAAGAACTTGTTAAAATTTGCTAAAGTGCACCGCATAACTACAACCTCATTGTTTTTACTAATAATAACACGGTGATACAAAATATAAAAGATTTAACCTTCTAAGCGGAAATGACGAGTGTCGCCCGAAAACGTTTTCTGTGCCATATTCGACATTGACGGGCTAAGCCCGCCACCGATTTAAATGCTTCAAAGTAGTGTTAACAAATTTATTATACTTAACAAACAACCGTTTTCTATAATATTAATAGGCTAGGCGATTTCTTGTGACCGATGTTTTGTTCCACCGTCTTATCTCGATTTTGACCAAACGTATATTATTTGAAAGGTATTTCTTTTTAGCCGTTTTGCAGATTTATAGGTTTTTAAATTTTTTCCTTTATTTTGAGTAAATTTCATTTAAAAATTATATTATACATATGCTATGTGCGCTTTATTAAATTTGTTAGTGTGTTTGTTAATGAGTTTGTTATCTTCATTAACAATAATAATAAACCATAAAAGTGTTGGTTTGTGAATCGGCTAAGTTGAAAAATAAAGCTGCCTAGCAATTGCACTCGAATTTCGAGCGTTGGAATCTGCTAGTTTTTTATAAATATGTTAACACTGATAATGCCCGAACAGAGTTGCATTAAAATTAAATAGTCTCCACACTCATGTTTCTTTTAAATAAAATCATAAGGCAAGGGGTTAATATACTTTTAGAATGATATAGTGTATGTTGTAGACCTGGTTGGGTATATCACTTTTCACTTTTCAAAATTTTGAATATGCCTCGATATGTGAAGTTATCGGCAAAAAACGTTTTTTCAACACTTTACTAACTAGAATATTTTCAACTAAATCAGTTTTAAATCGATTTTTATTTTTTGAACGGTTTTAGAAAGATGAATAGTTAAGCTTTTAAAATATATATATATATATATATATATATATAATAAATCCATGCGAAAATATTATCCAAAATATTTCAAATTTTCAATTTTTATTTAACTTTTCTCTTTATTTTCTAATATTTTTGACACCAAATTTGTTTTCTAATTTTTATTCAAAAGTTGGTTTATTATTGCTAAAAGTATAAATATATAAAAATATATATATATAAAAATATATAAATATAAATATATATAAATATATATATATATATATATATATATATATATATATATATATATATATATATATATATGGGGGATTTCATGTCAAGTGCACAAACTTTTGAAACCGATGTCTTCCGATCGGAATTTGCACCAAGGCTAGTCCCATTAGATAGTAGTTTAGACACAATTTTTCAATAAGATCGGTCCAGATCTCTCTGAGTTAGAGGGGATCAAAATTTGACATTTTGGCCAAACAGGTGTTTCTTCTCATCCATGTAACTTATTACCTATTGTTCTTAGACAATTTTCTCCCAAATAGTTTTGATACCTATTTCTTCAATATTTCGGAAAAAAATACTTAAAAAAAAAAAAAATTTAGACTTTTTTTTTTGCTATATTAAAGCATTTTTTGTCTTTTTTTTCAAAAAGGGCATTTTTTTTTTTTTTTTTTCTTTCTTTCATAAGAAAGCTTAGGATTTTTCCTTTAAGAGCTTTTGGTCGCTTAGTGGGATGGGAGTGGGATATCTATCAAAATAAATGTTTTGAAACTCAAGACAACGGTTTTTCAATTTTTCACAAATGCACTATTTTGAATTTTTTCCTATTTGTGTGTAAAACCTTACAAATAAAACTTATACTGAGAAACTAGACAAATTAACCTTTCCGAAGGTATGTAACATACCTTCATAACATAACAGAAGAGAATGGTTATCTGTAACCTGAAAGAGTTATTTGCAACATTTCAATCTGAACACGAGGATATTAGAATTGGCTTCACGAAATTAACCCAAATGAGGCCAAAACATTGCGTTTTGGCAGAAAGCAGCGGAACTCACACAGTATGCGTTTGCATTTACCATGAAAATGTTAAACTGATGTTGAAGGAAATCAACTTAAAGTATTTAACAGATGATTCGGCAGAAGATTTACACGATTACCGCGATTGCCTTAAATTGACTATGTGTCCTAATGCAACAACTTCTTGCCACTTATGTGAATATGGCAATTGCCCGCAAACCACGTTCATCAAAGAAAATTTAATCAACTCTTTAGATCGAGAATATATAGAGGAGGTCAAATTTGATTCTTGGATTCAGACTGACAGATGCACATTGAAAACAATCATTTTAAATGTGGATGATTTTGTGGAAGAAATGTGTACAGGATTGCTCAACTTGAGAAACCATGACTTTTTGATTTGAAGATACATTTGAAGTCTGGTGAATTCGTTATTTCATATGATTTCGCAGAAAACTATAAATATGTTCTTCAGGATGCCATACAAGCATTCCACTTCAATAACGACCAAGCAACTATATTCACAATAGTTATTTACTACATGAAAGATGAAAAACTGGAACACAAAAGTATGGCAATCATATCCGACGATTTAAAACATGATACCGTTGCAGTTTATGAGTACCAGAAGAGAATACTAAAATTTCTAAAATCTAAATTTACAGTAAAGAAGGTATACTACGTTTCGGACGGAGCTCGTCAACATTTTAAAAACAAAAGTAGCTTGGCAAATCTTATGGCCCATTAAAAAGATTTTGGAATGCCAGCTGAGTGGCATTTTCATCCTACTGCTCATGGTAAAGGAGCATGTGATGGTATTGGAGCAAACCTTAAAAGAAATGCAGCGAAGTATAGCCTCCAGTGCTCTCATCAAGATCGCATCTTAGATGCGACTGCTTTATTCCATTGGGCAAAGAGTTATTGTAAAGAAACTAAAATAGTTTTTAGTAGCAAAGAGGATCATCAGGAAACATTGAAAAACTGAAGAGCAGATTCGATGCTGCGGTAACAATCGATGGCACCGCTCAATACCATGCTTTTATACCGCTTGTCGATGGAAGACTCAAGTGGAAAAAGTTTTCTGCCTCTATTCAATGCTAATTTCTTTCCAAAGACAACAAATAAACCAGCAGCGAAATCAACAGCAGAACCTAGTAACGCCAAGAAAGGATTGACAAAAAAAACGCAGTAAATAAAGGCGACAAAAAAGCTGGATGAAAGACTGGGTATTTAAAGATTTACAAGACTTAAATACTTCATCAGCTACAATAAATTAAGTATAAAAATAGTTATTATATAAATGAATCTAATGCAATTAAGATTAAATTTTAATAAATTATTTATCTTATTATTTTTAATATTAGTATTATTATTATACATTAATTTAATTGTTATTAAAAATATTCAACATTTCTATAGAAAAAAAGCGATTTTTTTCCTGAGGTTAACATATTCTGGGTATTACAGTATCGAGGGTATAAAATTTTAGTTAGGTATGTTATATACCTTCGGAAAGTTTAGTTTGCCTTGTTTCTCAGTATAAGTTTTATTTGTAAGGTTTTAGACACAAATAGGAAAAAATTCAAAATAGTTCATTTGTGAAAAATTGAAAAACCGTTGTCTTGAGTTACAAAACATTTATTTTGATAGATATCCCACTCCCATCCCACTAAGCGACCAAAAAGCTCTTAAAGGAAAAATCCTAAGCTTTCTTATGAAAAAAAAAATGCCCTTTTTGAAAAAAAAGGCAAAAAATGCATTAATTTAACAAAAAAAAAGTCTACAAATTTTTTTTTTTTTTTTTAAGTATTTTTTTCCCAAATATTGAAGAAATAGCTATCTAAAGTCTTTGGGAGAAAATTTTCTAAGAACAATAGGTAACAAGTTACATGGTTGAGAAAAAACACCTGTTTGGCCAAAATGTCAAATTTTGATCCCCTCTAATTCAGAGAGATCTGGACCGATCTTGTTGAAAAATTGTGTCTAAACTACTATCCAATAGGACTAACCTTGGTGCAAATTTCATCCCGATCGGAAGACATCGGTTTCAAAAGTTTGTGCACTTGACATGAAATCCCCCATATATATTTTTGGAAAGCTTAACTATTCATAAGTCCAAAACTGGTGTATTTAAAATTCTGCAAATTTAAAAATGTTCTATTCAACCTGGCCTACAACTTACACTTGATAATTTTAAAAGTATATTTTCACTGTAACACCATGTAATTCTTTTCAGAAAAATTCTTCATCTAAATATTTACACTCTAGTGGTGTAATTGTTGTTGAAATAGGTTAATTTAAAAATAAACCGATTACTTTTGTTACATAGCTTTAATGTCCTTTTTCCAAAAATAGGCATAAAGTCAATAAAGCCAAAAATGTGTTTTGGTAGAAAAACGAGTCGTATTTTTAGCTTGGTGCAAAACCGTATAACAAACCCAGATATTTACATCTAACTTAATACATAAAACCCCAAAAAATTATTAGTCATTAAAATAAGGGAAATTCTATCCAAAATCTGACTGATTGGAAAAAATGTGTAGCCCTGAAAAGAAAATATCACGTTACGTAATTCTTTCGAAGAGACCTAAGTGAATGACTGCATTAGAAACAAAAATGTATTGAAAAGAAAAAAATACGCTATAACTTTAAAACGCACTATATACCAGATCCATACAATCCAACATTAATTACATCACATTCGGATCACATGTATAGAATTTTATTCACATCTTTAGGTGTTCATATTTAAAGAAGGGCTTCTACCTTAAAACATCCAAAAAATAATTACTCGATTTTTAAGTTTCTTATACTCTCCACACCACTGTGCCTATATATCAGTTTGATATTCTATTTTCATTGAAAAATTAATTTCCGACCCCATATTTTTTATCCTTATAACAACTTGAGTCGATACAACGATGTCCGTCGTCCGTCCGTGCGTCTGTCTGTCTGTCTGTCTGTCGACATCACACTCATTCACAAAATAAACCATTTACCTAGGTAAATTTTGAAAAATATTGTTTATTATTATCGCGAAGAGGTTTGTATAAAAAATTGGTTAAATCAGGCATCATTGTGCCAATATCTATCCTCAAATGCTAAAAATTAAGTGTTTTTTTTTAATTCAGTATTAAGTTTATCAGACTGTTTACATTTTCAAATATTCAGTTTAAATTTTTTATGAATAGCGCAATAAATCCTGATATTAATGCAAACGTAAAACATAGGTTTTCAAAAGTGCATAAACTATTTTGGCTTTAATGTGAAACTTAAATTAATTTTTTTTATTCAATTTATTTACATTTAACTAAATTAAATTAACTTAATTGATTAATTTAATTTAATAAAATTTAATCAAAGTAAAATTAACTCACTTAACTTTTAATTTTTACAATCTCAGTTAAATCTGTTTAAGAAACAGATCAGCGGAAGATCGTGAGTATGAAACCTATTTCGGGAAAGGATTTTTATTTTTAATAAAAAACTGTAGATTAATTTTCGTAAAAAAAAAGTTTTTAACATCTGTTTCGAAACAAAAACCTATTTTATCTCCTTACAACACGTTCAAATGTATCTTAAAATGATTTCGATATTATTCCATTTTGAATTTATGTGTAGTTTTGCAATCAAAAAAATCATGTCAGTCCGATCACATGGGAGATGTGTAAACAGCTAGTAATTAAAGACTGGTTTATGGCCCTTTTTAAAATCAAACAGAAAGCAATCAACTGGAGCGGCTCAGCTAATATAAAAATACTTATTATTACTAGCAGATTCCAGCCCTCGAAATTCGAGCGCAAATTCTAGGAAATTTGATTTTTTCATTAAATAAAGACCATAAAAGTATGCTAATCAATTATAGCCAATTCACAAATCAACACAAAAAACAAACTCATTTTTATTACAAACACATTAACAAATTTAATAAACACACACATAACATTGTATAATTTTATGTATGTATTAGTAGCAACTTTAAATGCAATTTACTCAAAATAAAGGAAAAAATTAAAAAATCTGTAAATCTGCAAATCGGCTAAAAAGAAATACCTTTCAAATAATATACGTCTGGTCAAAATCGGGATAAAACGGTAGAACAAAACATCAGTCACAAGAAATCGCCTATCCTATTAATATTATAGATTTATTATTTAAACTGGTAAATTTTTAATTTCTCGTTTTTCATTTTTTATTTTTCATTTTTCATTTTTAAATTTTCAATTTTTAATTTTTCAATTTTAATTTCTAATTTTTTATTTTTCGTGTTTCATTTTTATTTTTCATTTTTGATTCTTTTTTTTTCATTTTTCATTTTTCAAAACGTTTTTATAATGCTATTCGCTCTCCCATTTTATCTCCAAACACTTCCTAATGAAATCGTGCCTCCATTTAATCTCCAAACACTGCCTAATCTTTTCACCAATACAATCGTACCTCATACCGTTTTTATATTACTCTATTTTTGTGATTGTATCGTGAACTATATTTTTACCCCCTGAGCATATAGATGTTTACACATCAAAATGTGCAGATATTTATAAAGTGTGAAATTGGTTTAAAATCTCGTGATTTTGCTCAAAATCTTTTTTAAACTCTAATACCGGTTACATGTATTTATTATTTCATTTATTTATTAAAAATGATATTAAATGCAGTGATAATTGCTTAATTTATATAGAATAAATTTTAATGTGAATAATTTTAAATTATTGAGAAAATTAATTATAAATGTTTATAAAAAGAAATGTTTAATAAAATAGCAACATTCTATATGGAATACCGAAATTAGGTCCCTGTGTTAGAACAAAACATTTTTATAACGCTATTCGCTCCCTGATTTCATCTCCACACACTTCCTAATGAAATCGTGCCTTAATTTTGTCTCCAAACACTTCCCAATGAATTGTGCCTTCATTTATTTTTTATTTTTATATTTGATTAGCATTAATATTAAATGAAGTGATAATTGTGATATTTATATGGAATAAATAATAACGTTAAGAATTCTTTTGAATAATTAAGGAAATTAATTATAAATGTTTATAAAAAAGTGAAGAAATATAATGCAGAACACAGGGACAAAGAGGTTATTACATATCATAATTTTTTCACCAATGCAATCATAAATCACACCGATTTTGTCTTACGTCTTACATCATTTATTTCTGTGATTGTGTTGTGAAATAGATTTTTCTCCCCCTGCGCGTATAGATGTTTACACATCAAAAATAGCATTTATGAATCCTTGTTAATCCTTTTTTTTTCATTAACTATTTATATTTTGGTAGAAAAAGTTGAAAATGAATGACTGTTCATATTTGGTATTTACATATATCTTAATTTTTAATTTTTCGTAGTAAATGATTCTTTTTATAAAATCAAAACTAAAAGAAGTCCAAGACTTTAAAGGACAACAAGAATTTGTTACCATTTTATTTTACAATAATAATAAATAATAATATAACCTCGCCCGTCGTCTTTCGATTACGAGCCGCCTCTATACTGGGCATAGGTTGTCTACAAGATTACTCCATCTATCTCTTCGTTCAGCAACTTCTTTGAGTTCCCCAATGTTGTTGTATCTTCGTCCAGGACCGTCTGCTTCAAGACCGTTTTGCTCAAGCCTGTTTATTTCACCCAATGTTGATCTTCGCCAGGTGGTTCTTGGTCTTCCTACTCTTCTACTTCCTTGGGGGTTGTATATCAAAGCTTGGTGACATACTTCGTCCGATGTCTTACGAAGTGTATGTCCTATCCATCCAAACTTCCTCCGCCGAACTTCCATATTTATGTCGTACATATCCGTTCTCGCCCAGAGTTCTTCGTTTGTTATTCTATTGGGCCAGAACACCCCAAGGATTCTGCGAATACATCTATTGAAAAAAGCGCGCAGTTTGTTTTGTATTGACTCCGTTACAAACCATGTTTCACATCCGTAGAGCAGGACAGAAAGGACACAAGCTTTATACAAACGGATTTTCGTGCTGAGGCTGTAGTCTTTTGAGCTCCATACCTTGCGAAGTTGAGTGTATATGCTCATAATTTTAAAATTAAAATAAAATATCAGCACTTTCACATCTTATTTTTTAAACCAAATTAATTTAAAGTTATTATTATTATTATATATATATATATATACATATGGTCGAAAAAATAAGTACACCTGTTTATTTTTTCTTTATGTTTAATTTTAGTTACTTTAACGGAAAGTAAACGTGGCAATTCTTTTTTATTTAAATAACTCTAATATGGCAATGTCTTTAAAAGTAAAAACAAAACTGGGGCTTCCCCGTTGTTTTCATTATGTGTTAGTTTTGTGCAGGTGTGATTTCAGTACTTGGTCAAAATAATAAATACATTGCTAAAATTCTTTAATATTTTCGCAGTCTGTCCTAGTTTTTTGGAAAAGCTAGTTATTTTACTATAGTCTATCTTTATTCATAACAAAATATATAGTAAAAAAAATCAGCGATGGGTCGAAAAAGTTATTGTTCTCCGGAGGAGAGAAGAATTGTTTCAAGACTAAGAGAAAGTGGCCAAAGTCTTCGTTCTATAGCAAAAACTATGAATCGGTCCCTAAATTTTGTACAAAATGCTTTAAAACGTAAAAATCCTGTCGAAACTCGCGGAAGACCCCAAAAACTTAAAAAACAATAGATATCCGTATTGTAACTCTCGCGAAGATGGACCCATTTGTGTCTTCAAGATCGATTTCAGCAGATATTGGAAATGTAATTTCATCGCGAACGGTTCGTCGTAGACTACAAGAAGCTAATTTACCAGGACGGATAGCCAGAAGAGTCCCTTTGTTTAGACAAAAAAATTCTAAAGACTAGGTTGGCATTTGCAAAAAGTCATTCCATTTGGTCCGAAGCAGACGGTGAAAAAAATGGTGAAACATTTTGTGGAGTGATAAATCAAAAATTAATTTATTTGGAAACGACTGTGCCCGGAATGTTCGACGCCCTAAGGGCAAGGAATTCCATGTTTGCTTTACAAATAAAACGGTCAAGCACGGGGGGCGGCAATATTATGGTCTGGGGTTGTTTCTTGCAGAATGGTGTTAGTCCGATACATCTAATTACCGACACTATGACCAGATTCCAATACAGAGATATCTTGGAAAATACGATGTTGCCCTGTTCTGAGGAAAGTATGCCTCATAGATGACATTCCAGCAGGATAACGATCCAAAGCATACTTCTAAGTTGGTAAAGGATTGGTTCCATGACACTCATGTGGCCCTTCTCGACTGGCCAAGTCAATCTCCGGACTTAAACCCCATTGAAAATCTTTGGGGAGAGTTAAAACAATGAATTGGAAAGGCGGTTTTTAAAAATAAGGATCAGTTATGGAATTTTGTTCAAAAAACTTGGTATGAAATACCAGTAGAGACTTGCAGGAAGCCTATTGCCAGTATCCCAAAAAGAGTCAACAAAATAATTGAAAATAATTGCGGATATACCTGCTTTTAACGATATTCAGCTAAAATCACTCAATTTAGCAGAAAAAACTTGATTTTTTTTACTGTTTTGCTTATTTTAACTAAATGTACTTATTATTTTGTGCAATGTTTTTTGATTAATTACTGACTTTTTGAATAACACTGAATTTAATTTTTTTTTTGTTATTGTTTTAGTATTTGTTTTATTTCTAATTTTATAAAAAAAAAACAAAATATTATTTGTTTTTTCCTTTAATTTAAATAAATTTTCGGCTACAAGCCTTCAAATGAAATATTTCAGGCTGTACTTATTATTTTGACCATATGTATATATATATATATATATGAATTATTTTTTATTATAAAAGAAGTCCAATACTTTAATGGGCAACAAGAATATGTAACCGTAATTAAATTTAAAATAAGTTATTAGTTCTTTAACATCTTATTTTTTACTTCAAATAATTATGAAACGTATATATGTAAGTCAGAATTTGAAGAATCCAAACTATCAGTTCTTTCACATCTCATATTTTAAGCTAAACTAATTCAATGCTATGTCTGTTTTTAATCTTTCAAGATAATTTATAAATATATCAGCCAATCAGTCAATCAGTTAATTTTGAAATTTGTCTAAGTCTATTCAAACTTCAAAAGCAACATTTGCGTATAAGACGCATACAAAAAAAAAATCACATTCGTAGCAAATGAAGACAAATAAAAATACTACAGGATTATATCATATGTTAATGATATCACACATTAATGGTATATTATCCAAAAACAAGAAATATATGCTTTAAACCTTTTTTAATGTTACAATTTAATATTTCGTATGCTGAAGATACACTTCAAAGAAGCCATGAAATAAAACATTTCACATTTCTTTGAAATATAACCTTATTTCTACAGCCTGAAGTTTTACGACAAGTTTATAGAAAGTTAGTTTGAGTGGAACAAAGAGTAAACCGAAGTTTTAATTAGCACAAACCAGATTACAAATTCAGAGACTTAAAAACAGATATTTTTCCCTGTACCTCCATATGGTGAAGGTATAATGAGTTCGTGCTGATGTTAGTAACAACCAAAAATATTTGACCTGGGCCCACCCTTTATTATACTGATCGGCTCAGAATCATTTTCTGAGTCGATTTAGCATTTCCGATCGTCTGTCTGTTCATCTGTTCATCCGTCCGTCCGTCTGTCTGTCCATGTAAACCTTGTAATCACACTACAGGTCTAATGAAAATTGTGAAAATCTGTGCATGCTTAGAATACGCCCCCATATAAATAACCCCTATCGTACCGTCTATAATGATCGTAAGATCCAACTAATCATTTATAAATCGATAAAATTTTGTGTAATCAGTAGTCCAAAAATAATCCCTGCGGTACCAGTTTTAGTCGTAGCCCCCACCAAAAGCTGATTCCAGATCTTCACATAAATCTATAAAAAAAAAAAATTATTGCACAGATTTGTTTCCTTATATTTGTTTATGAGAATAGTAACTGACTTTACTAAATATGAAAAAGATCAGTCCATTTTTTGACCTAATCCCCATATAATAGTAACATTAAATATGAACTTTTACATATCTGTATGCCATAAATTAAAAACAATACGACTAAAATTTGACTTAACCTTATTTTCTTTATCATGTTATTGCCTCAGCAAAGTTCGATCCAAGACCCTCTGGTATAGGGTGTTGTACAGTCGGTCTAAAGGGCCGTAGTTCTATAAGGAATAAAAATATTTCCTGAAGCAAAACTTTACAAATAGGAAAACCTTGAATTAA
Source organism: Cordilura impudica (assembly GCA_963682025.1). Classification (NCBI taxonomy): domain Eukaryota; kingdom Metazoa; phylum Arthropoda; class Insecta; order Diptera; family Scathophagidae; genus Cordilura; species Cordilura impudica. The sequence continues at coordinate 51,479,364 of OY821520.1, read as the reverse complement.
GAAAAAAATTTTTTTTTAAATAAACCATAACTTTATAATTTATGGAAGAGTATTAAAGAAATACAACAAATAATTGATCAAAATCAGTCTAAAAATTAGAACATGAACTAAAAAATAATAATTAGTTCGACTCTAAATAACTCAAAGTTTAGTAACGAAATTAGACAAAAGTAAAATTTGTTTAAAAATGTTTCTAAAAATAATTTATAATATTAATACGCTAGGCGATTTCTTGTGACCGATATTTTCTTCTATCGTTTTATCCCGATTTTGACCAAACGTATATTATTTGAAAGGTACTTCTTTTTAGCCGTTTTGCAGATTCACAGATTTTTAAATTTTTTCCTTTATTTTCAGTAAATTGCATTTAAAGTTGTTACTAACACATACATAAAATTATAAAATGTTATGTGTGTGTTTATCAAATTTGTTAATGTGTTTGTAATAAAAATGAGTTTGTTTTTTGTGTTGATTTGTGAATTGGCTATAATTGATTAGCATAACTTTAGGGTTTTTATTTAATGAAATAATAAAATTTCCTAGAATTTGCTTTCGAATTTCGAGGGCTGGAATCTGCTAGTTTATTATTAATACGAAGGGAGATTTCTAGTGGCCTATGATTTGTTCCACAGTTTTTTCTCAATTTTGACCAAACATATATTATTTGAAAAGCATTTCTTTTGGAGTAAAGTGCATTTAAAGTTGCTACATACATAAAGTCACACAATGCTATGTGTGTGTTTATTAAATTTTTTAATGTGCTTGTGAGTTTGTTTTCTTCATTCGCAATAATAATTTATTTATTTTTTTTTTTTTAATAATTGTATTGAATTGAAAAATATTTTTGGACATTAAGCAATAACGCAATCGATATTGAAAAAGTGTTGAATTGTGAATTGGTTAAAATTGATTAGCCTACCTTTAAGGTATTTATTAAATGAAAAACCAAAATTTCCTAGAATTTGCACTCGAATTTCGAGGGCTGGGACCTTCTAGTTTTAATAAATGTAAAAAATCTTATTTTCGAGATTGATAAAGCTTAAAACGTTTCTTTCAGAAATTTATATATATTCTGGAAGACAGGTTATACACTCCTTTCGGGTCGAGTAACCGATCATCATAAGTAACCAAAAGCATAAGAGTATTTGTTTGGTAATGTTAAATTCATATACCTTTGCTGAAATCAACCTAATGAGAATCCAAGCAAAAAGTTATACTATTAAAGCATTTTCCTGTATAACAATCAAAATCTAAAACAACTTTTAGACTATATATAAGTACATTTTAATTTTTAAAATTATCTGCTGCTGCTGTAGTAGATCCAAATGATTGGCTTAAAATCTTAACATTGGTGGAGTTCTTTTAAAATTCAATACGATTGAGGCAAAAAATCAGTTTCAAAATAGAAAACTGTTTTATCTTTCACTAAATATTTAAAATAGAAAATTCTAAGGAATGAACGAATTCTTCTCAAAAGATCAAATAATTAACAAGTAGCACTATTTTAAAACAACGCAATATTAAAACGTAAATTCCCCAGAAATAAATACATAATTATAAAAAAAAAAAATTATTAAAAGAAAACCCAACAATGATACGTGTACTTAGTAAATTAACAATCTCTTCCGATGTCTTGATCGAAACAGACGAAAAATCGCAACAACAACAAAAATATAAGCAAGATGTTGAAATTTTTTTGACAACTTGAATACATTTGAATGTAAAAAAAAAAAAAAATAAATAAACCATTAACAAAAATATCATATGAATAAATAAAAACGATATAATAAATGAATTTAACAACAACAACAACAAAAACATGTATACTAGAAAGCCTTGGGTGTAACACTCAAAATTTATACGCATTCAATAGAGTATAAAATACAAAGGCGGGCACTAGCTGCTAGGAACAAGGGCATTCAAAGAGGGCAGGCGTCTATTTGTTTTTTAATTTGCTTACAACAACACAAATATTGTATTGCATATAAATTAAAAAGCAAGCGAAAATATATTTAAAACAATTTATTATTTGTTGAATATTTTTTGTCTAAAAAAACAAAATTAAGAGCGGGAGATAAAAAAAAAAAGTAAACCATAAATTATCAAACCCCTGTAGAAGTCAATGATCGCTGCCAAAAATATAAATGATTTTTTTGTTTCTTTGTATACAATATAGACTTACAATTGATATTATTAGTATTGCAATAATTTGTGTAATAATCGAGGACACAAGTTTTAAACATGTTTTCTTTTTTTTTTAAAAAACATATTTTAAATTTAATTTAAAATTCATTCTTAACAAAAAAATTAATTTTTTGCTACTGACTTGATCTAGACTGCTTTGTTTTTCTAGACATATTGGCTGACTTAAATTTTTTTCGCTCATCAACCAATTTGTACTCACGTGTATATTTTATCCGCTGAAAGAAATTACTGATACACTGATCATACATTAGAACTCCGATAACAAAGAAAATGTCTACTAACGTTGTATACGTAGGTCTATCTATGTTAGCGCAATCATTACTCAACAATCATTGTTTAATAAACGTTAGTCATACAAAGTAATGTGTTAATAACCTTTTGCTTTTAATAAGAAATATTAATAGAACCGACACATACAAATTTTCTAAGGGGTGATGTGATAACAACCAATAGCATACAAAAAAGAGTATGCAAAACCGAAATCGGTAGCAGCGATTATCTCAGTTTTGAACACACGATCGGTTTTGATTTGTTAAAAATTTCAAATAATCGGCTAACCGATTTTTCCACCGGTAAACAGGGATTTTTAATATCAAATTTAAGATTTTATTTCAAAACTATTAAGCTTATTTAAAAAATTCTTGCTGTGAAAGTATTGAGTTTGAGTACCGGGTACTCAATAACGACAATATATTTCTGTAGAAATCCATCATTTTTCGATTAAAATACAACTGTTTTCGATAAAAAAAAAAATTATAAGGGCGATTCAATAAATCCGAGACTTTTTGAATGCAAAAAAAAAATTTTTGGAGACAAATTTATTTTTAAATTTATTTAACCCTTCCAAATAAAATGATTTCTCAAGGTCCCCAAAATAAGCATTTTTAAACAATGATTACAACGTTGTAGCAAAAGCTCTTTCTCCTGCGATTTAGATGGGGAGGCAAAATCCGGAGAATGTGGTTGCTAAGGTAGCTATTCTCAGTTTCATAGTGAAACTGCAGGTGAGCATCCGAGCATTGTTTTGATGAACAAGCTTTTCGTCTTAACCAAATGCCGTCTTGTTTGTAATTGCCATTGAATCGGTCAATAAGTTGTTATAATATTCACCGTTTATTGTTATTTCTATTTGAAGGTATGCTGTATTATATAATTCGTGTTAACTATTGATTTATGCTTGAGTACTCACTTTAAAAAAAGAAGAAAATTATAGTCGCCTTAGACCGGCTTAGAGTAAGTCCCTTTCTCTTCCAACTATATGTATTAAGAAAATCGGCATAAACCAAATATGAGTGGCATTGTTATTAATTTTTTTGCCTGCAGATGTGAAAAAGTTAATAACGGATGCTATATTTATATGGGGAACAGGTCAAAAAACGAACCGATCCTCTCCATGCGAGTATTTGATAAAGTCAATGATATTTTGCAAAAACATATGTTAACCAAAAGTGAGAAAAATCTGTGCAATATTTTTGTTTTTCGATAGATTTTGGTGAAGATTCGGAAGCAGCTTTTTATGGGGGCTATGACTAAGAATTATCTTACAGGTTTTACTTCTGAATACTGAGTAATGGGTGTAATATACACACACAAATCAAATTTGACCGATTTTTTTTTTGTTCTTACGGCAATTCAAGTCGATCTCGCGGACTAGGTCTGAAGAAGCACCGATACGCGGACTAGGTCTGAAGAAGCACCGATTTCTATCCAACTTGGGCAGCGTTCCTTCTAAGGCCAATGAAAACATATATATCAAATTTCATCAAAATATATTCGTATTTGTGATCTGTAATTCGATTACATGGTTTACAAGGGCACACAGACGGACAGCTCAACGGACATCGCTAAATCAACTCAGAAATTGATTTTGCACAAACTCATTATACCCTAAACACATTTTGGTATACGGTATACAAAATGTTAAACATAATTTACAGCTCTACAAAAAAAATGTCTGCCAACACGCCATAACAGCTTAAGTGTCAGTTCGTAGTTTTGAGGTATTTCAGATTGTATTTCAGACCAAAACTAAAAAAAAATTTTTTTATGTTTTGTACTTAACTGCTTTTAGGTCAGTAACGTTTATCCTTTTTAATGAGAAAACTCGATTTCTTCTTATGTTGGCATAAGCTGTTATTGCATGTTACCACTGAAATAATACATTTTTTTTACACCAAATACCATTTATTTTTGTTCGGTTCAAGATCGTACATGTAATATCTGATAATGGCAGAGACACATTTTACCACTGTTAAAGAAATATGGTAACACTTTATGATAGCCCTAGATGGAGAAGTCCATCACAATCAGTCATTCCTCTGCCTTTTACTTCGACTATTTAACTCTAACATGAGAAAAAAAATATTAAAATTGGAAGGATGTGGAGATAAAAATCGAAATAAATACCATGTTATGATGTCAACAGAGAGAGTTAGTGTTAAGATTTTAGCAGAGAAAGTTAAGGTTAACATTTTCTGTTAAATCCTTAACATCAGCAAACAAAAATTTGCATTTAAGTCAAAAACAAAAATTTTAATTTGTTTCAATGGTGCGTGGTAGAGAAGAAGAAAGCATATATTTCTAAAATTCATAACCACATTGTATTCTTAATTGGACCGGTTTCTGGCATTTCAGCCTTCATCAGCGATTTAATGAACATTGTGATAATTATTATTCTATAATTGAATAGATTGTTTTTATATGAAATATTTCTACTTAGGGCGGCCGTGAGGTTTGAACCCATACAGTCGTACCTTCACTCTTTGGTCAGCGCTTTAACACACTCACCTAAAGTCAGGCCTACGAGCAGTGTGGTTAAGAATCAGTTTTCATACCGTACAGCTTTTACTTCGTATTACTCTCAGAAGATACAACTCTGTTCAAACAAACGCTCGTTATTTTTAAATTTTTGTAATATTTATGCATTTATACTTCTAATGTCCACTACTCTCAGTTTCGTAAGAGTTGCTATATGTGTCATATGACTTGTACATTCCACACATTGTACTTTTTATATACCTTAGAAATGTTGCTCTGAAGCCAATTTTCAATAGTTTGTTAATTGAATAGTTTGTTAATTACTAATTACTAATTACTAATTACTAATTACTAATTACTAATTACTAATTACTAATTACTAATTACTAATTACTAATTACTAATTACTAATTACTAATTACTAATTACTAATTACTAATTACTAATTACTAATTACTAATAACTATGAATAGATTGTTTCTATAGTAATTACTAATTATTAATTACTAATTATTAATTATTAATTACTAATTACTAATTACTAATTACTAATTAGTAATTATTAATACTAATTAATACTAATTAGTAATTAGTAATTAGTAATTAGTAATTAGTAATTAGTAATTAGTAATTTATTAGTAATAACTAATTACTAATTACTTATTACTAATTACTAATTACTAATTAATAATTACTAATTACTAATAACTATGAATAGATTGTTTCTATAGTAATTACTAATTATTAAATATAATTATTAATTATTAATTACTAATTACTAATTACTAATTACTAATTACTAATTACTAATTACTAATTACTAATTACTAATTACTAATTACTAATTACTAATTACTAATTACTAATTACTAATTACTAATTACTAATTACTAATTACTAATTAATAATTAATAATTACTAATTACTAATTACAAATTACTAATTACTAATTACTAATTACTAATTACTAATTACTAATTACTAATTACTAATTACTAATTACTAATTACTATTTACTAATTACTAATTACTAATTACTAATTACTAATTACTAATTACTAATTACTAATTACTAATTACTAATTACTAATTACTAATTACTAATTACTAATTACTAATTACTAATTACTAATTACTAATTACTAATTACTAATTAATAATAACTATGCTATAATTGAATAGATTGTTTCTATAGTAATTACTAATTATTAATTACTAATTATTAATTATTAATTACTAATTACTAATTACTAATTACTAATTACTAATTACTAATTACTAATTACTAATTACTAATTACTAATTACTAATTACTAATTACTAATTACTAATTACTAATTACTAATTACTAATTACTAATTACTTATTACTAATTACTAATTACTAATTACTAATTACTAATTACTAATTACTAATTAATAATTACTAATTACTAATTACTAATTACTATTTACTAATTACTAATTACTAATTACTAATTACTAATTACTAATTACTAATTACTAATTACTAATTACTAATTACTAATTACTAATTACTAATTACTAATTACTAATTACTAATTACTAATTACTAATTTCTAATTACTAATTACTAATTACTAATTACTAATTTCTAATTTCTAATTACTAATTACTAATTACTAATTACTAATTACTAATTACTAATTACTAATTAATAATTACTAATTACTAATTACTAATTACTAATTACTAATTACTAATTACTAATTACTAATTACTACTTACTAATTACTAATTACTAATTACTAATTACTAATTACTAATTACTAATTACTAATTAATAATAACTATGCTATAATTGAATAGATTGTTTCTATAGTAATTACTAATTATTAATTATTAATTACTAATTACTAATTACTAATTACTAATTACTAATTACTAATTACTCATAACTAATTACTAATTTCTAATTACTAATTACTAATTACTAATTACTAATTACTAATTACTAATTACTAATTACTAATTACTAATTACTAATTACTAATTACTAATTACTAATTACTAATTACTAATTACTAATTACTAATTACTAATTACTAATTACTAATTACTAATTACTAATTACTAATTACTAATTACTAATTACTAATTACTAATTACTAATTACTAATTACTAATTACTAATTACTAATTACTAATTACTAATTACTAATTACTAATTACTAATTACTAATTACTAATTACTAATTACTAATTACTAATTACTAATTACTAATTACTAATTACTAATTACTAATTACTAATTTCTAATTAATTACTAATTAATTACTAAGCATTTAGATTTTCGCATTTTACTTAAATAAAAATTTTTGTTTGCTCGTGTTAATAAATATTTAACAGAAAATGTTAATATTAACCTTCTCTGTTAAAATCTTAACATGGTATTTTTTCGCTACTTACCCTTTAAAATTTAAAAATTTTTTTATACACGAAATTTGGCCGATCAATCTGAGCTTTCTGCAATTAAGCTTTCTCCAAGTTGACATAGCCATATCAACTACATAGCCATATCTCCAAGTTGACATAGCCATATCAACTACAAATCGTGGCGGTAGAACTTTAGGATTTTAATTTTGAATGCAAAATTTTTTGTTTTTATGAAAACATAATTAATTCTTTTCAAAAAAAATTTTGTCTTTTCTAATCAAATATAGAAAAAAAAATCTATCTTCTTTCAAATTTGTGTAAATAATTTTGAGTAATTTTTTTTTTTTTTAAATTAATTTTCAACACATTATAATTTTGTCGGTTTTAAAATATAACAAAATAAAAAGCAATTAGTTTAAAATTACTGATTTACAATAATTATTTCTGGTTTGAGATCAAAGTGTTTTTGCCACAATGAAAGGAAAAATAATAAAAAAAAAAATTATCTTGCAGAATATAGATCACATCACTTTTTTTAAACAAATGCATTAATGTTTTTGAGTAAATTAAAACAAAAACTAAATATATTTAAAAAACTTATAAATCTATAATATTAATAGGCTAGGCGATCTCTTGTGACTGATGTTTTGTTCTACCGTTTTATCCCGATTTTGACCAAACGTATATTATTTGAAAGGTATTTCTTTTTAGCCGTTTTGCAGATTTACAGATTTTTAAATTTTTTCCTTTGTTTTGAGTAAATTGCATTTAAAGTTGCTACTAACACATACATTAAATTATACAATGATATGTGTGTAATAAAAATGAGTTTGTTTTTTGTGTTGATTTGTGAATTGGCTATAATTGATTAGCATAATTTTAGGGTCTATATTTAATGAAAAAACAAAATTTCCTAGAATTTGCGTTCGAATTTCGAGGGCTAAAATTTGCTAGTATAAATAAATTTGCGAAATTAATTTTTTTTTAAAATTCTGAAAAATTACAAAATATTTTCCGAAAAGTGATACCAGTGATTCTAAATGTAATTTTTTTGTGCAGTTGGTAATACTGACTAAAAGTCTGGCAACATGAAAAGCTACCATAACGCCAGGTAATTTTTACACAAAATTAAAATGATATTGAAATGAATTTTTTTTTAAGAAAATAAGAATAAAAACTATTTTTATCAAATTAACTGACAAAAACCCGGATAGCTGAAAACGAATCGGTTTTTTTTTCAATGTGATTTTTCGATTGAAATGAAGATCGAAATTCTGAAATAAGCTTGTTTTAAATTTTGTCTTTACTACAGCCTTAAAATTCGCACAATTTTCTTAGTATTAAAATCAAGCTTTGTCATTTAAATGAGTATTAAAAGTTTAGAAAAATGATTACTGATTTTATTTCTTATTTTTAAAAAATAATTCGGAAAATTTTCTATTTGTATTTATAAATACTTTTTTTGTTAAAGGCATTGTTGCATTTTTTTTTTTTTTTAAATCCTGTTGTGTTTATTTACAAATTTTAAACTACTCACAAATACAGATCATACAACGACCTTTATTTGTTAAAATAATTATTGAAAATCTTATGGAGTTATGTTTCATTTTTAAAGGTTATAAATTTTATTTTTCAATTTTGTAGCAAAAATAATATAAATTATAAATAAAGAAAGAGAAAGTTTCGATCGTAAAATTATATAATGCTCTCCATTGTCTCAAAAGGAGCACTTACACACACGCACACACACACACACAGAATTGAAAGCTAAGAACTGTAAAGATCATCAACATTTACAATTACAATATGAGAGTAAAAAACTCATTGCAAACAGCAGACGACAAACCACAACACAAGAGCGAGGGTGAGGTCGAGAGCAAGGGCTGTTAATAATGAATCAGGAAATACTATGTATTTTTTTTTTTTTGGCATTTAGAAAAAGTGTGCGAGGAGAATAACTAAAAATAAAAAAAAAATGTGGTTTACGATTTAATTGTGATTGATCTCTTACACGAAAAAGCTCATACTAACGATATATTATGAAAAGAAAAGGAGAAGTAAGAAGAGGAGAATTAAAAAATAAGCCAAAGTGAGTCAAGTTTTTGTTTCCCCAGTAGTGCGTGGTTTCTTAGTAGAGCTTATTTTAGTAGGGTCTTCGAAAGAAAAAAATACAACGACAACTAAAACCAGAGAATTGAGTTTCGTTTAAAACAAAAAAAAAGAAGCAGCAGTAACAAAAGCAACAACAACAAATTAAAACATTTCCCTGTTTTATATAATTGAGTAAGAATATCACACAAACGAAAAACAGACTTCTAAAATATACAACAAAAATTGAGTATTTTAACTCACTTAAATTTCAGTATTTTGTTTTTGGCAATGTATGCGAAAAATAGCATTGACAATAAGGCCCAATATAAGTAATTATGGAACGCTGCTGGCCAAACCAGCAACGAGCAACAACCTAACACAACAGCTACTCTTTGCAACGAGCAACGTTAACGTCAAAATCGCACATACAAAAAACAAACTGCATGCTTACAATAATCTACGGGACAAAACAACGACCTAAGTCGGTGACTCCATGCATTTAGTAAGCGAACGCTACCGCTTCTTTTTTTTTTTGGCTGACTGACTGAATGTAAGTATGTGTGCCCATTGTATGTCGCTGTTAACGTTGACGGTCTTCTACAATATTTTTTTTTTATTACGGTATGATAGTAATAATGACGCTTTTCTGCTTCGGCTGCAACGACTAAAATATATGTTAAAATATATGGAAAAAAATGCCGAAAAAAATATACAACTCAAAACACAAGACAAAAAAATAGCAGTCTCGTAAAGAGAATATAATACACAACACAAAAATGCCACACAGGGTATTTCTCTGATTCAATTGGACATATACTGCACATTTTTCAATTCAGTTGAATTTTTTAATTCGATCAGTAAAGGTTCAAATAGAACAAAAACAACAACAACACCATCTAACAGTGGATTAATAACAAAACTACCTCAAAAAACTGATCCCAGCGGATATTTTTTCTAAAAAAAAAATAAAAAATAATTAACAGAAAAAAATTTTATATAAAAAAAAATATTTAAAAAAAAAAATTTTAACTGAATATATCAAAATAACAAAAACAATTTTAAATCAAATTTAAAATAAAAGAATATATGTATATATTTTGAAATAAAATAAGAGTGTCTTATAACAACTTACATATGCAAAAAATAAACAAAACTGTTTAAAAGAAATTACTAAAACTTAACAAAAACTCTTCGTTAATTATCAGCAAACTTTAAAAAAAAAAAGATTCAAGAAAATATTTAAAAAAAAAAATTAAAATCCAAAAATCAAAATGCAGTTAAAAAGTTTAAAATTTCGATAAAAAATTAAAAAAAAACAAGTAAGTTGAAAAAATAAATAAAAAATACCTACCACAAAAATTCAACAAAAAATTAGTCAATTTAGGAAAATAAACTTTAAAGCCTAAAATTTATTATAAGTTAAATTTAAAAAAAAAATAGTTTATCAGTTATTTCACATCATCTTATCTTTAAATTATTTATTTCATTGAAACTTTTATACTTTGATCGATTTAAAATTTTATTTATAATATATTATTTCATTAATAGGACATTTTGCTAATTATGAAAATGACCTAAAAAAATTCAAACTTTGGCATTCATATCTCCTTATGAGATTCCTACAAATATTCACATTCATAGAGAGCTTTCATAAATGAAGACAATAAGTGAATACATTCCAAAAGAATCACTTGCTCTTCAATTACAAAACAAGCACAAGTAAATATCAAATAAAAACTTGTACAATATACATCGTCCAAAGTTTTAGTGTTTAAGTAAATAAGAAATACCTAGTTGAAGTTAAAAAAAAATAAAGCCACAAATTTAAATTTTTGTTAATTTAACATTGTTTTTTTTTTCAAATTAGATGTTGTTATTTAAAATTAAAAGAAAAAAATAAATATACAAATTTGATTTTTTGATAATTTACCTAAGTTTTTTTTCAACTCAACTAAGTTGTTCTTTTGTAACATATTTAAAAAAAATATATATTTAGGAATGGATTGTTTAAATGTTTAATTAATTCTTTGATATAAAATATTACTTTCGAGAATTTATTTATTTTATTTTGACTGGGAAAGTAACGACATCTTCGGCTGTTGTTTTAAACAATAAAGTTGTTGTAAAAAAATGCACTTTCAAATTGTAAAAATTTTTAAAAGAAATTGAGAACTTCCTAATTAATAATTCCTTATTAATATTGGATATAACGAAGTGAAAAATTATATCAAAATAAAAATTTATATAAAGAAAATATAATATAAAATTTATATCAAAAAAGCCGAAGAACTGATATGGAGTTAATTAGGGTTTTATTGGACGAAGAATTAAGTGTAATAAAAAACAAAAGTTATATTTAATTGAAAAATATATGCTAAAATACGCCTATTTATAAGAAACTAGCAGATTCCAGCACACGAAATTCGAGTGCAATTTCTAGACAACTATATTTTTCAATTTAGCCAATTCACAAACCAACACTTTTTTGGTTTATTATAATTGTGAATGAAGATAACAAACTCAATAACAAACAAATTAACAAATTTAATGAACACACACATAGCATATGTATAATTTTATGTATGTGTTAGTAGCAACTTTAAATGCAATTTACTCAAAATCAAGGAAAAAATTTCAAAATCTCTAAATCTGATGAACAGCTAAAAACAAATACCTTTCAAATAATATACGTTTGGTTAAAATCGGGATAAAACGGTAGAACAAAACATCGGTAACAAAAAATCGCCTAGCCTATTAATATTATAGATTATTTATGAGGACATCCTAAGCATTAGCTCAAATGGACTTCACATGCTAAATAACAGCCAATAAAGACACCAACTTTTCACCACATCCATAAGCCATATAATCTGTTTCAAATCTTTGGAAGCTCTTTTTGCTGGGATATATTAAAGAAATGTAGTAAATTATTTGTAACTTAAGAAAGTGCAGGCTAAATAATTTGCTTTATTTTGGGGTTAAAAATTGTATTTAGTTAAATAGACATACTTAGTTTTTGGATTTATGAAACTCTTTTTTGGGGATGATTTTTCAATATTTTCAAATGGACAAAAAATATTCAATTAAAAACTTAATGAGTTTTATTTTCCATAAAGACAGAAAAAACTAATGAACTTCGATTATATTTGTAGCTGGAGGCTTATAAAGACTTGTGTCACACAAGCCGTAATAAACTAATGCCGTTTTCTTTTCTGACAAAAAATGTCGCACTTTATTTCACTTTTTTCGAAAAGTGTATTTTTTAATGCATTTTGAATTAAAAGCAACCTTATCTTATACATCAATCGAAAGGTCTCAAAGTGCTGTGTTCATAAAATTCAAAAAATTTTGATTATTATACCCTTTGAAGCCATAGGGGTAAAATATCCAAAAAAAAAAAGGGGAACAATGGGAAAATATTCTCACACTATGACCTGAAAGAAGTCAATGACTGCAATTTTTGCGATTTACGAGGTCTCGACCTTTCGATTGAGGTATGAGATAAGGTTGCTCTTAATTCAGAATATATTAAAAAATTCACTTTTCGAAAAAAGTGCAAATAAAGTGCGACATTTTTTGTCATAAAAGAAAACGGCATAAGATTCCATTTAGTGGATCAAAAGCAAAGGATGAAGGTACCATAGTTAGTTACCATATAATTATTTAAAAATTTTCATTATTGAATCTATTGCAGAAATATGCTCTGATTTAGTGATCGTTAACGTTTCCGTAACATTTTAAATGCGCGGTCATTAATCTGTTGTTAAAAAGAAAAATAATTTAAATCACAATAGAAATTCTGTTGTTTAAATTAGCAATATCTCAAAATCGACTTTTTGCGAAAAAGAATTTTTTTATTGTTGAAAGTTAATCTCTGGGGTATCAGAAACAAAGTTTGTTCTACGACTTTTTATTTCTAAATTTTTTGAAAAGATACCGTTATTTTTATGTTACTCACGAAAATTGCCTTTTTTTGACCGTGAAAACCAAAAAATTTTGTTTGACAATGTTCTGCAAATTTGTCCAGGAGTATTAGATCTAAATTTTGTCGGAATGTACCAACATCGAAAAAAAATCCAAATAAAAGGTTTTTTTTTAATTAAGAAAAATGTCATTACCGCCACCTTGTGGCTACTTTTTGCAACAATTGCTGAAACAGAAAAATAGATAATTTCAAAACCTTTCAAAAGAGGTATCCGTGATGAAACTCGGACGATAAATAAGGAATCTAGACGCAAAAGTAATTAAAAGTATACCGAATCTGTTTTTCTTTATAACTAAGTTTATTAATATCAAATGACTTTATTCAACGTTATTCAATTTTATATATCTGTGGTCACAAGCATTAACCGCCTAAGGCGAAAATCATGCTTTTGAGAAAAATAAATTTTTTATATATATGTAATAAGGCTTCAATACGACTTAGGTCAGAATGTTTTCATTAATAACTTTTTAATAAACAGTGTTAGAGATATGGGGATTTCACGTAAATATAAAGCGTTTTTAGTAGAATATGATAGCATACATAACTCAAATCATTCCTAACTCGACTTAGGCGGTTATCGCTTGTGACCACAGATATATGTGCAGTGTATTTCGAAAAAGTAGTCACTGTTAACAAAATTAGGATTAACTATAAAATTTTTTTAATTAAAAAAATCATTTATACTTTCCTTGAAAACATGATGATCCAAAGCCACTATTACTCGCTACTATTCACGTGTTTAAGTGGTTCAATGTGGCTCATTCAGGTGAAAAAACGAAAAATGCCACAAATAGGTTCGCTTGTTTTTTAAATCGCACAAAAACGGCTGAAGAGTTTTGCTTGAAACTTTGCACACTGGTCAATAACTTCAATATCCGTTCCCTTTAACATAGCAATGCTTAGTTTCTGAGATATGCATAGCCAAATGTCAAAAAAAAACTAAGAATTTTGCATTTTTTTAGATTTTTTTCAATTTGCGTCCGAACAAAACATTCTATCGTAAAACGGAACGGTGGAATTAAAGATATTGAAGTTCCAAACTAGGTAGAGTAATTTTTGCATAAAAGGCTTTAGTCATTTTTGTGTCATATAAAGTAATAATTTTTCCATTTGCACATAATTCTTTCAGCCATATCTTTTTCGCAGTGTACTGAAAAATTTTGTATCTTAAACGAGAGCTTACTATTCCAACTAAGTATCCCAAAAATAAAAAAAAAAAATGTTTTTTAATTATTAAAAAAAATTCGGCGTCTAATTCGATTTCAGTTGATAATTCGAAGTATCCAATATCATCCTATATTTCACACAACGGATATATGAGGACCACCGTAATGTCCATTTGAGGTAGCCGAATGTATCCCCCAATAAATAGAAGTAATTTGATATAAATATCTTTAAGTTGGAAAAAACTTTTTTTGTAGATATTGCTAGTTTAAATTCCCTAACTCTATCAAATTTTTGAAAATTAAAAATTTAAAGTCAAGGAAGAACCCCAGTCCATAAAATAAAAAATAAAATAAGGTCAAGCAAATGTAGGCCCTTTTATTACTTAAATAAATGATCTTCCAAAGATCATTTAGATTATAATTTTAGCACATAAAATATTATAAAAATCTCATTATTTGAGAGAAACTACTTTCATTGAATAAGACTTTATGTTCACATAAATGGCCAACATATTGTTTTCCTATTTTATTTTGTACTCGCATTCCAAAGCACCCTCCAAAATATTTTCCATATAGTTTCAAGTGAAAAATATTCGCTTTATAAAGGCAATATTTGGACTAAAAGCACAAGAGATTGAAAGAACAGTGGAACAGTAGAAGGTTTATATTAGTTTTTTTAATTTAAAAAAAAAATTGTAAATAACTTTTAAATTTTTTCTATATAGAGTTTTCTTCAAAATTGTTATTTTTGAACTCTCTCTTTAACCACTCCAACTCTACTCAACACACTCAATTAATTAAAGATAATAAAGATTTTTCTCGTAACCATTGCTTTAGATTGTAAAACACAAACAAATTATAATGTTTAAATTAGAGAGCTTTTTTGCAGAAAGCAGAAGGACATTTGAGTTATTTTACTTTATATATATCTTTGCGATATTTTCTTAAATATGCCCTTTAACGAAAATGCATGTAGCAAATTCTAGCTCTTTTGTATTTGTTCGTTGCTAAAGATGTTTTGTTGTTGTTGTTATTGTTGTTTCTGTTATTGTTGCTGCTGCTGGTGGTAGTGTTACTGTTTGATCGTGTTTAGCTTTACGTTTTATCGTCTGCACTTTTCGCATTGTTGTTGTTGTTGTAGTATTTTACTTGATTCCCTTTTTTTCCAACATCATCTCACTCCTCTGATTCGCAATTTTTTTTTTATTATTATTACACTGTTTTCAATGTTTAAATAACTTACGGAATGTATATTGTGTATTGTGTAGAGTATGTTGACGGACAAGTAGATTCTTGTTTTTTACAATGTCGTTATTTTAGACTTCGTAAAGTTGCAAACGAGAACGCACGCACTAAGCGGAAGATCACTCTCTTTAGAAATTAAAAAAAAAAAAAAAAAAAAACAATATTACACTGTGCTACATATATTTATATATAACAAATGTTGAAGAAAAAGAATAAAGGTGACAGCCAAGGCGAACAACAAAATACTTTAGTAAAATTCGATGAATAAAAAACGATTTTTGTTAAAAAAAAAATTAAAACAAAAATTAAATGTGAATTTGGAATATTGCAAATAAAAAAAATTATTAAAAAATGTGTGCAATTTTTTAGATTTTAGAAAAATATGACAAGATTATGATTTTTTCTATTGGAAAATAAAAACAACAAAGGAAGTGTTATTGTAAATAACTCAGGATTAGTTAAGCTTTATATTAATTGTTATATCTCAGGATTTTTGCTGTTTTTTTGTTTAATTTTATTTAATGGTAAGTTTTTACAAACAATTGTCGAATAAAAAAATTAAAAAAACATGCATTAAAAAAAGATAGTAAAATAAATATTTATAATAAAAATTAATAGAAATGTTTGAATATAACTATACTTAATGCGAAATTTTGGAAAGGAATTTTGTAAAATTACAAAAAAAAAATTGTAATCAACAAAATTTATATTATGTACAAAGTACAATGGTAAAGCAATATATCAAATTGCTTAAATTAAAATATTTAGATTAAAAAAAATTATTAACAATATTAAAAAGTTAAAATTATTGTCTTACAGAATCAGTATTTTTAGATAATTTATTTATTCATTTCAAAAAAGCAAAACAAATTAAATAACATATCCAGCGAATTTTTAAAAAAATACAACAAAATCAGGGTTGTATTTTGATTGGCACAAATGTAAACAAAAAGAAAAAAGCTGATAGGATAGAGAATATGAAATTAACTGATGTTGATATGAATCTTAATCCTCAATAATATAATATCATAAGATAATGATAATAATATAATAAAACGAGGTAAGGCAACATCTTAAATTAAAGCAACAAGTAAAACTAGAGATTTTAAAAATAAATCAATAAAATACTATAAATTTATTCATAAATACATATGTATATATTTTTTGCTAACAAAATCTTTTGTACATAGTATTTAACTATTTTATACCTTTTTTTTCATCACGGGCTAAACAACGAAATATATTCTTTAAATTAAGGGAACATAAAATGTCCAATGAATTTTTCTATAATTATCAATACGAGACTTTCCAATCAACAGCTGATTTTGATGTCAATCACTTTAGAGCTAGATATCCAGTTTTTAACCTAAGACTTCAAAAAATTTAAATTATTGTGGAATGCGGAAAAGATTCGTGTCAAAAACCATATACAATGAGTGCCAATATAATGAAAACTTTTAACAAAATATATTTTTGACGACTTGAATGGTCAATACCAAAAAATTGGATCATCTATAATATTAATAGGCTAGGCGATTTCTTGTGACCGATGTTTTGTTCTACCGTTTCATCCCGATTTTGATAAAACGTATATTTTTTTAAGGTATTTCTTTTTAGCTATTCATCAGACTTACAGGTTTTTAAATTTTTGCCTTTATTTTGAGTAAATTACATTTAAAGTTGCTACTAACACATACATAAAATTATACAATGTTATGTGTGTGTTTACTAAATTTTTTTTTATTGTGTCTGTAAGTTTGTTTCCTTCATTCACAATAATAAAAAACCAAAAAAGTTTTTGTTTGTGAATTGGCTAAGTTGAAATAAAGTTGCCTAGAATATGCACTCGACTTTCAAGCGCTGCAATCTGCTAGTAAAATTAAATACTCTTTGATTAATTTAAATATTTGTATGTTTCATTTATTTAAATAAGAAAAAATATTAGCATAACATAGCTTAAATTCAGAAAAAAATAACAAAAATAAAAAGTATTCAATTTTATGCTGTTGGCAAAACATTGGAAACCTTTACTACACATTAAATGAAAACTTTCCCTCTATTTTAGGTTTCAATATTTGGCAATGCCGCAGTACCGACGCATAGGGTCAATTAAATTGTTGATAATAATAACTAAAATTTTCCCACTCTGATTTATTTGCCTCTATGAGATCTGTCTTGTCTGTGTAATTATAGAATTTTCTATAGGATTGGGATCTGGTGATTGGACTGTCCATTTCAAAAACACTAACTGCATTAGATTGTAGCCATTCGATGTGTGTTTTGAGTCATTGTCACGTTGGAATTTCCAGACCAGGGCCATATTTTCCTCCACGTATGGATACATTACGTCATTATGAATTTTCCTGTATCCAATTCCAGTTAGAGCAGATTTCGCTACATGAATTGAACCCTTTCCTTGGCCCGCAAAGCAACCACAATCCATAATATTGCCACCACCGAACTTCACAGTTTTGTTTGTTTATTTTGGATCCAGTCTTTTTCCTTTGCCTCTTCGTACAAACGTTCTTCGCCCGCCGAACTTAACAGTTTTATTTGCTTATTTTGGGTCCAGTCTTTTTCGCTTTTTCGGTGGTTTCTTCTCAGGACGATAACAACCAAGATCAGCCTCAATTAATAGTAGAGAAACAGTTCGAGTATATATTTATACCCTATACCACTATGTGGTTTGGGTATAATGACTTTGTGCTGCTGTTTGTAACAACCAAAAATATTTGACCTAGACCCATCTTTAATTATACCGATCGAATCAGAATCACTTTCTGAGTTGATTTAACAATGTCCGTCCGTCCGTCCGTCCGTCCGTCTGTGTGTCCATGTAAAGCTTGTAATCAAACTGCAGGTCGCAAATATGAATATATTTTGATGAAATTTGACATATAAGCTGTTATCGGCCATGGGATGAACGCTATTGAAATTGGTGAGAATCGGTCCATGTTCAGACCTAGCCCCCATACAAATTACCCCTATGAAATCGACATAAATTGCCATGAGATCCAAATTGTCATAGAGATCTTACTCAAATTGGGTTTTGTATGCGTTTATTACGTTCATTAATGAGTAGTCCAAGTAGTCCCCATATAGATCTGCTTCCCGATCTTCACTTAAATCTATTAAAAAACAAAAATATTGCACTGATTCTTCTCAGATTTTGTTTGTATATATTTTCGCAAAATACAAGAGACTTTACCAAACATGATCAGGATCGGTCCATTTTTGGATCTAGTCCCCATATAGATATAGCATCCGATATGAACTTTTTCATATCTGCAGCCAAAAAAATTAATAAAAACCCACTCAAATTTGGTTTTTGCCTATTTTCTATGTCCAGTTAGTTGGGCCTAAGAGATAGGGTCTCTGAACGCATGGTATAGGGTATTGTATAGTCGGTCTAGACGGACTATAATTTTCTTACTTGTTTTCGTTTCAGATTGTTAATGACTTAATTATGTAGCATTTTAAGATATTTTTGAACTCTCTTGATATTAAATCAACCTGTCTTTGACTTGATTTACAGGGCCTGCCACCTTTTTCACGATATTTCTTTATAAATTTTTAAAATTATGGATTCATTCAAGGAATATTTCTCAAAAATTTTCTTTTGCTTAAGACCAGCAGTAAAATCATCTATTATTCTGGTTTTTAACTCTCCACAACACTTTATTTTGAAATTATTTTATAATAATTAATTATAAGATGAAAACATTGAAAAATACAATTGTGTTTAAAAAAATTACGGTTACGACTTAATACATTTTCTTTCATATCATCATCTATTTTTATTGTTGTAATCAACGCTGGTACAGAAGTTTAAAAGTTTCCATTGTTTTGGCATCACAAAAAAATATTTTTTTTGGTTTGCTTATTTATTATATTTTTAATTGTATGTTGAGAAACAAATTTGTTATATTGAACACACCAAAGAAAGATATGGCAAAAAAATACATAATTTTAGGACTTAACGCGATATTACTAAAAAACAATATTGGAAAATTTCGAATTTTGTAAAAGTTTCCAATGTGTTGTCACCCATTGTTTATTATTATATATCTTTTTTATCACGGGTTAAATAAGAAACCCATTTTTTATATTAAGGGAATATAAAGTGACTAAGGAATTTCTTTTTTATAATTAAAGGAATCTTATAAACAAGAACAGCTGATATGATGGAGACTTTGCAATCAGCAGCTGATTATGATTTTAATCAATAAAGTTTTTAGAAAATAATTATTTTTTACATTTCGAATTTTCACATTAATATTCTAATATGAATAATTCATACTGAAATTGCATAAAACTTAATAAAAAAATAAAAGTTACACAAAAAATAAAATGTTTATATGTACATTTAGATTAGATTTCATAATAAATAATTTCTGAGGAGATTTTAAAATCACAAAAAACTACAGATAAAAAAGTAGTGAATCAATAAAATTTTGTTTAGAAACTTTTACAACAAATTAATCTTTTAACAAAATTTTGTTAGGAAACATTTTTAATTTTACAAAGTTTTAAATTTGTTAAATTTACAAAGCAAAAAAAAAATTTTTTTATTATATTTTAATTTTTTTTAATTTTCATGACACCTCATGTCCAAAAAAAATTAAATCAAATAATTTTATCAGGGAAATTATTGAAATTATTTTTTATTTTCCCAAATAAAATGCTAAGAATAATTTTACTTTGGCCTCTGGTTAAGAGTAAAAAGGACACTTGGTCTGTCGTTTGTCCGTTTTCTTGAAATAATAAAATAAAATATGGAATTTCGATTGATTTGACCCGATACTGAATGCGGCGATTAGACCCCAGCTATTTAAATTTTTTAATAAGCATAAAGCCAATGTAAGTTCTAACAATTAATATTAGTTAAAATTAAATATAACTTTTAAAAATTTCATGGCCACGCATGTGGCCAATAGTGGTGAAGAAGTTAATTTAGATATTCGTGAGTAATTTAGAAAATGACTGTAGAAAGCAAAAATAAAACTACTTTAGTTTTTTTTCCAAATCGAAAGTGTTTCAGTTTATTTCCATGTAAATACGACCACAAGTGTCGAGATTTTTTACTTTCGCTTTCAAGAATAGTAATAGTTTTGTTATCAACACCACAAACTTTTAAATAACAACAAATCAAATACATACATACATATGTATATACTACGACTAACTTCTATACAAAAAGAAAGAAAAAAAAGTAAAAACCACCATCAATAGACTGTGTCGCTGTCACATACCACTACTTTTGCAGGCGCAAACAAACAGTGAACCAACACCCTCAAATAAATTATCGCTTTACAATATTAAACGCATACAGTAACAGAAAATTAAAATTAAAAAAAAAATATTCATGGTCATACATTATAAAAGCATAACAACTATCCCTAAAATTAATGCAAACATGACTTTGTACAGGCAAGTTTGTGTGTAGCAGTGTGTGTGTGTGTGTGCGTGTGTGTGTGTGTGTGTGTGTGTGTGCGAAGTGTGCAATTTGTGAATGCATCTCTGGTTGGGTTTTTAAGTCATCAAAACAAATCAACAAGCATATCCGCCAATTCTCTATGATACGACAGTAACAGCAACAACAACCACAAGCAAAACTACAATCAACGCACTCAACCGAGCAAAGCTAACCTAAAAACCAAAAAAAAAAACGTTTGCAAAATTTCGGGTAGACAGACAGACAAAAAAAAAAGAATGTCACAGTAAAACAACAACAAAAAAAGCAACGAGCGATCTAAAAACTATCTGACAAACGGTCTTTTCAACTGTCTGTCCATCCCCACCTCTATCCCTCCATATTTAATAAGCTTTATTTTTGCCAAAAGCAGAGGGAGGCCTCTGTCTTCCTGTTGATATAAATTGTAACCCAGACCGAGAAAATTAAAAAAACAACAGACAGACAGACAGAAACCGGCAACATCTCTAGTAACAAGGTGACGTAATGCACATTATACTCCACTAACACATTTTTCTACATTCCTCTTTTACACAACGGCAACAACAACAACAACAACACATCAGTATAAACATGTTATACAGATTCTATAACTAGGGACAGACCAACATATACGGGCTAAAAATTTATTTAAAAAAAACAGCACACAGCAGTCCTATGCACGTAGATAAAACGAAGACTGTAAATTTCTAGACGAAGAAGAATCGTAAACACAACAGCAACTACGAAAATTTTACTTGATTCTTAAAGGGCTGCTCCAACTGATTCAATAACAAAGACAAAATGAAACAAAAACAACACAAAACAGGCATTAACGAAAGACCAGACGCAGACAACAAATGATACAGGCTTCTATTCCACAAAAAAAAAAGACACACAGATACACAACTCTATCAACAACATCAATTACCCAGCAGTCAGAAATGGAAACGCTAAGTTGAATCATGTATTTCTGAATTTTGTATGCAAAAGGCTCATATATTCATAAGATTTTTATGAAAATATTTTTTCGTAAATGAAGATCGCTGTGGTTTAAAATAAATTGATCATATGAACGATCATAGGCCTTCAATAATATACAACTCAAAATGTGATATCAGTAAGTTAAATGATTAATCTTAAAATATGTGTATTCTATACCACTTTGAGTATTTAAAAGCTGATTAAATCACCGATCGTAGCTGTTGGTCCTGTTACTCAAAATATTGGCTAGTAGCTATATCTTACGATTTTAGAATATTAAATTCCAAAAACGTATAGTCGATCTCTTCCTAGAAGTGTCTAAAATTTTCTTACTGAAATTATAAATAATTTATTTTGGTTTAGTGGTTCCTTTAATTGTTTTGATGTCGCAGAACTTACTGAAATCACTGAGATGTTATTTCTACCCTAAGTCACAAGCGTGACCGGAAGCAACTATCTGTTTTGATAGGAACTCAAAGACAAATCGTAGTGTTGCCAGCTGATATCTGCATAAATATTAATCAAGGCTTGAAACCCCACTCTCCTGATGGCTACTAAAGTATCTATAATATTAATAGGCTAGGCGATTTCTTGTGACCGATGTTTTGTTCTACCGTTTTATCCAGATTTTGACAAAGCTTATATTTTTTGAAAGGTATTTCTTTTTACCTGTTCACCGAACTTACAGATTTTTAAATTTTTGCCTTTATTTTGAGTCAATTGCATTTAAAGTTGCTACTAACACATAAATAAAATTATACTATGCTATATGTGTGTTTATCAAATTTGTTAATGTGTTTGTAAGTCTGTTTTATTCATTCATAATAAACCAAGAAAGTGTTGGTTTGTGAATTGGCTAAGTTAAAAAAAAGTTGCCTAGAATTTGCACTCGAATTTCGAGCGATGGAATCTGCTAGTTAAATATGAATGTCTTAGATAATGTCTATATAGCTAATAGAGAAACTATAATAATAGGTCATAATAAAAGCGAATGTAGGAACTAAAACCTGATATTAAAGAACAACAATCTCAGATCTTATGTAATTCAAGAGAAGATTTAAGGATTCCCAAGTCTAAGTAAGACCAGGACGAGAGTTGAACTTAAAGAAACTATGATTCCAAAAGATTCAAAATTTAAGAGTCTTAGAAATCATCTTCAAATATTTTTTCATCCATCAAGCAAAGCTTCTTATAAAAGCTTTTTATTTATTTAATTTGAAAACCACGCTAAGCGTAAATTGATTGCTGATTGGGTTATTTTTACGACGAAATTCTACAGATCTCTTCTATTAGGCGTATAATACACCCAGACATATTCAAGATCTTCTATATATACCAACATCATTTACGTCTATGTATTAGTATATTAAGTTTATTCTATCATTGTGTTTTTCCTATATCGCTTGATATTCTTCATACAAATTTATTTGATAGAAGAAACCTGACTAGAATTGCATTGTGTTATAGTGTGATATGGTCATATTTTCAAGGTTTCTTGATTATCTTTCTGTTTTTTTATATATATTTTTTTTTTTTTTTTGCAAACAACAACAAATATACTATATAGTTTTTATTATTATTTTTTTTTATTAAGGGTTAAATAAAGAAATCTCCCTTTTTACCATAGGGGAATATAAAGTGGCTGACAAAATTTTTTTTTATAAAAATTTAGTAGTTTCACTTTTTTTGCACATAATAGTTGTAGTTTTAGTAGTAGAAAAAAAACAAAAACATAAACAATAATCCCACATGTGTCTTTGGTAGGAAAACATATAAGGTTTCATTGATAATGTGATACTTTCCTCAAATAACACAAAAAAAAAACTTCACTATACATATGATAAAGTGACGTAAGTTAGTTTTAATTTAGCTAGGGAAGGTATTTAGCTGAGACAATGAATGAAAAAAATTAATTAAAACACACAACCATGATCAGTAATAAAAAAAAATGTTAAGTAGACAGAAGAGAAGCACTAAGAAAATCTAAAGGAGTTTAATATTTAAAATTTTTATTGTAAACCTCGTAAAAAATTCAATAAAATTAAATGTGTGCCATAGATAAGCATAAAACAAAGATTAGGTTCGAAACTCCAATTAATATAGAAATATAAAATAAAAAATATTTGTAAAAAAAAAGATATGAAAATTATATTTGGATGGCTCGCTTTCCAAATCTATTAACTCCACTTTCTGGTATATTTCGGCTAATTGTTTGGAGGTGTTAATGGTGTTATTCCTTATTATTAGAAACCATTATTTCGAATATAAACAATCAAGCTCTTTGACATTAAAATTTTCATAAATCAGTAAAGGTGCTATTACACGAAATGTTTTTTACATATGTACTGTCACTTTTTTTTATCCATATGAAATTCTTCATTGTCTTTTACATACGATTCATAATTTTTGCTATGACACGTGCATATGTATTTCCGTATGACATAACCTCTAAATGTAAACAACAGCTGATTTAATATGTGAATTTACAAAAATTTATTGTTAAAAAAAGTTATATATATTTTAATTGTTAATTAATACTACACAATTTATTTTTCTTTCAATATTAATCTTTAAAATTTACTCTGTTTTTCTTTCGCCACAAGCAGTGCTGTATTTTCACATGTTTGTCATGCAAAAATAGAACCTGTTCTAATTGAAAAATGTACTTGTGACTTTCCTCATGTATTGTACATAAACAATGTTTCATATGTATCACACGATGTGTATAACTTTTGTTGTGGGAAAATTTGACAGTACATATGTAAAAAACACATCATGTAATAGCACCTTAAGTGAAGTTTATCTATGTATTTGGCATTCACTTGAAGAAATAATTTAACGATAAACTATTTCGTCAACTAATTAAAAGGGATTCAAACTTTTAGCAAGTCCACATCTGCTTATAAGCTGAAGACAATAAAAACGCATAACATTAAATAAAATCTTTATAGCAAAAAAAAAAAACTAACCAGTTTTAAATATTTTGCTTAAAAAATCCATTATAGAAGTACGCAATAGTCAAGCTCAACATCTAGTATATAATTCCGAATTTACAAATCTGAATTAGACTTATCGCCTCACAAGCACTTTCGTAATTTCTGTTCAGTCCTTGAAATCAAAATACAGGCAAAAATAAGGTGATATTAGAATGAGATTTGATACGATCGACCAAATGACGATCTCTATTGGATTTGGTAACAATAGCAGCAAGTTCGACGAAAGCTTTCTGCGTTAAACTTAAATTTCCCTAGGACCGCGATAAGCATAATATACCTTGTACTTATTTTGAAGTTAATTTCTACTTTAGTCATAGTTCTAGTCCCATATAAAGAGCTGTACGCAGCTTGTTAAGGGATCTTAACAGAAAATTTTCATATATTTCTTAAAGAAAAAAAAGCACAAAAGTACCTTTTAGTGCAACGCTAGAAATCAGCTGTTTTCTGTCAATTATTAAGAATTGTGAAATTGAAAACAAATCAATTCTTCGGTTCTGCTTTATTTGGCCTGCTAAACGCTTTTTAAGCTCAGCATCAAAATTACCCATCCGCTTCTTGTTTTTTTTTGCCGAATTTTGTTCGTTTTTTCCATGTTTGCAACTGAAAAATAACTTTTATTTTTTTTAGCATATTACATTTTGTTTATGCTTACCTCTCCTGTCAAAATTCCTTTCAGAAAGAACGAAAAATTTGATATTCCTGCTCAAAGCCTGGGTTGCCTAACTTCATTTACGTCAAAAAAAAGTAGTAAAAACAATACTACTTTTTTAAAAAGCTGCGGACTATCAACAGAAATTTTTTGACAGAAAAATTCCTTAAGCATTTCTGAAGCGTTTTTTTATATGAAGTTTTTGATTCCTTAGCAAGCTGCGTACAGGCCTTAAAGCATAATCCTAATATTAACTAACATCAGTGATTGACATTGATTTTGTATATGTTTTCAAAATACAAAAATCACCTAACTTTAATCAGGATCGGACCATGTTTGGATCTTTGGATTACTCACTCAAACTTGGGCACGACTTATTTTTTATATCCATTAATAACCTGTTCCGTGGTTGAGATATGAAATTTTTAGCTTAACCTCTTTGCCGAAACTCATGCTGTTAGGTATCGCATAGTCGACTGTAACTTCCAAACAAGTTTAATTAAACTAAGTTTTTCTAAAAAAAATATGATAATTTGTTGTAAATTAAAATGTTATAAAAATATTATAAAATTGTTACAAAAAAAAAATTATTTCATATAAATCTTATTTTGTAAAAATTTTATAAAAAAATTATAATAATAGTTATATAAAAAAATAATAAAAGTAGCATACAAAATATTTATAAAGAAATTATAAAAAAAAAATTAATAAAAATTTATTTTATAAATGTATTATAAAAAAACAAGTAAGAAAATCTAGGCCGACTATACAATACCCTAAACCGTGCGTTTAGAGACCCTCTTTAGTCAAACTGATTAGATATAGAAAATAAGTATAAACCAAATTTGAGCGGTATTGTTAGTATTTTTTTTTTTACTTAGGATATGAAAAAGTTCATATCGGATGCTATATTTAAATGGACCGAATCAAACTATATTTGGTAGGTCACTTATTTTTTCTAAGACATATATAAACCGAATTTGAGAAATATCTGTGTTTTTTGATAGATTTAAGTACCAAATTTGACCGAAAGCTGTGATTATTCGGATATTATGACAATTTAAGTCGCTCCGATAAAGGTCATTTGTATGGGGACTAAGTCATGAACGGATTTTCACAAATATTAATAGGATTAGTCCTATGGTCGATGAAAGCTTATATACCTAATTTAATCAAAATATATTCATATTTGCGATCTGTAGTTTGATTACAAGGTTTACATTGACACACAAACGGACGGACGGACGGATATCGCTAAATCGACACAGAAAGTCATTACCTGACCAAAATTTTATTAAAAAAAAAATTATAAAAAAAAAATTTTTAATTAAGAGTCTTAATTTCGGCTGAGCCTTATCTTTGATAACCTTCACTCGTGTTCTCAACCCAATACTATAAGCAAGGCTGTCAACACTAAGAGTCCGTGAGTCCGAAGAAAGGGGATATGTGTAAACACATAGTAATTAAACATTTTTTATGGCACTTTTTAAAATCACACAGAAAGCGTCATCTATGTATTACTTATAGCAATCAGTTAGGGGCTCTGCTATCAAAAAAATATTTATTATTATTTATTATTTCAATTTTTCGTTTTTCATTTTATGTATTTCATTTTTTATTTTTCCTTTTTCATTTTTATACCCTCCACATCTCAGTGGCAGAGGGTATATATAGGTTTGTCATTCCGTTTGTAACGCATCGAAAAACTAATTTCCGACCCAATAAAGTATATATATTCTTGATCCTTATCACAGCTCGAGTCGATATAGCGATGTCCGTCTGTCCGTCTGTCCGTCTGTCCGTCTGTCCGTCTGTCCGTGTGTCTGTTGAAATCACGCTCATTCAAAAAAAAAAGCATTTACTTAGGTCAGGTTACGAAAAAATTATTTGCCATAATTCCCACCAGGTTGGTATTGAAATCGGAGTAAATCGGGAGCCTCTGCGCTGAGAAATGAACAAAAGTTTATAGATACCTCTAAAAAAAACATGAAACCTAGTGTTTTCTTGTAATAGTTTAGTGGTTGAACATACAACAACATAAAAAAAGCCACAAAAAAAATGTGATTCATACATATTAACAATAACAAGAACACAACTACCATGAGCTATGTTAATAGTATTGCCACAAACCGAGGTGGAGGGTATCAAAGATTCGGCACAGCCGAATTTAACACTCTTACTTGTTTATTTTTAATTTTTAATTTTTTATTTTTCAGTTTTTATTTTTCATTTTTTATTTTTCACTTTTCATTTTTTATTTTTCTTTTTTCATTTTTTATTTTTAATTTTTTATTTTCCATTTTTTATTTTTAGTTTTTAATTTTTTATTTTTCATTTTTTATTTTTAATTTTTTATTTTCCATTTTTTATTTTTAGTTTTTCATTTTTTATTTTTCATTTTTTATTTTTCATTCTTCATTTTTTATTTTTCATTTTTAATATTTAATTTTTAATTTTTAATTTTTAATTTTTAATTTTTAATTTTTAATTTTTAATTTTTAATTTTTAATTTTTAATTTTTAGTTTTTAATTTTTAATTTTTAATTTTTAATTTTTAATTTTTAATTTTTAATTTTTAATTTTTAATTTTTAATTTTTAAGTTTTAATTTTTAATTTTTAATTTTTAATTTTTAATTTTTAATTTTTAATTTTTAATTTTTAATTTTTAATTTTTAATTTTTAATTTTTAACTTTTAATTTTTAATTTTTAATTTTTAATTTTTAATTTTTAATTTTTAATTTTTAATTTTTAATTTTTAATTTTTAATTTTAAATTTTTAATTTTTAATTTTTAATTTTTAATTTTTAATTTTTAATTTTTAATTTTTAATTTTTAATTTTTAATTTTTAATTTTTAATTTTTAATTTTTAATTTTTAATTTTTAATTTTTAATTTTTAATTTTTAATTTTTAATTTTTAATTTTTAATTTTTAATTTTTAATTTTTAATTTTTAATTTTTAATTTTTAATTTTTAATTTTAAATTTTTAATTTTTAATTTTTAATTTTTAATTTTTAATTTTTAAGTTTTCATTGTTAATTTTGCATTTTTTTATTTTTCTTTTTCTATTTTTAAATTTTTCATTTTTTATTTATAATTTTGCATTTTTTATTTTTAATTTTTTATTTTTTATTTCTCATTTTTCATTTTTTATTTTTCGTTCTGAATTTTTAACTTTTCATTTTTCTTTTTTTATTTTTCATTTTTCATTTTTCTTTTTTTATTTTTCATTTTTCATTTTTTATTTTTCATTTTTTATTTTTCATTTTGTATTCTTCATTTTTTATTTTTCATTTTTTATTTTTCATTTTTCATATTTAATTTTTCATTTTCAAAAAGTTTATTACATATCATAATTCCTTCACCAATACAATCATAAGTCACACCGATTTTGTCAGCACTAAGAGGCCGTGAGTCCGAACAAAGGGGATATGTGTAACCACATAGTAATTAAAGATTTTTTGCACTTTTTAAAATCAAACAGAAAGCGTCATCTATGTATTACTTATAGCAATCAGTTAGGGGCTCTGCTATCAAAAAAATATTTATTATTATTTATTATTTCAATTTTTCGTTTTTCATTTTATATATTTCATTTTTTATTTTTCTTTTTAATTTTTCATTTTTTATTTTTCATTTTTTAATTTTCACCTTTTATTTTTCATTTTTTATTTTTCATTTTTCATTTTTTATTTTTAATTTTTCATTTTTAATTTTTCATTTTTTTATTTTTCATTTTTTATTTTTCATTTTTTATTTTTCATTTTTAATATTTTATTTTTCATTTTACATTTTTTATTTTTCATTTTTCTTTTGTTTTTAAGTTTTCATTTTTTATTTTTAATTTTGCATTTTTTATTTTTTATTTCTCATTTTTTATTTTTCATTTCTCATTTCCAATTTTTTATTTTTCATTTTTTATTTTTTATTTTAAATTTTTAATTTTTTATTTTTAATTTTTTATTTTTCATTTTTTAATTTTCATTTTGTAATTTTTTATTTTTTATTTTTCATTTTTTATTTTTCATTTTTTATTTTTAATTTTTTCTTTTTAATTTTTTATTTTTAATTTTTAATTTTTTTTTTCACTTTTTATTTTTCATTTTTTATTTTTTATTTTTCATTTTTCATTTTTCATTTTTCTTTTTTAATTTTTAAGTTTTCATTTTTTATTTTTAATTTTGCATTTTTTATTTTTAATTTTTTATTTTTTATTTCTCATTTTTCATTTTTTATTTTTCATTTTTAACTTTTCGTTTTTAATTTTTAACTTTTGATTTTCCTTTTTTTATTTTTAATTTTTAAGTTTTTATTTTTCATTTTTTATTTTTCATTTTTATACCCTATACCACTATGTGGTTTGGGTATAATGACTTTGTGCTGCTGTTTGTAACAACAAAAAATACTTGACCTAGACCCATCTTTAATTATACCGATCGAATCAGAATCACTTTCTGAGTTGATTTAACAATGTCCGTCCGTCCGTCCGTCCGTCCGTCCGTCCGTCCGTCCGTCCGTCCGTCCGTCTGTGTGTCCATGTAAAGCTTGTAATCAAACTGCAGGTCGCAAATATGAATATATTTTGATGAAATTTGGTATTTGATCTTTTATCGGCCATGGCATGAACGCTATTGAAATTGGTGAGAATCGGTCCATGTTCAGACCTAGCCCCCATACAAATTACCCCTATGAAATCGACATAAATTGTCATAAGATCCAAATTTTCACATAGATCTTACTCAAATTGGGTTTATGTGCGTTCATTACATCCACTAATGAGTAGTCCAAAAATGATCCCTTTGGCCCCATATAGAGCTGCTTCCCGATCTTCACTTAAATCTATCAAAACACAAAAATATTGCACTGATTCTTCTCAAATTTTGTTTGTTTATATTTTTGCAAAATACAGGAGACTTTACTAAACATGGTCAGGATCGGTCCATTTTTGGGCCTAGTCCCCATATAGATATAGCAGCCGATATGAACTTTTTCATATCTGCAGCAAAAAAAATTAATAAAAATCCCACTCAAATTTGGTTTTTGCTTATTTTCAATGTCCAGTTAGTTGGGCCTAAGAGATAGGGTTTCTAAACGCATGGTATAGGGTATCGTATAGTCGGTCTAGACCGACTATAATTTTCTTACTTGTTTATTTTGTATTTTTCATTTTGTTATTTTTTATTTTTCGTTTTTCGTTTTTCACATAACCATCTTGGTTATTATCTTACTTTCATCGATAAACCATTCGTTCACATATACAGCGTTACCAATAAATATTTTTTACTATTTTATTTTTTTTGTGTGAAATGTTAAAGGAGTATCGTACGCCATTCCTCGGCTATTGGGCCTGAAAGCTCCAAATTCAATACAAACCTGCTCGAAATAATGGCGAACAATATTATTCTAATTTTTGTGCATGAGCGCGATATCAACAGACAGTCAGACAGACAAATGAACAGACGGACAACGCTACATGGACTCGAGTTGTTCTAAGGACTAAGAATATGTGTTCTAGTGTCGCAAGTAATAAATGACCATGTGATATACACCCTCTGCACTGTGTGGACGGTTTAGAAAAAATTAAAAATTTAAAAAAAAATCATTTTATAACAAAGAAAAAAATTATGAACGAAAATTAATAAAAACTAGCAGATTCCAGCCCTCGAAATTCGAGCGCAAATTCTAGGAAATTTTATTTTTTCATTAAATAAAGACCCTAAAGGTATGCTAATCAATTATAGCCAATTCACAAATCAACACAAAAAACAAACTCATTTTTATTACAAATACATTAACAAATTTAATAAACACACACATAGCATTGTATAATTTTATGTATGTGTTAGTAGCAAATTTAAATGCTATTTACTCAAAATAAAGGAAAAAATTTAAAAATCTGTAAATCTGCATATCGGCTAAAAAGAAATACCTTTCAAATAATATACGTTTGATCAAAATTGGGATAAAATGGTAGAACAAAACATCAGACACAAGAAATCGCCTAGCCTATTAATATTATAGATATTATAAAACAAAATAATAAAAAAATTTGTGAACAAATATTTTAAAAAAATTATAATAATAATTTACATTAAAATTAATAAATATTTTATAAGAAATATAATATAAATTTTTTAACAAATTATTAATCATAAAAAAATATATATAAAATAAATAATAAAAATTTTATAAGCAATTTAGGAAAAATTAAAAAAAAACATATTATAAAAATTTTATAATATACATATATAAGTTTAATAAAAAATAAGAATAAAACAATTAATAAATTAACAAACAATTAATATTATAAAATTAAAAAAAATATATAAAAAATAAATTAAAATTTTATAAAAAAAATTATTAAATATTTTACAAAAAAAAGTTAATAAAAATTTTATAAAAAAAATTTAATGAAAGTTTTATAAAAAATTAATAAAAAAATGAAACAAAATAAACTGAAAACTGTTAAAAAATATTAAAAATGTTATAAACAAATTAATACATTATTACTTTGTATAAACAAAGTAATACAAAAATAAGAAATTAATAAAAAAATGTTATAAAATTTAAAAAAATATAAAAAAAAAACAAATTAAAATTTTATACAAAAATTATTAAATATTTTACAAAAAAAAGTTAATCAAAATTTTATAAAACAAAGGTTTATAAAAAAATAATAAAAAAAAATATTAAAAAAATAAATAAATTGAAATAAAAACATTGTTAAATGTTACAAAAGTTAAAAATGCTATAAACAAATTAATACAAAATTTAAAAAAAATAATAATAAAAAAATTGTATAAAAATTTTAAGGAAAATTATAAAAAATTAATAAAATAATTAATATATTACAAAAATATCAATAAATATTATCATCCGTATTCATAAAAATTAAAGTGTGCTTCAAGAAAAATTTATCAGCAAATTTTGTATGAAAAAGATACAATAAAGTCTATTTGAAGTACACTCTAATTTTTATGAATACGGCTGTATATAAAAAAAAATTTCATAAATTAAGTTTCTAAAATAAATTTCTAAAAAACTCTTAAAAAAAATAATAGAAATTTTATGTTAAAAAAATCTAGTTCAAATTTCATAAATGAAATTACTAAAACAAATTTTGGCCTATACATACTAACAAATTTTAAGAAAAAACTAAAAAATAAATCATTTTCATTTCATACAAAACATTTTTTTAATTGGACCTCAGAGTCGTCTATTGATTTGTATAAAATTCCATATAACACAAAACAGTTATTAAGGGTTTCTGAAAACTTGATAATTTGGAGTTTTTTTTCCCATATTTGAAAATATAGTCTGTTGCGCCATGGTCGTTCATAGTTAATTGCAGTAAATTTAAACTCAACTTCCGTTAGCCTTGATCTCTAATTAATACTTAATGAATAGTATGTGGTCGAAGTAAACAAAAAAAAATATGAATTACAATAGATTAAATTTGTGTGAGAGCATCAAAAGGCAAACTTCAATAACAAATTTTAATTTTTGTTAAGTTTACTACATGCAGATAGGCACATATGCATTTCTATATTAAATATGTATACATACATATATACAAATAAGTAAACTAAAGTTTACTTAGTAAACATCTACTAAGGCTTTTTTCTGTTTTTTTTTTTTTTTTTTTTTTTTTTTGTAAATAAATGTAACAGAAAAAAAATTTAACAACAAAATGAAAACAACAACAATAACGTTATATTGATGCCATTCAAGGCCGTATTGTATAGTTTGATATTGTAACGTAGACACATAGAGCAAAAGCAGCACGCAAAAACTGAAACTTAAACAACTTAAAACACAACACAAATGCAGTCAAAATGCAAACAGAAAAATAGGATGCTTAATAAATACACTACAAAAACAATATAAAAATGCATCTAAATATATTCGTATATCTATGCATGTATTTGCTTGCATTCATACATCCAATAAAAATGAAAACAGAAGAAAAAACAACATACTGATGAAGCAAGTTATTCTCGGAAACTGAAACCAAGGCCAACTGCATATTACTAGTTGATAGGTTCACATATATAATACAGCAAAAAAAAAAGTGCACAAAAAAATGAAACAGCACTATACAAGTACAATACAACCTCCTTGTATCATCATCGTCGTCACCATCAACACACAATATTGGAGTTTACATGGGCAGGCATACATACTTATATGCTAACATGCAGTAGATTAGCGTCATATACAACACATACACTTGTAAATGTACTAACACTTATTTGTCTTGCTGCAAAATCATACAAAGTACATTTTACTAACTGCACAAACTCACAAATGCACATTTAACCCCCTAACGCATAATGAGGACTTTAAACTAACAAAAAAAAACATCGATTTTATTAAGGTTTCTACACATAAGATTTTTGGAAATATTTTACCTTCGAAAGTCTTATGATTTTGCAAGACCACATTGCGCAATATTTTGCTACATGTCAGATGTTTATCCTAAACCACTTTGTGGTAGGCGTATAAAGAGTCCTTGTGCTGGTGCTTATAGCTACCTAAAATAATTTACCTAAATCCACAACTTAGCCTTTAAGATCGATTTATCCATGTCCATCCTACCGTCTGTATGTCTATGTTAAACCTGTACGAAAATTGTAGAAGAAACATGTAAGATATTTAAAATGTTACTTTTAAAATCGTTAACAGGAAAACTGTGCATATTCAGACTTAGCCCCCACACAAGAGTCCTCTGAACCAAGAAATTCTAAAACCAAGAAATTTCCATTTATCTTGCACATAATAGCTTTGTGTTTGCAGCGTCAATTAATAGTCTAAAATTGTAAGGTTTAGGAAAATATCCCATATTAAATCGTCTTCCTTTATTTGTTTTAAAAACTAAAAATATAACACCTTGATGATCACAACTTTTTGGACTTTAGCCCCCACATTAAATTTTTTATAGTCAACAATGATTTCTGTAGTCAACAATGACATATGCATCGTATGGTCGACCGTGACCAACTATAAATTTATTACTTGTTTTAAATGATGCCAGCAAATTACATGTAAGGCTTATTCATAGTAAATAATTGAGCTACAACCGGTTCAATTACTACTAGATCCGTTTTAGTGGCAAGTAACATATTACCAAATAGCGGACAAAAAGCTAGCCAAATGTCTTAAATGGATCTCCATGAATTAGGAATGTGAATCTTCTTTATCAACCTCTGACCCATTACCGAATATTGGAAGTTTTGATTCACCAATGCCAAAACTAGTTCAAGAACAATTTTTGGAGAAACCAATTCTAGGCTGTAACAATTTTAGCTATGAAGTTTTCTTTCATTAATGGGTCATGGGTTCTAGAATTAGTTTTATTTCAGAACAAAATAATTATATTATTTTCCAGTTAAAAAAAGAAACAACTTTTTCCTTACTTCCAAATTAATAACTTCTTTGAATGTCATTTTAACAACTTTAAAAATACACAAAAATATTTATTGTAAATAAAAGTACAGTAAAATCCAATTATCCGGCATCCAATTAACCGAAAAAAATTAAAAAATTTTTTTGCTTTTTTCATTCACAAGAGAACTATTTTTTTTATTATTTGAGGATTCACAGGAAATAAAATTCAATGAGCTGATGTATAAAAAATTTGTTTGTGGTAAATAATTTGAAAATAAAGAAACAAATCGTAAAAAATAATGAAATTAAGCGAAATTCTAGTAAAATTTCTAGTTTTAATGAAACATGCAATTATCCGCAAGGGCTTTTACTATACCATGAAAAGGATGGTTATAAAGAAAATCTATTCTGGAGAAGTTATAAGATGTGCTAAGCACAACATCCATAAAAGAGAGCTTCCATGGTGAAGCTCATATTTAAATCGCCATATCGGAATCTCAAGCCTGGGAGGTGCAACTTTGTCTGCTCTCTTTTAACTAGGTAAAGTGAAATCTTGTGAATTTTCCGCAAACTCTGATTGTGGATTTTAAAAAATTATCTGGCACTATTATTTATCTGTTTACTAGAATTTTTGGACTGCATATTGTGTTCACATTAACAAAGAGGCTAATAATTAAAATTCATGATCAAACAATCTAATTTTAATTTAGCTTTTCACCAAGATCTTACTATATTAAAAAGTTTTATTCAGAATTTTTTAAAGTTCTAGATTAAGGAAAATTTTAGCTAAATCGTAGCCATAAATTAACTAATCTAAATAAAAAATTTTTTTTACCTCCAATGTTACATTTATAAAAACTAGCAGATCCCAGCCCTCGAAATCCGAGTGCAAATTCTAAGAAATTTTAATTTTTCATTTAATAAAGGCCCTAAAGGTATGCTAATCAATTTTAGCCAATTCATAATTCAACACTTTTTATGTCGAATTATTGGTTTATGTCCAAAATTATTTTTTAAATCAACACAATTATTATTGTGAATGAAGAAAACGAACTCATTTTTTTTTCACACACATTAACAAATTTAATAAACACACACATAGCATTGTATAATTTTATGTATGTGTTAGTAGCAACTTTAAATGCATTTTACTCCAAAAAAAAAATAAAAATTTAAAAATCTGTAATTCTGGTGGACAGCTAGAAAGAAATACCTTTCAAATAAGATACATTTGGTCGAAATCGGGAGAAAACTGTAGAATAAATGCTCGGTCACCAGAATTCGCCTTACCAATTAATATTATAGATAGAATATTCCCTTCTTACAGCAAAGCAAATGAAAATGGAAATTTTTAAATAATAACAATTTGATTCTGTATTAAAAATATATATATATATGTATATGTATAACATTTAAACTGTTATCAATTAAAACGAACATCCTTGAAAATGCATAAAACAAATAATAACATTTTCTTAACGAAAACATAAACTCTTTGACTTAAAGGGTTAATAAATGCATACAACTTGTAGAAGGCCATACATAAAGCTAGACAGACATTCATTCGGAATGGATGGATGGATGGATGGATGGAAGGAAGGACGGACGGACATTATTGTGTTTTGTGTTTTAGGAGTGCATAGAGTAAAGTAACGAACGCAAAGCTTTGTCTGTTTGTTTATTTCTCGTCGTCTGCCCATGAAATTGTGGAAAATTTTATATATTAAATAAAAAAATAAAAAAAAACTGAAATACAAAGAAATAGCTACGACTAAAGTAGCGATAATTCCCAACCCATATTTTCTGTTATTGTTGTTGTTGCGTTTCTGTTGCTGTTGTTTTAAATCTGTTTCTTGTTTGGTTTTATTTTAATGTAGGTTGGCTTGGTTCGTTGGGTAGGTTGCCTAGCCGATGATATCGTCGTAGTCGTGGTCGTCGTCGTCGCCGTTGTTCAGTATAGAAAATAAAAACAAAATGCATCATGCATGCTCCACTTTCGTATTGCTGCCAAGCTAAAGAAGATCAAAAAGAAGAAGAAAACTGTTGGGAAACCAACAGCAGCAACATTATGCTAGACAAATACATTGATAATGATGACGATAATAATAAAACTAAAGTTAAAGTGGATTTTCCGTTGCAAATTATTGTTTTCTTTTTGTTTTTTGTTTTTGTGTTTTGTTTGTTTCTGTTTGTGTTAGTTGGTTTTGAATTAAATTCTGTTGTACAGTGCATGTGAAGGCGCCTTTAAGCAGTCACAGAAATAGTGGCAACATGCACCATCATAATATTGCATACTCTGTTTTCCAGGCATTTTATGTCAGTCAGTCAGTCAGTTGGTCATGAGTGCTGTCTCGTACTTCATTCAGTATATTGTTTGTTGGTGTAACATTACCTCTTGTTTTTCAACAGCTCTGTTGTAGTTGTGCAGTTTTTATTTACCAAACATTCATGTTGGTGTTAATTTGTTAATGATTAAATAATGACAGACATTTGGTCATACAAAAATACAAACTGAACCATTGAGGTATGCCGGCTTACCACTTACTCATACTTTGTACTCAATTTACATACTCACTTGACAATGACATTTATAAAATTATTATATTTACACATTGATTGATTAAGAGAATTTATTAAAAATTGATCGGAGCAATGACAATTTTCGATTTTTGCTAATGAAGTCAGGTACAAGATGTTCCAGGTTTTACTATTGAAAGACGATCATATTTGTAGAACATACAAAAAGTTCTGTTTTTATTTTATTTTTCGTTTGATATTATGATGGCCTTACTTCAGCTACGTAATTCAATTTTTTTTATATTTAACAAATATCAATATTCAGTGGGTGACAATACATTGGAAAGTTTTACAAAATTCTGAATTGTGCAATTTAGTTTTTTAATAATTTCGCGTTAAGTCCTAAAATGATGTATTTTTTGCAAAATCACTCTTTGGTGTGTTCCCTATCGCAACATAACAAATTTGTTACAAAAAATGCAATTAAAAAAAATATGTGAACAAAAAAAAAGAAATGATTAAAACAATATTAATCTAACCAAAAAAAAAAAAAATTATTTAAACTCTTTCTTTCCTAATGCATATGAGTTTTGAATCTCTCCGTGACTGTGCGTGACTTTGAGTGACTATTTAAAAATTAACTTTGGTCACAAAAAGTCTATGGACCACGTTTTAGATTGATTGGATGAGGGGAAATGGGGTTTAAATCAGTCCGTGACTTTGCGTTACTATGCGTGACTGTGCTTGACTATGTCAAAGTTAATCCTTTTTCACAGCAAATCTATCGACCAAGTTTCAGATCTATCGGATAAGGGAAACTGGGTTTTAAATCACTCCGTGACTGTGCGTTACTATGCTTGACTGTGCGTGACTATGCCAAAATTAACCTATAGTCACAACAAGACTATGGGCCAAGTTTCAGATCAATTGGATGAGGGGCAATGGGGTTGCCCCAAAGCAAGAGAGACAGACAGAAAGTATGAGTTAAAAGAAAGAGTTTAAAAATAGAAGATGGTATGAAAGAAAATGTATAAAATCTTAAGTTAAGATTAAGATTCTTAACATATTATAACATTAATAGTCAAGGCGATTTCTTGTGACCGTTGTAAGTTTCACAGTTTTACCCCGATTTTGATATAAAAAAAATGTATAATTGGAATCTGTTAGTTTATATAAATATTTATAGTTTCTGATGTTTTCTTTCAAATGTTTTTTAAACACTATTGTATATTTCAGTGTTTTAATCTTATAATTAATTATTATAAAATAATGGCAAAATAAAGTTTGAAGAGCTAAAACCAGGATAATAGATGATTTTACTGATGGTCTTAAGCTAAAGAAAATTTGAAAGAGATAAGGTGACGATTCAATATTTAGGCGGCAGGCCCCGAAAAACGACAGCATAATTTAATAGCAAAAGAGTTATCGTTCTGTGAACAAACAACTGATTTTAGAGAAAAATCGTCTGCTAAATAACACATGGTCAAGACGGAATGGGAATACTGTTCACTTTTCAGATGAGCCCAAATTTAATTTTCTATAATATTAATAGGCTAGGCGATTTCTTGTGACCGATGTTTTGCTCTACCGTTATATCCCGATTTTGACCAAACGTATATTATTTGAAAGGTATTTCTTTTTAGCCGTTTTGCAGATTTACAGATTTTTAAATTTTTTCCTCTATTTTGAGTAAATTGCATTTAAATTATCTACTAACACATACATAAAATTATACATTGCTGTGTATGTGTTTATTAAAATTGTTAATGTTTTTGCAATAAAAATGAGTTTGTTTTTTGTGTTGATTTGCGAATTGGCTATAATTGATTAGCATACCTTAAGGGTCTTTATTTAATGAAAAAATAAAATTTCCTAGAATTGGCACTCGAATTTCGAGGGCTGGAATCTGCTAGTTTAATTTAAAAGGCACTGGTGGAAGAACGTTTGTAGGATGACCAAGGCGAAAAAGACTAGACCCAAAATATACAAATAAAACTGTTAAGTTTGGCGGTGGCAATATTATGGTATGGGGCTCCTTTCAAGGCCAATGAATGGGCAAATTCTAAGTGACGTATTGTATTGATACACGGAAGAAAATAAGGCCCAAAACACACCACCAAAGTTGAAACCGAAGGGCTATAATCAATTTTGTAGAAAATCTATGGGAAATTGTAGAAACGAAAAATACGGAAACTATATACACAAGACAGATCGCAAAAAGGGATGTGATTCAGAATGGCAAAAAAATTTCAATATTGAAACCAAAAATAGATCGACTTTTCAATTATTGTCTAGTAAAGTTTTCCAATGCTTTGTCAACAGCATAAAAATTAAGATTCTTAAGTTTTGTTAATATTTTTTCTTCTTGCTCGTCTTGAGAATTTAAAAGATAACTTTTTCTGTGTTTATTTCTGATTAAAGAGATATCGAGTAAGAAACTTTTCTTTATAAGCAGAATTATAAATACTAGCAGATTCCAGCGGAAATTCGAGTGCAATTAACAAACCAACACTTTTTTGGTTTATTATTATTGTGAATGAAGAAAACAAGCTCATTAGCAAACACATTAACAAATTTAATAAATACGCACATAGCATTGTATAATTTTATGTATGTGTTAGTAGCAACTTTAAATGCAATTTACTCAAAACAAAGGCAAATATTTTAAAATCTGTAAATCTGCTGAACAGCAAAAAGAAGTACCTTTTTTATAATATACATTTTGTCGAAATCGGCATAAAACGGTAGAACAAAACATCAGTCACAAGAAATCGCCTAGCCTATTAATATTAAAGATTTAGATGCCTCTTAACTCTACTTTTAAATTTATAATAATTTATAATTAGTACTCAAAAGAGATTTCTCTAAAGTGATATTAATGGTGTTAATCTTATTATTAGAGAATTTTTTTTTTTAATGTCAACATTAAAATTTATATAAATTTGGAGTTAATTGGTGTGGCGAGTAAGGTATCCAATATTAGAACACTCAATAATATTTGTTATCAATTTTGAAGAAATACTTTTCCGAATCAAAGAATTTTCAACAACATGCCTTCGATTTGTTGTTGCATATTTTTAAATTTACAAAAATAATTCATAATTTAAAAATTTTATTTAAATTTGTATATAAAATTTATTTAGTAGATTTTATACCTCTTAATTTATTATTATTCTTTTATTTTTAATGTTTATTTTTTTTTACATATTTTAACTGTCATTTCAGTTTGAATGTTTTGAATTTTAAATATAATTTATAATATATTTTGTTACTAGTTTCCATTGTATATTCATCCAATCTATGTATATACCCTAAGTACAGCATTCTGTGCTCAGGCTATAACAAGAGTGTGCTGATGTTTGTAATTAGCAATAATACTTGACCTAGACCCACCGTTTTCAATACCGATCTTCTGGAATTTACTATCTCAGTAGCTTTAACGATGTAAATAAGTCCACCTGTTCGTCTGTCCATGAAAACCATTTACGCCAATTTCAAATCACAAAATTAATCTATAATATTAATAGGCAAGGCATTTTCTTGTGACCGATGTTTTATTCTACCGTTTTATCCCGATTTTGACCAAATGTATATTATTTGAAAGGTATTTCTTTTTAGCTGTTCACCACATTTACAGATTTTTAAATTTTTTCCTTTATTTTGAATAAATTGCATTTAAAGTTGCTACTAACACATACTTAAAATTATACATATGCTATGTGTGTGTTTATTAAATTTGTTAATAAGTTTTTTATCGTCATTCACAATAATAATAAACCAAAAAAGTGTTGGTTTGTGAATTGGCTAAGTTGAAAAATAAAACTGCCTAGAAATTGCACTCGAATCTCGGGCGCTGGAATCTGCTAGTAATTATTAATAGGCAAGGCGATTTCTTGTGACCGATGTTGGTTTGTCTGTTTTAATCCTATTTTGAGCAAACATCCCTCATTTGAAAAGTATTTCTTTTTAGATGTCCACGAGATTTACAGATTTTTAAATTTTTTTTTGGAGTAAAATGCTTTTGAAGTTGCTGCTGATACATACATAAAATTATACAATGCTGTGTGTGTGTTTATTAAATTTGTTAATGTGTTTGCAAAAAGCCCTGTGGTGTATTGAAAAATAACGACTAAACCAACAATAAAAAGCGTTGTATTTTTGATTGGCTAAAATTGATTAGCATACCTTTTAGGGTGGTCTTTATAAAATTAAAAAATAAAATTTCCTAGAATTTGCACTCGTATTTCGAGGGCTGGAATCTGCTAGTTATTAGCCCTAGCACGATCACTTCATTT
The DNA here is from genome assembly GCA_963682025.1 of Cordilura impudica. Classification (NCBI taxonomy): domain Eukaryota; kingdom Metazoa; phylum Arthropoda; class Insecta; order Diptera; family Scathophagidae; genus Cordilura; species Cordilura impudica. The sequence goes on along the minus strand of OY821520.1, from coordinate 51,437,237 downwards.
TGAGACCTAGCTCCCATATAAATTTCTGCGATTAGATTTCCGCTATATATATAGCTCTGAGATCCACATTATTATACATATGTATTTATTAATTAAGTTTGGTATGTGTATTGTATTCTATCCATATATCATCACATCAAAATTATAGATGGCAGGACTAACTTTAGTTATAGTTTCCACTGAAATATATCTAACGACATTCAAACAACATTGATTTTTTTTCTTTCAAATTTGGTGGTTATAGGATTTTACCAATAGCTACAGCAAATATGGTCACAACCCGATCATTTTTGATCTAATTCTCGTTAATATTCATATCCGATATGAACTTATCTACAAACAAGAAAAACACATATGGCATATGTAATTTTCAATGGCCATTTATAACCTCTAATTTCTGTGGTCACAAGTGATAACCGCTTAAGTCAACTTAAGAACGATTTGAGTTACGTATGCTATCATATTCTACTAAAAACGTTTTGTATTTACGTGAAATCCCTATTTCTCTAACACCGTTTATTAAAAAGTTATTAATGAAAACATTCTGGCCTAAGTCGTAATGAAGCCCCATTACTTTTAATAAAAAGTCATTTTTCTCGATAGTATGGTATTCCACGATTTGGGTTATCTTTGCTATCATGTTCTACTAAAAACGCTTTATGTTTACGTGAAATCTTCATTTCTCTAGCACTGTTTATTAAAAAGTTATTAATGAAAACATTCTGACCTAAGTCGTAATGAAGCCCCATTACATTTATACAAAAAGTCATTTTTCTCAAAAGCATGATTTTCGACTTAGGCGGTTAATGCTTGCGACCACAGATTTTATGTTTCGACCTAAGACTCTTTCCCGAAACTCATGGCATAGTGTGTGGTCAGGCCGGCCTAGGCTGACTATAATATTCGTACTTGTTTTATTTTTAAATTTATTTAAGTTTAACCTTAACGACATCAACAACAATAAAATATGTATGCAAATTGAAAACCAAAATAAATACGAAAAAAAAACTTCCTATGAACCGTTTTTCAAAATAGCATTGACACTGCAATGCCAACCACCTCATTGTTAAGTTGTGAAGATCATTAACTTCATCATGATCAATTAATAAAACAGCAACAAAAATAAATATAATTTTTTATTAAAACAAATACTAAACGTTTTTTTTTTTTGCAACGATCAATTGACATTTCGCAACAATTGTTGTTGCTTAATGCATTTGCCAGGCCGTCAGACACACAATTAGAGAGCGAGCACTGGTCAGAATTAGGAGCTGCACTCAGTTCAGTTAGTGAGCTGAATGTGTGCGAGTGTATGTGCGTTTGTGATTATTTTATATACATACATACATATATGTATTATAAATGCTAAATATGTTTTGTTTTTGTTTATCTAATAACCTTGTGAAATGTTATTAAACTCAATAAGTTTCTTAACCTTTTTGGTGTGTGCAATGTTGTGAGTGAGCAAGAACCAAAAAAAAACAATAACAACAACAACAACAAAAAGAATTACAAAACAGCTAATAATATATAAAAATTGAATAAAGTATAGAAATATACAAATTCACACAATCATACACATGGACAACGAGTAGGCTACAATTCTTGCGCTATAGTAAATATTGCCTGTACACACATGTATACAAGAGTATAGGAAGGGGGGCGGGTGTTACTGTAAAAAAAAATAAAACAAATAAAATACAAAACACACAAATTGTTAAGTAAATAATGAACACGCTCATCATACAAGCAAATTTAAGTTATTCTAGAAACAGCATTTTGCAATTTCTTGCAATATGTTTGTCTGTGTATGGACATCATTCTCCAAAACGAGAGTAAAATAACAACACTAATAACATAAGTTTGTATTTTAGCTCATTTGCATAAACTTTATTCTTTCTTCGAACTATATACAATTTAAATAGTTAGTTAAATATGTTTTTGTTGTTTTTGTCTATTTTTGAAAATCCGGTTAATACATTTGTTGTGTTTTTAAATAAACAACTAGTTTTCTATATAGAGTTTTGTTATTTGTACTAATTTGTGTAAACAAAATCAGAACTGCGTAGTAAGTAAATAATCTGTTGAAAGGATCGATGCGGATAGTGATCTTAAAAAATTTTTGTTTTATTTTTTACATTTATTAAATAATTTTTTTTATTTATTATTGTATTTAAAATATGCAATAATAATTATTTTTCATGTTCATCATAAAATTCATTCATAAAATTTATCCTCGCGTGATGTTTGCTTCTTAAAAAATTCTATTGTTATCAAAAAATACCATAATGCACGGTACAAGCATGATTCTATACTCATTTTGGTTTTGCTCAACCAGCCACAATGAGCTCGTACAATCACACAGCTCATACACGGTCAATCAGCTGGCGCAATCGCTTGATTGTCATTCATGCTTGTGTCGTGTATGGGCTCTAGAGACTGTCGTTTATTAGAGAGTACTTGCAATGTTTTAATTTAATTCGATTAATCGGCTAACCGATACAATTAAATTATATTTACATGATGATTTCAATTATTTCCAAATCAAAAAAAAAACATTTAAGAAAAGTATAGTCGGTCTAGACCGACTATACGATACCCTATACCATGCGTTTAGAGACCCTATCTCTTAGGCCCAACTAATTGGATATAGAAAATAAGCATAAACCAAATTTGAGTGGCATTTTTATTAATTTTTTGGCTGCAGATATGAAAAAGTTCATATCGGATGCTATATCTATATGGGGACTAGGTCCAAAAATGGGCCGATCCTGACCATGGTTGGTAAAGTCTCTTGTATTTTGCAAAAATATATTCAAACAAAATTTGAGATGAATCAGTGCAATATTTTTGTTTTGTTTTTTATAGATATAAGTGAAGATCGGGAAGCAGCTCTATATGGGGCCTATGACTAAGACTTGTCCCATAGGGATCGTTTTTGGACAACTCATTAATGGATGTAATAAACACATGCAAACCCAATTTGACTAAAATCTATACGACAATTTGGATCTTATGGCAATTTATGTCAATTTCATAGGGGTCATTTGTATGGGGCTAGGTCTGAACATGGACCGATTCTCACCAATTTCAATAGCGTTCATCCCAAAATATATCCATATTTGCGAACTGCAGTTTGATTACAAGGTTTACATGGACACACAGACGAACGGACGGACGGACGGACATCGTTAAATCGACTCAGAAAGTGATTCTGATTTGACCGGTATAATAAAAGATTGGTCTAGGTCAAATATTTTTGGTAGTTAAAAACAGCAGCACAAAGTCATTATACCCAAACCACATAGTGGTATAGGGTATAAAAACGTAGAAGGCAAAGTGATAAAAATTAAGTTTTCATGCTTCGCGAGATTGTCTCTTCTATAGCTTAACCAAAATACCTTATTAAATGGAAATGAAAATTCTAAAAGGATAATTATTTGTAAAATAAGGATTTAGATCTAAAAAATCTTAACATGCATATAATGTAACAACAGAGTTGTAATGAACAGAGTTGTATCTTCTGAGATTAATACGGTATGAAAACTAATTCTTAACCACATTGCTCGTAGGCCTGACTTTAGGTGAGTGTGTTAAAGCACATGATCAAAAAATGCACGTGCGAGTGTAAGTGAGATAGACGCAGGTCCGAAGCTTACGGCCTCCCTAAGTAGAAAAATTTTCATATAGAAACAATCTATTCAATTATAGCATAACAATTATCACAATGTTCAATAAATCGCTGATAAAGGCTGAAATGCCAGAAACCGGTCCGATTAGGAATACAGTGTAGTTATGAATTTTTAGAAATATATGCTTCCTTCTGCTCTACCACGCACCACTGAAAATAAAGTAATAATAAACCTTGAACGCAAAGTCTTGATTTCTTTTTTATTTGATTTAAATTATATTAAAGCTCACAAAAAAATAACTTTTATAGTTCTATTCACTACTTATGGACTTATAGACATCTTCCGGAAACCCATCTAGGGATTTTATAGTGGTTGCTATAATTTTTCTGCCTTGCCAACAATATTTAATATAAGTTTCGGTATTGTTTCTTTTGCCGCAACTGCATATTGCTCTTCATACCAGGAAAAATTTTTAAATTTCGTGTTATTATGGGTCCCAAGCTTTGCTTCGACATTTTCAGGAGCATTAGCCACGCCAAAATTTTGACCTGGAAGTTGCTAAAATCTGCGAGAACATACGTTTCGCCATCCATTATGCAGCAGAAGTATTTTTATTGAAATATCTTTTCACTTTCCGTGCTCTGTTTTTGGCCTTTAAATTCTCGTCCGTAACATTTTGGACTTTGTATGTTTTCAAACCTGCATTGCTTTTAACTTTTCGCATTAAATGGTCCGAGTACTCAGCTAGCCCGGCTGCTTTTCTACCAGATGTAGCACAAATGTTGACTTCTTTGACAATATTTAAAAATTTTACCACATACTCATTTTTTATCCAGTCATTTTAATCAAACTAACAACAAATAAACAGAGCTGTCATTAAAGATAATAACTGACATATTTTTCAAAGATAATTTAATAAAAAAAAATATTTAATTGCTTGTGACCGATGTTTTGTTCTACCGTTTCATCACGATTTTGATCAAACGTATACTATTTGAAAGGTATTTCTTTTTAGCTGTTCACCAGATTTACAGATTTTTAAATTCTTTCCTTTATTTTGAGTAAATTGCATTTAAAGTTGCTACTAACACATACATAAAATTATACATATGCTATGTGTGTTTTATTAAATTTGTTAATGTGTTTGTTATTGAGTTTGTCATCTTCATTCACAATAATAATAAACCATAAAAGTGTAGGTTTGTGAATTGGCTAAGTTCAAAAATAAAGCTGCCTAGAAACTGCACTCGAATTTCGAGCACTGGATTAACCTAGTACAAATAATAAGTTTTAACTCACACGCAGAAAACAGATTTGCTGTGGCTACCGAGTTTTTTCCTACTGAATTATTATGAAGTTGAATCGAGTTTCGGCTTGCTTAAGATTATAATTCTGTTGTATTAACAGTAAATATATTACCATAATAAAAAAATGCTTAGCTCATAAAAAATTTCTGTTGCTACAATCGAAAATATACTTGTTCCAACTTATAAAAGTCAGTTGGCGAATTTTTTTCCGTGTGCAGTGTTTCTATTAAGGCTTATTCGATATCCTTCATACCACTGCTTAATTATGGATATACAATATGCAAGGATAAGTGAAGACCTTATTTTTCTTTATTCTTTAAGACCGATACACTATTTCCAGCAATGTTCAAGTCTTATTATCCCTTCCCAAAATTATGATTTTTCAAAATATTAATATGGGCATCAATTTTATTTTTATTTTATTTTTTACTATCAACCAACACTCAGGGGAAGCCTCCTACAAAGCAGTGCATTGTGTCGATCTCAGGATAAAAGGCTATACAAAGGAGGAATGAGGAAGTAGTGGTTGTGGATGTTTAACTTAAATTTTATTTGATTATAAATGTCCGGAAAGACTTGTGTAAGGCGTGTAGTCCACATAGGGCTACATCGAATTTTCTTTGTAAAGCATTGTAATGCGGATATGATCTACTAGAGAAGCGGGTAGTACGAACTGAAACTAGGGCATTTGGATTAAGTTTGCTTATCTCATTAGAATATTTTCCATGGTAATATCTGTAGAACAGTGTTGCACCACCCACAGTACTGTGGGTCATTAATCACCATCAACGACCTCCTTTGTACGTGATCTAATTGCTGCAAAATAGACTGTCCATGTGTGGGAGTTGTATTCTATTTTCGGTCGGATGTAAGTGGTATAGATTTTTAGGAGATCGGAAGGAGTGAGGTAATTTTTGCAGAAAGGTTATGTTATGGAATTTTTTTCGAAGTGTTATTGGTTTTTAGAAATATTTCTAAAAATTTTCATTAACCAGAGTTGTATTTTATTAAGAATTCATGACAATCAGATAAACCACATCGGACTTTTTTATTTTATTTATTTTTTTTTTGTCAAAAAATTCGCCTTTAACAATCTATAATATTAAAAGGCAACGCTATTTTTTGTGACATCTCCTAAAGACTCAGTTACCTAACGATTTTGACAAAAAAAAATATGCCATTTGAAAGGTATTTCTTTACAGATGTGCACCATCTAATACATATTTTTGAGTAACAATCATTTAAAAATGCTGCTATGCTATGTGCGTTTATGAATTGGCTAAAATTGATTCATATCTTTAGACTCTTATAACATTATTTATTAACAACCACATTTATTTATATTCTGTGCGTTCAACAAATGATGAAATTTAATGAATTTTATTTAAAAATTCACAATTTAATGAATTTCATTTAAAAATTCACAATTTAATGAATTTTATTTAAATATTCATAAATTTTATATATATATATTAAAAATACATTGAGAGAAAAAAATTGGTTTAAAAAAATTAAATGTCCTAAAATTTGCATTCGAATTGGAAAACAATTTCTTTCAAGCAAAAAGCGCAAAGAAGTACATCCAAAAGTGCTAAAGGCCGCTCAATGAGTATTTGATATTCCTTTTTAAGTGTATACCTATCAATACATTTTTATTACATTTATTTCCTCATTGTTTTAATGTAAATTATTTTTAGAATAAACATTAGATGATATTTTATAATTAGCGGAATATTAATTTTAAATTTGTAGACCATCTTGAATCTATAATATTAATAGGCTAGGCAATTTTTTGTGACTGATGTTTTGTTCTACCGTTTTATCCGCATTTTGACCAAACGTATATTATGTGAAACTTATTTCTTTTTAGCTGTTTTTCAGATTTACAGATTTTTAAATTTTGTCCTGCATTTTGAGTAAATTGCATATAAAGTTGCTACTAACACATACATAAAATTATTCATGTGCTATGTGTGTGTTTGTTTAATTAGTTAATGTGTTTTTAAATGAGTTTGTTACCTTTATTCACAATAATAATAAACCAAAAAAGTGTTGGTTTGTGATTTGGCTAAGTAGAAAAATAAAGTTTCCTTGAAATCGCACTCGAATTTCGAGCTCTGGAATCTGCTAGTATGTATTAAAGAATTAACGGAATTATGTATTAAAAATTTTAAAAATCCATTGCTCTGAACACTCCTTTGACTTCAGAGTCAGAGTATTGAAATGGCAAAATATATCCAACTAAACTTTTTTAATTATAAAACGGATATTCACTTGCTGACCATTTGATGTTATATGTATACTCCCTTTCAAAATAAATCAGTTATGTCTCGATTATTCCATTTGCTTAGTTTTAAACTTTCGTATTCTAAGGTTTTTTTTAAGTCTTATTAAAATTCTTTTATAAAATTAATAAAATTTTCGGGTTTTTTTTAATTTTTAATTAAATGTTTTTTCAATGTTTTAAAATTAGATGAGAATTTAGCACTTATCTGATATAGTATAAGAGATTTGGTGAATACAATTAGCTCTTGTTTGATAATTTGCTTTTCCGATTCTTTAATATTACTGCCAAAACAGGTCTTTTTATAACTATAACTTAAAAAGCAAATTTCAAATTTAGCTCAACCTTCAATTAAATAAATTTATCCGTAGGTAAAATTTAGTATTTGTACATCTGATAATATTAACGCCAATCAAGTGCATTATATAAATATAGTTCAAACATATAAAAAAAATTAACACGGAATTTGTTTAAAAATCGCTAAAAAGCACTTGAAAAGCTTAACCTAAAGCGCCAAAATAGCGATTTTTTATAAAAGGCGCTACTACATGGAAAAAAATTAGCTTTCTGGGTCGTCCAAAAACGACAAACCTAACGCCAAAAGCTGGCGTTTATAATCTTTGAAAATATTTGTTTTGTAATTCGAAATTAAATAAAAAATACCTATAGAGTTAAGATATTCTGTAATCAAATTTATAATTTTAATTTATAATTTATTACTTTAATTATAATTTATTAATTTATTTATAATTTACTAATTTATTTATAATATATTTGTTTTCCAAAAATATTTGAATTTTTTTCTTTTTAAGAAACACGAAAAAGTGGCTAAATAAATAATTCAAAAGTAGACGTTGGCAAAATTTAAAACTTGCGTTTATTAGTTAAAACAAAAACAGATTTAAATGACAAATAACCGAAACAAAAACAACAAGTTTTGAAATGTTCAAGAAAGCAAACGTAAAAAAAATAAAAAATGCATTTCACATGCAAAAAACGAAAAAAACTAATACTTTTTTAAATGTATTGATTGCTAAGTACGAGTACCAGCCAAAGGCAGGGTAACGAACGCAATTTTAAAATAATTTAATAAAAAAAAAAAAAACTTAAAACGCTTAGCTAAATATTTGAAAATAAAACTTAAATGCAAGATAACATATTTTTAAATTTGCATTGGCAAATAATGTATAATTTTTGTTTATTACTATTTCTTATTTATGTACCTATGTGGTAACGCACGGAAGGAAGTAATGGAAAAAAAGTGATATTTGCGTTTGAATATTGACGTATGTATAAGCGCGCCAAAGCCCATAATAACACAAATGACTTTATGATTTGAACAGCACACTAAGATGGCGCGGGGGGAGAAGTGTGTAATGGGAGTTTTTTTTTTTGGGAGAACAACCGTCCCAGTTGTGTGTAAACATTTTTGTTTTCAAATTATATTCTAGAGTTTAGTAAAAAAATATGGCAGAAAAATTAGCTTTTTTCATGCATATGAGTAACAAACAGAGAGCTTTGCAAACGAATGAAACTTATCATTGCGAAATAATGCGGAGACAAACGGAGAAAAGTTCAATGACCCACCAAATGATCGTGAATAACCCCACAAAAATACAGCACACATGCCTTTAGGAGAATCACTTTTTTCTTATTTATTTGAGATAGGGCAATAACAAAATAAACGTTATTTTAAATATATAAAAAAAAACAAATTCCAACTTATTCAAAAAATTATTTTAGTTTGAATGAAAAAAAAAAACAAACGAACATTTTTTTATTACATTTTAAATACTGTAAACTAGTTTTTAATACATGTTTTCTATATACATACATATATTTTAATTATTATTAATTATTATTAAATATATTTTAATTATTATTGATTTTTTGTTCATCTATTTTTGGGTAAGTGACAAGTTTTGATTTGAATCAACAGAATTTTAATGGTGAAAGTTAATAAAAACATAGTACGTATATTTTAAAGAAATATATTAACAATTAGAAAATTCATATGTATTTTTTTATATTTTTGTTTTATATATTTTAAAGAAATATACATATTAACAATTAAAAAAAGACATTAAACATATGCACGAGCTTGTGGTTTATACAAAATGGGTCAATAACAATGACAAACAATTATTTTATTTATTTATAAAATATATTAAATAAATTTACTAAAACAAAATAAAAACAAACGAAATTTGTTATCCAAAATAAAAAAATTCATTTTAATTCTTTAATACAGTTTTTGCATGCGACAAAACAATAGCACATTTTTTTGTTTATTCAATAAAAACTAGTATAGCCCAGCACTCGAAATTCGAGTGCAAATTCTAGGAAGTATTATTTTTTCATTAAATTTTTGTCTTTCAATGTTTTTTTAATCTATATATGTATATATAAAAAATTTATGAATTTCAGCAATTCACAATTCAATACAGAGCGTCCGATATATATTTTAAATCATTCCCTTTAACAGGGTGCAACGAATTATTATAAATATTTTATTTTATTTAATTTAATATATTTTTAAGACAGATTAAACATAAATTTTATCATTCTCAGCTTCTCCTGCATATGAAATATAACTATGCCAATTTTCAGACTCCTCCGTGCCCGCATATTGCTTAAAAAGGGAACTAAAAATTTACCATCACGAATTAATATATAGATTCTAATTTTACTAATAATTAGTTGCTTAGCCGTTATTTTGAAATATATTAGGTTAGATAAAATTTCACCGGAAATTCAATTCCATTTTCCACTTGCCGAAAAAGGTCATCCATCTCGAGCTATTTTACGATCTAGAATATCTCATAGACTTTTTTATGAGATTGAGATCAGGTGATTATGCTGGTCATTTCAAAACGTTAATCTTATTGTTTATAAACCATTATTCCATGCATTTAGTCGTGTTTTTTAGGTCGTTGTCATGTTAATGCCTCCACTTAAGTAGCATTTCCTCCTCTGCGTGTGGCAGCATTATACTTTTTAGAATGTCCTTATATATGAAACGATCCATTATGCCATTTATTTTATTTATTGGTTCGATCCCATGACCAGAAAAACATCCCCAGACCAAAACATCCCCAGACCTTCGTTGTCCTTTAGGTCTGCGTACTAGCGTAAATCCAGCAGAACTTTTTAAATTAAATTTTGGCTCATCAGAGAAAAGTAGGGTCTTCCAGTTTATGTGTTCTTTTGCAAATTCCATTATAGCTAGTCTATTTTTGGCAGAAATAAATGATTTTAGCAGTTCGTTATGATTTTAACCCTTGAAGGTTGGATGGTTTTCAATAGATCTTGCTGATATAAAGGGATCCTTTTTTATTAATTTGTTTGTTTTTCGCAGCCGGCAAACTTTATGTATGGGAGTCAATGACTCTGAAATACGGAAACGGCTAATGATACGCGAAATCACATTATGATTTATTCCAAATTTGTTTGCAATGGATGTCAGTGATTCGCCTCTTTTATAATCATTTATAATTTTTTCTTTTACTTGCATTTTTTTTTTCATGTGTAAACATCTTTACTCGCAAGGGGCTAGATTTCTCTTTCACAAAAACAGCGTAACATGTAAGACGTAAGACAAAATCGATGTGACTTATGATTGTATTGGTGAAAAAAATTATGATATGTTATAAACTGTTTGAAAATGAAAAACGAAAAATAAAAAACTAAAAGTGAAAAATAAAAAAAAAAAAATGTAAAATGAAAAATGGAAAATGAAAAATAAAAAATGAAAAATAAAATGTAAAATGAAAAATTAAAAATTAAAAATAAAAATGAAAAATAAAAAATTAATAATAAAAAACTAAAAATAAAAAATGAAAAATTTTAAATGAAAAATAAAAATGAAAAATGAAAAACGAAAAATGGAAAATGAAAAATGAAAAATAAAAAACGAAAAATGAAAAATTAAAAATTAAAAATTTAAAATTTAAAAATTAAAAATTAAATATTAAAAATTAAAAATTAAAAATTAAAAATTAAAAATTAAAAATTAAAAATTAAAAATTTAAAATTTAAAATTTAAAATTAAAAATTAAAAATTAAAAATTAAAAATTAAAAATTAAAAATTAAAAATTGAAAATTGAAAATTAAAAATTAAAAATTAAAAATTAAAAATTAAAAATTAAAAATTAAAAATTAAAAATTAAAAATTAAAAATTAAAAATTAAAAATTAAAAATTAAAAATTAAAAATTAAAAATTAAAAATTAAAAATTAAAAATTAAAAATTAAAAATTAAAAATTAAAAATTAAAAATTAAAAATTAAAAATTAAAAATTAAAAATTAAAAATTAAAAATTAAAAATTAAAAATTAAAAATTAAAAATTAAAAATTAAAAATTAAAAATTAAAAATTAAAAATTAAAAATTAAAAATTAAAAATTAAAAATTAAAAATTAAAAATTAAAAATTAAAATTTAAAAATTAAAAATTAAAAATTAAAAATTAAAAATTAAAAATTAAAAATTAAAAATTAAAAATTAAAAATTAAAAATTAAAAATTAAAAATTAAAAATTAAAAATTAAAAATTAAAAATTAAAAATTAAAAATTAAAAATTAAAAATTAAAAATTAAAAATTAAAAATTAAAAATTAAAAATTAAAAATTAAAAATTAAAAATTAAAAATTAAAAATTAAAAATTAAAAATTAAAAAATTAAAAATTAAAAATTAAAAATTAAAAATTAAAAATTAAAAATTAAAAATTAAAAATTAAAAATTAAAAATTAAAAATTAAATATTAAAAATTAAAAATTAAAAATTAAAAATTAAAAATTAAAAATTAAAAATTAAAAATTAAAAATTAAAAATTAAAAATTAAAAATTAAAAATTAAAAATTAAAAATTAAAAAATAAAAAATAAAAAATAAAAATTAAAAATTAAAAATGAAAAACGAAAAATTAAAAATAAAAAACGAAAAATTAAAAATTAAAAATAAGAAACGGAAAATTAAAAACTAACCGTTTGAAATAATAAATATTTTTCTATATTATTAGAGCCCGTGCAGTGGATTACTGCAAGTGATACATAGATGACGCTTTCTGTTTGATTTTAAAAAAGTGCCATAAAAAAATCTTTAATTACTACATGTTAACACATCTCCCCTGTGATCGAACTCACATGATTTTTTTTATAAACGTCTTTTACTTGCATTAAGTACTCAATTTTTTTTATTAAAATATTGCAAAATATTACCAATGACTCTGAAAGATCAGGAACGACTATAAACACGTTCAGTTTTTCTCTAATTATTCTTACAATTTCCAAAAAATAGTTTTTATTATTTAACGGTAATTTTTGTTGGTAATTTTTTACATTTAAAGAAGCTGGTATATATATATCACTTCGTGCTTTTGTTTTGTCGCGGGCAAATAGCATTGTTGTAATTTAATATTCTTTCTTTCGGTTTTATTTTGGTTTATGTCTTGTGTTATTAAAATGGCTCTATCTAACGGCAAGTTCGTGTATTATTTTATTTTATTATTTTTTATTTATTTATTTTATTTTGTTTTTTTGGGGTGAGGGTGGTTGTGAATTGAAAATCTGAAATAAAATATGGCTTATTATTCTAATATCAGATTAGACCGATAGGAAAAAATGGGTCTATTACTTTTATGTCTCCTATTACATGTCCAAGTTCAGCATATTTCAACACTTCCCCGTCGATAACCTCTCTTATAATTTTTCGATTTTTGTTTTCTAAATTTTTTTTTTTCAAATAATTCTTTAATAACTTGAATTGATTTTTTTTTTTTTATAAAACTTATTTAATGAAACTGTTAACTGCAAAAATATCGGCCATATTATAACTGTAAGACTTTTTTCACTTGCAAATGATTTTATATACAAAAATGCTCTCCTCGAATTTAGATCTTTTTCAAATGTTATATTTTTTTTAAAGCAGAATTTATAAAATCATATATAACATACAATTTTAAACATAACATTTTTAAGCGTAACTATTAACTTTATATTATTTTCTTTAAATACATTTTTAATTTTTTTTTCACACCTTTTGACTTCACCTAAATATACAACATGATTTTCTATCTATTGAATTTTTTTGACATTCTTTATATTGTTAAGGTGAATAAACTTTTAAACAAAATTGACTAATTTATATTATTGTGTAGGTATGCGCTCTGGATTGATAATTTATGGCTCTTTTTTCATGCATTCTTAGATAGAATATAATTATTTCCATAAAAATAAAACATCATTGTTTTTTATAAAAAAAAACAATCAATAAGAAATTAACTTTCAATTTAAATGCTATTCGCATATAAAGGTTAATTACACTGGACAACAGTCCGAAAATTGTTGTACAGTGTTATTGACGTCAATTATTTGTAATGTTTCTATACACCAACAAATTCTTGTTTAATTTCATTTCTTTTAATATTTTCATTAAATAACTGATAATGTTATAATGGCAACAAAAACAATACATTCTAATATTATCGAAATGAAAAAAATAAATAAATAAATAAAAAGTTGAACGAACTTACAATCAGAGTTTAAAGAATGAAAACACGTTTTCATTTCACTGCAGTTGAATGTTGGTGAAGTTTTGGTTCTTTTTAACAGCATCAGGACTAAATGATATTTTTGCCATAATTTTAGTTATTTTCTTTTCTTTTAATTTAAAATTATTAAAAAAAAAATATTTTTAAAATTTACTGCAAGATTTTATTATTTTTGTTTTATATTTTAAGTTCACCAATATATTTTTTTTTATTAATAAATAAATATAAATTAATTTTTTTTAAACACTTATTTTTATAGGTCATTCACTAAATTTTCAGAATGGTCTAAAACAATTAAAATTTTTAAAGCCACATTTTCGTATGAGATTTGCAAAAAATTTTAGAAATTTATTAATAATGTTTTTATAGGTATTTATAATGATTATTTTACAAAATATATTAATATGGCCATGACTTTTGTTAATAAAAATTATTATCTTGTTATTTGCATATTAATATCTCATTTTTAAATGATCTCTAATTATTATTTTTTTTTTTTTTATTTCTGTTACTAGAAAAAATTTTTTTACTCATTAATATTCTTATATCAGCACATCAGCAGATTTTTTTCGTACAACACCTTTGACGTTTTAAAAATTTTGTTATGCAATTTGTTAATTTTTTTTTTTTTTTGTTAAATATTTATCAACTTTTTGGAAGCCACACATTTTGTTATAATCACACATTTTGTTATAATCATATACATAGGTATGTTGTATTTGTAACAATCACTTTTCTATTGTTTAAACCACCACTTTATATTTTTTAGGATATTTTTTCTTTCTTTTGTTTTTGCAAATGAATAATTTCTGCTAATACATTTAATTTCTAAAAAAATAATATAGATTTATTCATTTAAAATAATTTAATTTCAATAAAAATTTTTTTTTTTTTTTTGCATTAAAAATAAATTTTGCTTTGCTATTTTTGGAGTTCTGTGAAATCTATAATATTAATAGGCTAGGCGATTTCTTGTGACCGATGCTTTGTTCTACCGTTTTATCCCGATTTTGACCAAAGGTATTTCTTTTTAGCCGTTTTGCAGATTTACAGATTTTTAAATTTTTTCCTTTATTTTGAGTAAATTGCATTTAAAGTTGGTACTAACACATACATAAAATTATATAATGCTATGTGTGTATTTATTAAATTTGTTAATGTGTTTGTAATAAAAATGAGTTTGTTTTGTGTGTTGATTTGTGAATTGGCTATAATTAATTAGCATTAAAAAAAAAATTTTTAGAATTTGCACTCGAATTTCGAGGGCTGGAATCTGCTAGTTTTAATTATTTCACTAATATTTTTTTTTATATTTTGCATTAAAAATAAACTTTTCTTTTGTGCTTTTGAAGTTCTGTGATATTTTATTTATTTCTGCAATTAGACCTTGCTGACCAAGGAACTTATACTTGTTAAGGAGTCCACATAAAATTAATAAATCAATAATAATAACCTTCGAATTTATAAACTCAAAGAAAAACTTTTTTTTATATTTTTGACTTCATATTTTTATATATTTTATATGAAAATTTAATTTTTTGATGTTAACTTTTTCTTTAAACTCGGAATTTATAAACTTAAATAAATATTAATATAAAAATTTTTATATTTATTTATTATTTCACATTTTTTAACTGTAATTTGTTTTTTTTTTTTTGTAAATTAGTGGTATTTATTTGTTGTTTTCCATTCACTTTATTTTATGATCAACTTTTTCATATATCTTTATAGATTTAGTTATTCATTACGCTCATAACATTATTTAAACTAAATTATTTTAGTCACGAAGCCCTTGCTATTTGCTGATTTCAACCACAAATATGTTTTAAATAAATATTTTATATTATAATATATTTTCTTAAAGATTATTATTACATTATTATTATTGAATATAGGTGCATATTTCTTTTATAATTATATGAAGAGATTGATGAGATTTTATTTTTTTTTTTTTATTTGTAGTTGTTAAATATTTAAACTAAAACGATATTTTAATATCAATAAAGTTGTATTGACGATCTCTATACTTTTATTTCTCATATAAAAATATTTTTAAACCGATAACTGATATATTACTTAAGGTTAATTTAAATTCAATAACGATATTTTTGTGCAGCTATATTTAGTGATCTTTACTTCTACCATCAAATTCGATTGGTATTTTTTTTTTTTATTCTCAATTCTTATTCTTTAATTTAATTATCAAAAAACTGATTAGTATATTTTTTTAAACTCTTTTTTTTATTTATTTCTATAATATATATTATAGTTTCTTTATTTTTTTCTTAGCTTCTTTTTCACATTTTCTTATCAAATATTCGTTTACTTTTTCTTCTTCTACGACCGATCACTCTAACTGTTAAAAGAAAACTAAAACCGCAAATATTCTATCATTATTTTTTTCGCACTTACATCAAAATAGTCATACACTAGCTCCATGAATAGTTTTTCACCACAGCACACCGACTATAAGAGAAACTAACATATTGTTGTTTGACTACTCAAAAAGCTAATGGGTCTAGCCTAGAAAACAAACAGAAAAAAAAAGAGACGTGATGCCCAAATACTATTTGCTCATGAGAAAAAAAAAAACACAAAGCAATAGAAACAAGAAGAAAAAAGAGCTTGAAACTATTATCAGCAGAAACTAGTTTGAAAGCTTTTCGAATATTATATAGCATAGTTAAAAATTAACGGTACTTTGCTAATTATATTTCTTATCCTTAAAAATGTGGCCACAGTAGGCATGTTGGATCAAAACTGGATGATTTCAATGTAAAACTTTTATAATGAAAGGAGACAATTTTTAAAAACGTGCGAGAGAGTTCGAACAAAAACCAAAAAATTTTATTTCAAATTATGTTTAAAATACCTACCCAAATCAAAACTTTTTTGTTTATGTTAATTAAAACTAAAATCAAAATTAATAGAGTTAAATTTTGACTAATGCCGTTTTCTTTTCTGACAAAAAATGCTGCATTTTATTTGCACTTTTTTCAATGTGTATATTTTTATATATTCTGAATTAAGAGCAACCTTATCTTATACATCAGTTGAAAGGTCTCAAAGTGCTGTGTTCATAAAATACAAAAAAAAAATTTAATTATTATCCCCTTTGAAGTTATAGGGTGTAAAAATTCAAAAAAGGGCACACTATGACCTGAAAGACGTCAATGGCTGCAATTTTTTGCGATTTGCGAGGGCTCGACTTTGAGACCTTTCGATTGATGTATAAGATGAGGTTACTCTTATTTCAGAATATATAAAAAAATACACTTTCCAAAAAAAAAATTCAAATAAAATGCGACATTTTTGTCAGAAAAGAAAACGGCATAAGTTTTACTTTTGTAAATTATTAAAAAATACATTATAACCTTTTGAAGATTTATTTTTCAATTTTAGGAGAGTTTTCCTATACCAAATAGCTAATTATTCATAAATAGTTTAATAAAATATTAATAAAGAATTATTTTATATCAATTTAATAAGAAAATTTTGTCTTTAAGACCCTTATAATCATATTCTAGTTTTTATTAAAATATCTCTTCTTTTTCATGTCTTAACCACTGTAAGTTTTAAAGTAAAAAAACGAAGAAACCTATTGGCTTTCTAAATACAAACAACTTGTTTTTCTTTTTTTGTTGGTATTCTTCTGTTTTCGGCGATCTTGCAAATTTAAGGTTTCCATTAAGTTATGCCTACAAAAGTCTGCTGTGTGTATAGAATATCAATAGAGCAAATAACGAAAAAAGTGTCTGGTTTGTCACTTTTTTTTCTGGATACTATGTTGTTGTAGTTATTTTTACTTAACTATACCTTTTTTCACTAATAGGGTAGGAAATTTAAAACAATATAAGCTATACATTCTATTAAACACACACTAGGGTTTGAGTTTGTAGTTGCAAAAAAAAAAAAATAATAATAATTTGCTGAGTTTAAACTTTTTTTATAAATATACACATAAAGCCAGCCTTATAAACGGAAACGGGTTTGAATTCAATTTCATGGAACAAATTTGAAACGCAAAAAAAAAAATAACTAAAATAATGCTGTTGTTCGATATGATATTAGTTAAAAATTTTAGAGGCTTCTTTGCAAATAAGAGATGAAAAAGATAACGTTTAACCCTCTATTAGACAAAGTAGACCAAAAAAAAAAGATTTTTTAGTGTAAGAAAATGGTTATCAATAATAACTTAATTCTAAAATAACGATTCTAAGCAAAAGTGACACTAAAGAATAAACATAATTTATCTATATATGTAGATTTGTAATGAAAGATAATGGTGGTTCATGAGTCTTTCTTCGCCTGAAAATATTTGTTATAATAGAGCTTAAATGGGTTAAAATATCTATTGAATTAGTAGTGTAGTAAGAGTAGGTAGTAGTTGCATTAATATACATACATACATAGATGTCTCAATACAGGCATATAAAATCAAAGACATAACTCTGAGAAAAAAATAACACATCTCTAATTCTCTATCAAAAAAAAAAACAAAACATGGCAAATAAAATAAATTCTAAAGCTCTCTCTCTCTCTCTCTCTGTATCTGTTTGAATATCCATAGTTTTCTCTTTTATTGGTCTGAGTATTTAAAGATCTAACGCATACATTAGCAAATACCCCAAATTGTATTGTATTAGTTCGAGTAGGCTACAAGAGTGATTAGGACGGGCATGAGGGAAAGGCCGGGGAACTGTTATCGCACTATTTAGAAACTGGGGTAGACGACCGAAAGTCCGACACTCGATGACTAGGTTAAGGTGAAGGTCATCATACTCTCAAACATTCAGAGAGTGCTGGTACAAAACTAGAGTAATAGCTATACCAGATGAAATTTGGTATTTATTTAAGCTGGTTTGAGAGTATTAAAGACTGTGACTGTATAATACTCGTATAAACAGATTTTTTTGTTTTTTGAAAAATGTTTGCTTGTTAGGTTGGCTTTGTTCTCTTGGTTTGTTTTCTTAAATAAGTTATGGAGAAAAAAGTTTTTTAAGGGATCTATAAAATTTTTTTATCAGAAAATCATTTCAACTAACCCAGACTCTAAAACAAAACATAAAAAAAAATGATTGTAAAATTGTTAAAATGATCTTTGCATTTTGTTTATTTGTAGTAGAGCTACTAGCATTTTAAGCTCTTTTGGCTCTGGCTATTGTTTTGTTTATTTGGGTTTTGTGTTTTTTTTTTTTTTTTTTGTTTTAGAGATCGTTTGTGTAGAAGTCTACGAATGTCTGGCTCTGTCTATTGTTTTTTTTTTTCGTTTTGGCAGACATTGTTATTTTATGAGACCTTGAACTTGAAAAAAAAATTTAAAAAAAGCATTCGCTTTGTATTTGTTAAACCATTTTGTATTTCTACCCATACTATGGCAGAACCATAAAAAAACACTCTTCTACTATTTTCTATAGTTACCATTGTAATGATCATTTTTGTGTACGTTTCTCAAAATATCTATTAGAAGAGCGTAATTTTTATTGTTATTTGTTTTCTAAAACGCATTTAAAAATTGTTCATAATGTCAAATGCAGTTTTCAGTAGTGACACCTACATACAGTGTGCGACAAAACATATGCACGAGTTTGTGGCTAATACAAAATGGTTCAATAACAATGACAAACACATTTGGGTTTCGAATTATTTTATTTATTAATAAAATAAATTAATTAAATTAACTAAAACAAAATTAAAACAAAGAAAATTTGTTATTAAAATAAAAAAAATTCATATTAAATCTTTAATACAGTTTTTTGTACAGTAGCACATTTTTGGTTTATTCCATAAAAATTGGAATTAGGTTAGATAAAATTTCACCGGAAATTCTATGCCATGCAAATTACACTTGCCTGAACCATCGCGATTTATCTTTTATCTTCAATATCTCATAGATTTTTCTATGCGATAGAGATCAGGTGATTGTGTTGGACATTTCAAAACGTTGATCTTATTGTTTATGAACCATACTTTTACGCATATAGCCGTGTGTTTTGAATCGTTGTCATTTTGTTAGCTCCACTTAAGTGGCATTTCATCCTCTGCGTGTGGTATCATTACACTTTTTAGGATATCCTTATACGCGAAACGATCCATTATGCCATTTATTTTATGAATTGGTCCGATCCCATGACCAGAAAAATATCCCCAGACCAAAACATTCGCTCCTCCGTATTTTAACGTGCCTTGAGTATACCGAGGATTAAGAAGTCGTCCTTTAGGTCTAAATCCATGAGAACTTTTTCAAGTAAACTTCGACTCATCAGAGAAAAGTACGGTCTTCCATTGGGTTGTACTCCAGTTTATGTGTTCTTTTGCAAATTCCATTTCAGCTAGTCTAATTTTTGTGGAAATAAATGGTCAACAGCTCGTCTTTGGATGGATTTTATTGAAACATTTACTTGCAATTGGTTTGCAATAGTTGCTGCTGATATAAGGGGATCATTTTATTTATTAATCGGAGTAATGCCTGGTCGTCCCGTTTGCTAGACCTTTTTGTATGGGAGTCAATGAGCCTGAAGTACGGAAACGGCTAATAATACGCGAAATCACACTATGATTTATTTCAAAATTTGTTTACATTGGATGTCACTGATTCGCCTCTTTTATAATCATTTATTATTTTTTCTTTTACTTGTATTGAATACTTATTATTCGCCATTTTTATTTTTTATTAAAATATTGCAAAATATGACCAATAACTCTGAAAGATCAAGAACGACTATAAACATGTGCAAATTTTCTCTAATTATTCTTACAATTTCCAAAAAATATTTTTTATTATTTTATGCTTTTGTTTTGTCGCGGGCAAAAAGCATTGTTGTAAATTTAATATTCTTTCGTTCTGTTTTATTTTATTTATATTTGGTGTATGTCTTGTGTTATGGAAACGGGTTTATCTTCGTTATATATAATTAAAAAGAATGCAAATTCCAGTGAATTTTTCTATGTAATTAAGCTATATGATGGTAAGCACAAGTTTATGCATATGTTTTGTCGTACACTGTATATTAAGGCAAAGAATCATTATATTAGGTGCAATGAAAAGTTTTGAGTTCTTAGGTTAGAGTTAGAGGCCACAAAAGACTAGGTTTCAATATTCACCAATTTCAATAGATATCGTCCTGAAGATTATCAAAGCTTATGTGTCTATATGTCTTTTATATGTACATAAATATTCATAACCATAATTATACATTATACATAAGTATGCAGATATTTGTTATTTAAACTAGATTTCTATATCTCTTGACTAATAAAAATTTATCAATAATGTGAAATTTTGGGTGAAACTTATACGAAAATTTGATTTTTAAAGCTTAATATGACTTGACCATTTTTCATAACTAAACAGATAACCTTTTAAAGGTCTTAAATATTTTATTGAAATAATTTATTTATTTATGTAAATAGTTTTTAAAAATTAAAAATTACATTGAAATTTTGTGTATGCAATTTTTTTTTAAATTATGACTTACAACACTTTCCTAACTATGGACACAAATGTCAAACAAAATATTTTCAATATTTAATATTATAATATAAATATTTACTACAATTTATAAATATTACTTCCAATATTTATAACACTTCTTAAGCAAAACACTACATATGCTAATAAATCATGTTATAAACATGACCAATTTCCAACTTCATCCTTAAGTCAAAATCAACAGTACGTAACCACTCGCATTATGAATGCGACGTCTAAACAATCCTCAAACTGCTAGACGTCACACAACAAACAATTGAAAAATTCGGGGACATTATAATAAATACATGAATACATACAATTCAAAAAAAATTATATAGACGCAATATGTAAGAACGACTAACAATAGTGTCCTTTCGTCTGTAGCACATAAAACTTTATCATCCTTTTAAAACATTTTTGTCTGCATACCTCAACTAAAGAAAAACATACATATGTATGTACATACATATGTATATCTATACTATAATGATAGGACAACTTTATATAGAAAAGCTTTACTATGAACATTCTCACTTAGAAATGGAAGATGAACAAACACACAATAACAACAAAAAAACTACATACAAAAGTCACGATGCCACGTCATGTCGGGGTCTTGTTATTAAAGCACCGGTTGAATCTACTCACAACAAAAAAAAAAAAAAAAAAAAAACAAAATACAAAGTCGCCAAAGGCTGCATGTGAAAGTGACAGTCTCGTCA
The DNA here is from genome assembly GCA_963682025.1 of Cordilura impudica. Lineage (NCBI taxonomy): Eukaryota > Metazoa > Arthropoda > Insecta > Diptera > Scathophagidae > Cordilura > Cordilura impudica. The sequence goes on along the minus strand of OY821520.1, from coordinate 51,415,269 downwards.
CTAAACAACTACGACTAACTGCAATTCTGCTTTACCCACAACTATTTACTATGACGATGATGACGATAACTACTAGACGTTAGAAAAACCTTGGCCATTATAGTTTTTTTTTTCTGCTCTCTATATGTAAGTATGTGGTGAGTGCATACACAAGGAGATGTAAAGAGATGTGAGAAGTAGTTGGTATACAAAATAAACTTTCACTTTTCATACTGCTGTATCATACATTCAAGCATACTCTCCATTTGCACGTAGTTGCATTTATAATAAATGGTGAATGAAATGGTTTGTTTAGTCAATGTACTCGTATGTGTGTGTGTGTGTGTGCATAGCAAATCTAAGCATTTACTCTATGTACATATGCTTGTGAATGAACATGTAAAGTGCATCTGGTAGGTCTGTTTGGATAAATTTAATTTAATATGTACGTGGTTAAGTTGATAAGTTTAGATATTTCTTTTTTTCGAAAAAAGTGGCAAACCTAATCTCAAAGCCAAATTTAAAAAATGTTATGTCTTATTTTCAAAGATTTAGAGCTGGCTTGAAATTGCTTTTTGGCACTGGCGCGAAAATATCTGAAATGACAAAATATTAAATTTTGGTTTTTGTAAAAAATCGATAACTTTCGATTATTTGCATCATTTAACAAAAATTCATAGATGAACAAAAAACTCTTGACAACCTACAAAGTTAATTTAAAGAAAAAATGTTCCACAGTAAAATTTTGATTTTGCACTTAAACTATTTTTGCGGTCATAGCTCAAACACTGTCTATTTTCTATAGATTATTGATTTACATGAAATCCTACACACATTGTCAATCTAAATAAATCGATATTTTTTTTTTTTTGTTAGATTTGCCGTCATTTTCAGACATAAATATTACAATTAATACTGTAATTAATATGCAAATTTTAATTTTGTTTCAATGGTGCGTGGTAGGGACGAAGAAAGCATATATCTGTGGTTTTCTGGAATAACCGCGTATGTCCATTTTTGTCAGTTTTGAGTTAACGATGCCCAATATAATTTTTAACGCTCTTTACATGTGTTTAATTTTTTTTTTTTTAATATTGACCATTTCTGAGTTTTTTCTTTAAATAACGACGTAACTTAAATGTTTATTAAATTAATTTACAGCACTAACGACATATGTAAACCTACGTTTGATCGCTGACAAATTCTCTTCTCAGAAAACGACACATAGCGACATACGTTGTTATTAATGAAAAAAAAATGCAAAATAATTTTGGATTATTTTTCAGTTTATAACCACTTATAAAAACTTGTGTGTTTATTTCTGTTATTTCTGTTGTCACTATTATTCTTGATACGTTGTTATATTCTCACCCTAAGTCACGTTAACTTTCTGTTGGCGAACAAAAAATTCAATTTTTCAAGCAACAACAACTTATGTCAAAATGTGTAGTTGCACTGGTTGTTTTCTTTTTCAAAGAAAACGACATTTGTCGGCATAAGTTGTTTTATCTGCACACACTTTAAGTCTAATTTACATATTGTTTTTTCGTCCTTCTCTAGCGTCTATTCCTCTGAAGATTTTTGACTCAAAATTTTATATAAAGTATTTATTGCCCATATCTCCTGAGCATTTTGATTTTATGACATACGCGCTTATTCTAGAAAACCACAGATATTTCAAAAATTCATAACTACACTGTATTCTTAATCGGACCGGTTTTTGTTTTCAAAGTAAAAATAAGTGCTGTTTTTCTTTTACTGGAGGAAAAAATCGTAAAAAACTGAACTTTCATAAACCCATGAAAAAATTCATTCAATGCAATTAAATTAATTCAATCCATTCGGATTTTTACGTTAGGATCTTTTTCACTTCTTAAATGCACTTTTTTGCTCGGTTTCTAACAATAAGAATCTGAATGGTATGACAATATGAGGAGAATAGAAAATGAATGTGCTAGTAAAAAAATTATAAAAGCCGTGTTGTATCAAGTGCCAGGCAGAATTTCACCACTTGGCTATTACCCGACCAAAAGATTTAAAAAATAAAGTGCAAATAATTCTTTCACTTAAAAAACAATCATCATTAAAGATTTTCGAAAGCCATTTCCGAATCAACATTATATATTTCATGAAAACTTCATATGGATATTTTTTAGCTAAATTATCAATTGTCCACCCTCTAAACTATATGCACACTTGTGTTCATACAATACGTTAGATTATTTTGCAAGTTGTGGCGTCTATTTCTGAGCTCTTTTGGACTGTTATAGTTTTTTTTTCTCGTCAGCATCATCAGTATTTGAATAGAAAATGCATGAATGAATGGTAGGTACACAGAAAAAACTACCAGAGTCAGTTAGGTGACTACATGGTAGGTTAGTTATAAAGTATGACTGGTTGGTTTTTGGTATGATGTAGTTGAAATTTGAACACTAGATGAGAAGGAGATGATGACGACAGCGCCAACGACGACGACGACGAGACAAAAGTTGCCTAATGGTGTTTGCAAATGTGTTCAACTTTTACATTGGCTTTACGAATGCATTGTTGTTGACGTTTAATCGTACAAACTATAGTGGCTCTCTATGTGTTTGAGTGTGTAATTACTCATAGTTGTGTTTTACATATTTTGTATTTTTTTCTCTAGTAACCACTATAAGTATTAGTTTAGTTGGTGGGGTGGTGTTGGGGGCGTATAGTTTTTCATAGACTCCTAACACATGTATGTATATGTGTGTGTGTTTTGGTGCATTGTATAATTTTGTTGGTTGGTCTGTACGTTGGTTGAAGTCGAACCTTACATTTACATTTTCTGTTGGCTTTTATGACTTTTGTCTAGCGAGCAACAAGTGTTTGGCATTTTGTTTTTGTTTTTTCTATTACATTATGTGCATGAGTAAGTCTTTTGGTTTTAAAGAGGGATTTCCTGACCTTGTTAAGCAATAACTACGTTATTTTTACACTAGTCTACAAAGATTATTTCATATACATATTTTTATTTTATTCTATACATGGAAATTTAACAATTTCTTAGAAAATTGTTCTACACTTATATTTGTTTAATATACCTATTGCTTTATAAAACCTTGAGTTTGTTTCATTCTTTATACACTCTTTATGCTCTTTATCCACTTTCAATTTCATTTGCGTTTTTTTTTTTTTTTATAGCATAAAGCTATTATTTGTGTATTAGTAGTAAATATATTAAAATGACGCCGATGATGATTTGGTCTTGGCAACTAATATAATTTTTTTCCAACAACGCATTGCACACACCACATCACACCACAATCGAACAGAAACACCAACAAACACAAACTAGGTACATACAACAACTATAAAAATATCAAAGAAAAAAAGCAAAAACAAACAAATATGTATAAACAAAAAAAAACTACTCGCAAAAAAGTCATCATCACACATTATTCGCTACTCTACTCTACTATACATAACTATAATATAACCTTGAAAATAGCGAAAAAAAAAACAAGTATTAAAAAAATACATACATATATAAAATAGAACTTATGGAGAGCTCTTATTGTGCTAACCAAAAGATAAAATGCAAAAAAAAAAATCAACATTTAAACATTTAGTTTCTACGGGAATATAAGGAATTTATAGAATATAGAGTCAAACTATATATAAAAGTTGACAGTGACGAACAATTATGTTGTAACAAACATTTTTTATAAATTCCTTATATCTAGCTGCTTTAAAAAAAATATATCATTTTATTTCCTCGTTCTTTCATAATTATGAATGTGGTCTAAATAGTTTTAAATGCTTTATAGGTCATTTAGTAATTTCTTAAAATTGTCAAACTTTAACAATATTTTCTTATAAATAATAAATTCTACCTAAATTAAATTCTAAGATTATATCAAAATATTTTAAAATTTATTTATATATAAATATGTGAATATATCGAAACAAAAAATATTTGACTTAGGCCGAGACCACGCAATGAGCGGCAAAGCGTCAGAGCGGTGAGCGGCGAGTTTGAGCGGCAAGTGGCTTATTACAGAGCGTCATTTCTGAGCGGTTAGTTGTCAAAATGCCATTGTCAATGTTATTATTTATTAATGTTGTTTTTGGACCAGATTTTATTATTGTTGATTGTTTGATATTGTTATTATTTATTGTTTATATAAAAAGTTTTTATAATAAAAGCAAAATATTTTCACTATTTTATGATTTTTATTTATGTATGACTACATTTCCACCTTTTTCATTTTTTATCGATTGAAAAACAACACAAAAATGGTTGTCGTTAAGATAACAACAACACCTGACTTTAACAATAGCGAATATCGTTTAAAAATTTTACTGAATACCACAATCGATAATTTTGTTTCCTTTTTCTAACGATTCGATTATCGTTAAAAAGAAGTAAATGAATCGCGCTACAGATTGACAAAACAAAGAAAAGCCATTTCTTTTTTTGCAATTTTTATTCTTTGCCGCTAAGAAAACAACTTAAAATTAGAACAAGTTCTATTCCTGAGCGGCACCGCTTAGACGCTCAGAAATGCCACTCACATGCCGCTCATTGTGTGGCCACTTCAGTAGTATTTCATATGTTTTAATTTTTTCCGCTCATCGCTCTGCCGCTCGCCGCTTTGCCGCTCATTGCGTGGCCTCGGCCTTAGACTGCTTTCGTAATTATGGACAGAAATTTTTAATAATTTTGTTTCTTAAAATTTATTCAGTGACCGCAGAGTGGCATGCTAGATTTTATTTACTGCCCCGCTTCTAAACAAAAAACCTCATGACAATAGCATTAAAAATTCGTAGGTGATCACATAAATTTCAATAAAACTTGTCCAATTTATATTCGAAATATATTTTAAAATTTTTCGTTGAACTAATAAAAACAATTAAGAGTATTAAATTCGGCTGTGCCGAATTTCTGATTCCCTCCAACCCTGTTGTAAACACAATATTATAACCAAGGTTTTCAGCAAGGTTGTCATTTTAAGAGGTGGTAAGGTTTTAAATGTTAAAAAAGTCGTATTTTCATAATTCTTTTTTGAAGCTATGAATAATGTTGGATTACTTATTTTATATACACGTTATAGCATATTTGAAGAATCTTGGAATAAATTTTCCTTTCAAAATTTTAAAAAATAAGTCCGTGACAGCGAATCTCCGCAGGCGTTTTTGTTTTGCGATGAACATCATAAGTCATTACCAGATCATGTGAAATAAAAAATCGAAATGCGTTTAAAAGGTGACATATTTCCTGAGGTAGTGACGAAGAGATTTGATTTATTTTTTTTTTTTTTTTTTGCAGTATTTTGAAGTGAAAAACACGATTTTTGCTATAACATCTCAGGAATCTGTTGTTAAAAAATGGGGAATGGAGAATGGAAAATAAAAAAAAAAAAACTCTTCGTGGTTACCTGATGATTTATGTGTATATATAGTGTGTAAAATTTCAAAAGAATCGCTCAAGAATTATGATGTTCACGGACTTCGAATATTTATTTACGAGAAAATGAAGCCGGTCGCTGGAAACGCTGTATCTTCTCAAGTTTTGCTCCGATTTACTTGAAATTTTGACACAACACTCTCGATATGTGGTACATTCAGAAAGAGGAATGCAAAAAAAGGTTTTAAAACCTTACCTCCCCCCCTTAAGTTGATTTGTACTAATTAATAATAACTAAAAAGATGTAAAAGCAAATATTCACACTATGGGAAAGCAAACATCGGTTTATACTCGGAAAATATGGGTAGGAATATGGGTAGGAACCACTGCACAGTAAAAAAAAGTAGTTGACAAATACGCCAGACACCATTAGGTTGAAGATCTGGACGCCCAAAGCGGCTTGGTGGTACTGAAGTTAGAGCTGTAGTAAGAGAAGTAAAGACATATCCAGCCTAAAGTGCAGTTAAGTTATCATAAAACGTAAGCAGACATCAGGCAAACCACTTAGAGTACAGTAAGGAGATCGCTTCACAAAAATGGCTTATATGGTATGATACCATGCAAAAAATCATACATATCCAAGGCGATCAGAGCAAGCTAATGAATTTCGATAAAAAGCAAAAAAAAAATGAGGTTCTATTTTTTGGAAAATGATATTATATGCAGAAAAAAGGAACACAGACATTTCGGCGCGAAAAGGCCTCCAAAAATATGACGTGCTAAGAATGAAACATTCAAAGAAAAGTGTGTGTACAATGTTTGCTCTAGCGTCGAGAAAAAAGGCATGGCTGGAAACTGAATCTTCCAACAGGACAACGATCTAAAGCATACATCTAAAATTGTGAGATAGTGGCTACTGTACCGGACTCCTAAGACACTTGATCAACCCACGCAGTCCCCGGACCTTATCACAATCCGGCATCTGTTGGAAAATCTTTACAGAAAAATAGGTCGAAGGGCTTTTTCAAGCAAGGAAAACTTAAAACATCAAAAGGAAAAATGGAGCATAATCTCACCTGATATAACATAAAAAAAAAACTTGTTGAACCGATGTCTAGAAGAATATATAAGGTGCTTAAGGCCAAATGAAAATAAACGAAATATTAAAACATTTTAAAAGTTTACATTTTGTATTGAAGTTCTGTTGCCTTTTCTTTGCTGTTTATTTTTTTTTTTTTTGACTCGTAAACTTAGGTCATTTTCTAATTTGGTCATTGTGTAGTTCTGTCATTTAATGTTTTTATTGAGATCAGCTATAATTAAATAATTCTTCAATTCCTTATATTTATTTCTGATTTTGTGTTAATAACTTCATTTTAATAAAACTTTTAATGTGAGTAACTAAGGCGTTAACTTTTAACGTTAACGTTCACAGTATGTAATGAGCATAAATGTAAACACATAAAATTATATTTTTGTTTGTTTGCATACACATTTTTTGCTTGTTGTTTTTTTTTGATGTGTAAACATCTATGCGATCAGGGGGGTAAAAATCACAAACTTCCCTTACGGAAGCGGAACTATTTACGGAAATGGAAGCTACAATTATTTAGCTGATTCATCAACCAACAGAAAGCGCCATGAATGTATAGCATACAACTGCAACCATCAAGTATGACAAACATAGCAGTTGCTTGCTATACACATGTAGATAGCGCTTACTGCCTGAATAGATGTTTTTATTCACAAACCACAATGCTTTCCAGAATTGCACCAAAATATTTCGGTATTTTGTTTAGTTTTATTTTAATACAGACGATGGAAACATCAATTCTGTTTGTTTATTGAATATATTAGTACATACTAAAGAACTATATGTGGAAGAAAATAAATTTTATATTCAGATATAAAATTTGCAAAAATTTATAAAAATTTCTATATTTTTATATTAGTTTATAAAATTTTTAAAATTTCAATTATCAGTATTCATTATTATTAATAAAATTCTTAAAATTTTCATTATCTTAAATGTTCTCCATTTTTGTCTTTTATTTTCTTTAGTCCGATATATAAAACAACATTACAGCACAACGTTAATAAAAAATGCTTTAATTTTTAGATGTTTACACATCTTCCTTGTGATCGGACTCACATGATTTTTTTTTTTGTCCATGTGAACTTTCCCATGTACACAAGAAAAGAAACAAATACAACAAGCAAACAAAAATGTGTATTCATTGCTCATACATATCTTTATCGACATGTTCACTTACATATAGAAATGATTCACGATTTTTATAGCCCCTACACCACTGTGCAGAGGGTATATATCAGTTTGTCATTCCGTTTGTAATGCATAGTAAAATTAAATTGATCCTCGAGTCAATATAGTGATGTCCGTCTGTCTGTTAAAATCATGCTCATGCACAAAATAAACCATTTACCTAGATAAAGTTTTAATAATATTGTTTGTTTGATAATAATTTGTTCAGCAGGTGGCTAATGAAAATGGACTAAATCGGACATCATTGTGCCAAGATATGTTCAAAAATGTGAAGGCACCTTTAAAAAATTTTAAAATTCGATGTGTTTGTAGTAGAATTTTAGTATTAAGTTCATCAAAATGTTTATATTTTTAAATATTTTGTTTACATTTGTTATAAATAGTGTGATAAGTCCAGATATTAATGTAAACATAAAACCCATGTGGTGGGTATCAAAGTTTCGGCGCAGCCGAATTAAACACTCTTCCTTTTGATTTTTTTTATATGAAATTTAAACGAAGTATATTTACATTTTCGTACGTCATTCCTCGCCTATTTGGTCTAGAGGCTCCAAATACAATACCAAGCTGCTACAGATTAAGACGAACATTTTAAGCCTAAACACCGCGACCTACTCGACCCTATTACGGTCAGGAGAATGTTTTCAACAGATAGATGGTCATACATACGAACATTGCCAGATCGACTTCTTCTTTTATAAGGATCAAGAACATCGCTAAAATCAAAAAACGCCAAAATCAAAAATCGCTAAAATTAAAAATTGCCAAATGATATTCTAAATTCAAAGCCAATAGCTAAGTGTTGCCGGATTTAATTTGGAAAATTCATGTTCTTCTCATTGGCAGCAATATGTAGCTTGCTCCCGGCTAAGAACGCCAAAAAATTTTATAATTGTTGCACTGAATGAAAAAACAAAAAAATGTAGTTTCTCACCAAGCATTGAAATAAAAAAAAAAATATGATATACATATATAAAATAAAATATTTTTTAAGCTTGAGGCCAAGCTTAATTATTTTTATCTAAAAATTATAACAAAAAAGACGAAATAACGCTCAAATTTATTAAAATAAAATATTTTAATTGCACAATACAAACTTCGTAGGAAAAACTAATAATATAATAAAACATGCCAATAAGTCTCTGTAGGTCGTAGCGAAGCGCGACAGGGCATACTAGTATATTATAAAACGAACCGGAACAGATATTATGAAAACTGGACAAAAAAGGTGAATTCTAAAATTTAAATTATCCATGTGAATATTAAATGAGTAGTAATTGGTAATAATAGTTGAAATGAGTAACTTACGGCCTAATTTTATAAAACCAAAGAAATAGTTTGTACAATTGTGTTCTTTACTGTACGTCTACAATCAACAATATTATAAGGGGGGCTTTATTGTGAAACAAACGAGAGGAGCATTTTCGTTTTTAAAGAATATTGTTGATAGTATGATTAATGTGTTCTTTAAGCAAACATATTGTTTGTTGTGAAATGTTTTATTAAGCCCATTTTATATATTTTAATTGTCTGGTTAGATCTAAGGAGAAATCTATAATTATAATAAAAATGGAAAAGTGCAAGTATAAAATAGAGCATACAAGCAAATTCAATTTAAAACATGGGGATTATAAAGTTCTACCTTAAAACAAAAAGAAAAGATTAAAGCAAAATGATATAAAAAAATATTTCAGTTGTAAATAATTTTGAACTTTAGAAAAACTCTGACAGGCTGGCTCTCAGACTTATATTTTATTTTAATATAAAATATTATAAAACTTAATATAAATCAAACTTAAGTACACTGCAGTATAGAACCTGTATAGTCATCACCGAAATCCGAGCTAGACCTATAACAGTTTAACAGTTTGAGTTTAAATTTGAGTTTAATGTTTTTTTTTTTTTTTTTATGCTATAAAAAATTATAAATTTCAAATACTTTTTTTTTAGGATTTTGAGTTTAACTTAAATAAAGAGAAGTTTGTCAAAAGTGTTGTATTACTATACAGAATGGAAAAAAAAATTGGAATATTCCAAAAAGAAAAAAAACACAATATGTGTTCTTTAAATTGAGTTTATTTTCTGTATGAAACTAACTCTCATTTAATGTGTGTAGTAGGCATTTCTTTTAACTAAAATTCTCATATACCTCGTATATATGTATGTGCACAAAAATTTGGTTAATATATATGTATGTACCCAAAAAAAAAAAAAATTTTTTTTTTTATTAAAAAGTGAAGACAGACAGAATATTATTTAATTGTATATGAAAAGAAAAAAATCTCACGGTTTCAAAATTCGTCAAGACTACTACAACAAGAACACAATACACATGAATGCAAAAAAAATTCTAATACATAGAATAAAGTCGAGTCGAGAGCAAAATATAATACCAAACAAAATTGCAAAGAAATTCTCCTCTAATACACACACCCTCAAACAAAAAAGCACTGAAAACAACCGAAAAAAAAAAATATAACACAAACCTCAAACTCCTGTTGGATGACGGTGTTTTTTGTGTTGTTTTTGTATATTTCAGACTAAAATTGAAATGTGCTTGCTGTTGTTGTTGTTGTCGTAGTTGTATGCGGCTTTTATATGAATTGGGCGCAGCACAGTTCGCGTGGTTCAAGTGAATGTTTTTGGATAGTTTTTTAGCAGTTGCCTGATGCGCTTTTTTAACGATAGTCAGGGTCAGTTGCGCATATTCAACAAAATTCTAAATATTTCAAAATAACGCATATACGGATTATATTTTTTTTTAAATTAAAAATCGGTCTTTGGTCGGTCGGTCGTTCGGAAAAAATATCGGTTATAAAAATTTGAATTTTTGGAGATATAAAGAAAAAAGTGAAAAATAAATTCGTTAATTATATAAAATATTGGAAAATTAAAAAAGAATATATGATAATATAGAAACAAATAGAAAAAATTTTACATTTTGTATCAAACAAAAATTATTTAACTAAAAAAATTTGAAAATATTTTATAAAAAATAAAAAATCCAAAACCAATTTTCCAAAAAAAAAAAATAATTAAAAATTAAATCAAAAGAAAATTCTATACTTGTAAATGAAGTAAAGTTTTGAAAATTTTCCACACTGAAATCGCAAAATTGAAAATTTAAATTTAATAAAAGTATTTTGAACTTCAAAAATATACATAAAGAAAAAAATTTCAAAATTAAAATTTTCAAGTTACAAATAGAACATAAAAAAGATCTTTTAAAAAAAAAGTTTCTTTGAAATTAGCGAAACAATATTAATCCAAATAATATTAAATCAAAACTAATCCTTTAAAAACATGTGGGTTTCATTAAAATATATTGAAAAAATGTCAAAAGTTTTTAAGATTTACAAATGCAATAATTATTGCAAATAATAATTATATTTATAACAGCAACTACAATATAAGGTGAGATAGTGAAAAAAAGACCTTGTATAAAATATGTACATACCTACATACATACATATATTAAAAAAAGTTTCACTTTCATAGCTAGAGATTAGATAATTTTTTATTTTATTTTATTGCACTTGAAAACTAAGCATAGAGAAAAAATAAATAAAACAAAACTATTTTCAGATATTTAAAGAAAAAATTACTTCATGATTTCAAATATTTAGTTAACGAAAAAACTAAAAAAATAATTCGTTTAAATTATAAAGAAAAAAATTTTGTTGATAACAAATATAACAAATAACATAGGAATAAACATTAGAAAAAAAAACACTAACAAAAAAAATATGCATTCATTAAAAACAGCAACAACATCAGAAAAGAGTTTCATATGTCTACTCTCACTCATTTGAATACTCGTGCAATTGTACGAGTATTATCTTAAATTTCTATGATCATTGCAAGAAAAAAAAAATTACCCTCATACAAAAATTGAGAGTGAAAGTTTAGTTTAGTTGCGTTTTATTTGTTTATTTTTTTTTTGTGTTATTATACATTTTTATTGAAATAAAAAAATTCTTTATATACCCACTATTTTTTTTTTTTTGGAATTAGAGAACAATAGAGCACATAGAATGAGAAGATTGAGGCAGTTGCGATATATAAAAAAATAAACCTTGACCATGAAAAAAACAGGAATGATTCAATGAGTTTGTTAACACTGTTATTTTTATTTTTATAAATATTTTGCTTAATATTTTTTTTTATTCAAAATTTCTATTTATATTTATTTTCTATTTAATGATTTAGTGAATTGAATAAAATTTCAATTAGTTTTAGTTTATAATATTAATGCAAAGAAATTCATGGGACAAAATATTTTGAAGTCACTTAGAATTGTGATTAAAATATATTTCAAAATATATTTATGAATAGAACCTTGAATATAGGTATAATTTAAACAAATAATTCAACTCAAATCTAAATATGTACATATTTCTAAGATTAGAAAATGTCATACAAATCAAAACTTTATCTCAAAAGACCTGAACAAATAGCATTATTTTAGATTTTAAACTTTACTTAACAAAACGAAGATTTAAAGCAGATTTTTCTATAAATATAAAAAGAATTTTTGTGTACTATTTGTTTATACTTATTTTATTTAAAATTATGGTACCATTTCTTATCTTATTTATTCCACTGTTATGGAATTCTCCATTCAAATCATTAAATGTACACATACATTATTGTGTAAAACTTACATGCTTTTTTGTCAAATAATATCACATTTTGGCCCTAGTGAAACTATAGGGTTATGCTCAAAAATTATTAAAAACTTAATTATACATTATTACTGATATATATTTTTTTTCCATTTCTCTTTACAGTTTACATTTAATTTATCAATAATAACTTGAAACCCTTCAAAGAAAACCCTCTCAACACATCATTCTATATGATCATAATAAGAAACAAAATATAGAATTTTTTTTTAAATACACCAACAGATAAATTTCAAAAAATAATTGAAGAAACATCTGGAAGGATTTTTTTTTTGTTTGTTAACAAAAAAAAAAAGTATCAAAGAAGTTAAATTTATCTTTACGTAAACGTTAATAAAACGCAGACACAATGGATGAAACACAACATTTTTGTCTGCGCTGGAATAACTACCAAAGTAGCATAACGTCAGCATTTGAAAACTTAAGAGATGATGAAGATTTTGTCGATGTTACCTTGGCTTGTGAGGGTCGTAGCATTAAAGCACATCGTGTTGTATTATCAGCGTGCAGTCCATATTTTAGAGATTTATTAAAGGTAAGTGAAAATTTGATTTTAGTAGACAAAAATTCAAAACATTTGGTAAGAAAAAGGAATTACAAAAATATAAATGAATTTTTTTTTTATTTATAAAAACTTTTTATATGACAACATATACTCCTCGAGGAAGCTCGAAGCTTGACTTCGTTCCACTTCATACGCAATCTCGAAAATTCTGTTGTCATGCGCCGCTTTCAGGTATGCGCTGATCTCCCGACTCGTCTGCTTCCTTGCGGGTTCCAATCTAGGCATCGTCTGGTTTACGGAGGGTGTGACCTATCCAACTCCATTTCCGCTTACTTATTTCCGTTCTAATAGGATGCTGGTTTGCCTCCATCCAGAGTTGGTTGTTGGATATTGTTACAGGCCAGAAAATCCATAAGATTTTGCGGAGGCATTTGTTGAGAAATACCTGAAGGCATTGCATGTCACATGGTGACATGTTCCAGATCTCGCATCCATATAACAATTTTGATTTTGGTTTGCTTCGAAATATTATAAGATTTCTAAACCGGGTTTGACTGAGCAATTGCATATCACGCCTTATTTATGCGACTGGATATATCTGCTGCTGAGCCACCAGTTATGTCAATTGTGCTACCCAGGTAGCAGAAGGACTTAACATCTTCAATATCTTGATCACATACGAAGAAATGGCGATCTGTGTTACTATTGTGCGGAGCGATTTTGTTTTGGGTATATTTATCTTCAGCCCAACCAATTTTGCGATTTCACTGATGGTAGAAATTTTCGACTGATCCCTGAGAATGAGGGGCTAAGTAGACAAGTGTCATCGGCATAATCTAGGTCGTCCAACCGTCCTTGTAAGCTCAACATCTCTTATGAATGCTTGTTGTCTTCGGCGTCACTGCATCGAGGATGCAGTTAAAAAGTAGAGGTGATAAGACACTCCAGTTTTTACGGTGATTCTGTTTCTCAGCTATTTTTCATGCAATACACGACAAGTGGCATTCTTGTACAGGGCTTGATTAGCCGCGTTAGTTTTTCGGAGACACCCTTGCATACCAGCGAGTTCCATACAGCGTTATGGTTAAGTGTGTCAACGACCTTCTCAAAGTCTATAAAAATTAAATATAGTGGTGATCTCCATTCCACTGATTGCTCAACGATAATCCTAAGACTGTTTACTTGGTCAACACAAGGTATTCCGGAGAGAAAGCCAGCTTGCTCATTTCTGAGTGTTGGGGAAATTGTTGTCGAGAATCTTTTGTTTCTATTATGTGCAATTACGTTATTTACCCTGCTTAACAAAGTTATGGCTCTCCAATTCTTCCTGTTGTTCAAATCACCTCTTTTAGGAAGATTTATAATGACTCCATCAGACAGCTCGTCAGACCCAAAACGCCCTAACAATGGGTTTCAGCAGTCGTGCACTGGTTGTTCCGTCGGCTGTAAGGAGTTCTGGGGAGATATTATCCAAACCAGGAGTTTTATTTGGTTTGAGAGATCTTATCAATTCGCTAATTTCACTTATCTCAGGGCAGTCAGTAAAGATGTCGGAATTTGATGTATGTGAAGCACATCCGCAAATGGGCTGACATTAAGCAGTAGATGTTGATAGCATGCCGGTGTAAAAGCTATCCCATAGTGTAACCTATTGGGTTTTCGATGTTATAAATTCTCGCACATCGTTTTTGAAAGACATTCCGGTCGATAATTTTCTATTTGTCAGCTTGTTAACAGACATAGTCCCTCACACGATGGGTTTCAACCACTGCTTGAAGTTCTTTCGCTCTGTTGTTGATCCCATTGCGTTTATCTCTCCGGACATTGCGTTTCACCTCAGAATTAAGGCGGTTGTATAGTTGGCTGGCCGTATTCAACCGTGTTTTGCTGTTTTTGCGCTGCCTTAGGGAAAATTTCCCTGACATGCGGCCATGTTCGGGTGGTTTCAGTGTTACTTGAGGTGTATTCTACTAATTAATTAATTAAATCGCAGGTTCGCGATTTCCGGGATTTTCAACTTTGCCACATTGAACGTTCTCTGTGATACACTGTTGTGCATCCTAATGGATCTCGCTAGCAATAACGGCACCTCGTTTATTGCGCACATCCAATAACGATCCACGCCATTTTCTGCTGAAAGATATGTGGCCTATTTGGTTTTCCGTGCGACTGTCAGGGGATATCCAGGTGATTTTTTGTACTCTTGAATAAGGGAATAACGTACCGCCAATGACAAGATTATTGGTCCTGCAAGTGTCCAGATACATTTTTCCATTCTCCGTTAGTCGCCCGAGACCGTCCCTGATCATATTGGTATTTTTGGGGCCTACCTGAGCGTTAAAATCACCCACCTCTCAACACTAAGAGATTTCACATTATAGTGGCTAGATTTTTTATAATCATGTTTAAAATTAATAAGATAATTAACAAAAATTTTAGGTATTTTCGTGATTTTTATACACTAATGCACCGAGAAATGAATTTGCTACCCCATAAAGTATATATATTCTTGATCCTTATAATAACTGGAGTCGATATAGAGATTTCAGTCTTTTGGTCTGTTCGTCCGTCCATCCATCTGTCCATCTGTCTGTCTGTCTGTTTAAACCATACTCTTTCACATTTACCTGAGTAAACTTAATATTATTTGTCATTTCTTTGGGCAGGTTTGTATTTAAAACAGGGTAAATTCGGGCATCACTGTGCCAAGATATAACCTAAAATATGGAGACACTTTAAAAACTGTTACAAATTCAGTGTGTTTGCTGTAATAATTCAGTATCAAGTTTATCGAATTGTTAACTTTTTCAAATATATTGTTTACATTTCTTATAAATAGTGCAATATGTCCAGTTATTAATGTAAACGTAAAGGATAGAGGCAGAGGTTATCAAAGATTCGGCATAACCGAATTTATCACTCTTACTTGTTTTAATTGAAATCAATTATTAAATGCAATCAACATAATTGGTCTGCATAATCGACCAAATGGTAACGGAATTTCTGTGGCGAGAAATTGAAGATATGGATCTGGACGGTATATGGTTTTAACAGGACAATGGCTCTTTCGGGCGAGAAATTCAATGGCCGTGTTTCTCACGTCGTGGCGATGTCAATTGGCCTCCATGATCATGTGCCTTAACACCATTGGACTTTTTTCCTTGGGGATACTTAACAGAAAAAATATATTTCAATAAGCAAAGAACAAGTCAAGAACTAAAAAATGAGACAATTCGGTACATTAACGACATTGGCTCTCAATTATGACTCAGAGTCATCGAAAATATGGACCAGAGAATAGAGATATACTACCGAAGCCGTGGCAAGCATTTGGCCGACATTTTCTTTCAGAAATAAATGTCATAGATCGTTCTATTATAATCGAGAAAAATTCAGATAATTCTCTGAAAACTTGTTGATTTACTTACAATTAATATCGTGCGTTGAAAATGGTCCAACCTTTAAAATCAGAGAATTTTTAAAAATTTTTATGCGAGGGTTTTTAACCGCAAAAGTAGCAAAACTAATTATAAGGTTTCAATTTTTTTAAAGAACATTTTGAAACTAGAAGGATTAAACTACTAAGCTGTAAAAAAAACTGATCCATAAAAACCAAGTTTTTATTATACTTCCCTTCTCTGTAAATTAAATTTACCATCATGTAATTAAATAATTGGTTGACTGAAAATGAAACTTGTCTAGAAAAATTCCTATGTCAAAAATCTAAAAAATATCTCTTTATATTCATTTGAATTTTCTTTTCGTTTTATTTCCTCTTACATTCATTTCAGGGAATGAGAATTAACATTCATGGCATCACAGCCATTTTAAATTAATATTTTACATCGTATCGTTTCAGTCTTACTCAATTATCGTTTTTAAATAAATGTACTACAAGTAGTACTACACAATTTTTTATCACATTGCCAACTTAGAAAAAAAAACCGTTAAAATTTCGAATAATCCAGAATTAAACTATAATTAAGTTTTTTAAACGAAAATTTGTTAGATCATTTTTATCGTCGTAAAGAGTCTGTCTGAAAAGTTTCAGTTGGATTGGATCACCGAAAAGGGGTTAAATATCGATCCAAACAAACAGGAGTTGGTTTCGCACGATGCCTCCTGTGTTTGAAAAATGTAAGCAACCAGTTTGGCAAAAGGATTAAGCTCTTTGCACTGTCCATATTTTCAAGACACTCTTCAATTGTTGAATTTTCATATGGAAAATATTGATTAGTTTTTGGGCGTTTTTTTTTTTTTTTTAAATTTTCATGTTGTTGGATAATTTTTGGGTAACATTTTATTATTTATTTTTTTTTGACAATTTTTTACTTTTTTTTTTTGTATTTTTCACATTTTTTAGGCAAAATTTAATTTTTTTGCGATTTGAAATTTTTTTTTGGGTAATTTTTCATCGGGCCATCTTTCATTTTATTATTTGGAAAATTTTTCATTGGGCGATATTTCCAAGAGCCATGGAAACAATAGCCTGTTATATTTTGGCTTTACAATCCTTCTTTCACGTCCAACACAACGCGTTCTCCTTGTTTTTTTTCAGACTTTGCATTTCTAGGTTTACCGAGGTATAGTTGTATTTTCCATACGCAGCCTGACATTGAGTCCACTGATAACCAAAACTTCAAACCATATTTTACTGATTTTGATGACATAAACTGTCCGCCCCCTGAAAGCAAACAGGTTACTCTTCAATGGTTTTATTTTCGTGGCAATTGTAAACTAGAAGTTGTTGCCAACGGTCTCGAAGTTCATGAAAAGAAGCAAATTTATCGACTTGAAACATCATCGATACTGAGCGCACTAGTTATTTTATGGAATGAATTTGCAGACATAATTGATCAAAAATTGGCACAATCAAATTTTGCATCAAATAAACCATGAAGATCTTCATTGTTTTCGCTGTCACTGATAAACATTTTATAATAACCAACTATTTAACTAAAATAGGAAAAACGAAAATATATGAACATTAGAGTGGTCTTTAAAAATGAAAATCTGAATTTGCGGATAGGCGGGGTCCACTTTGTTACCTTTCAATATTAAACTAATAAATGTGAAGTTTGGGGACAATCGGATAAAGAAAAGTCGCGCCGGAAATCGGTTGAAAATTTCAAGTGTGTTTATATAGGGAAAATATGACTTTTTTTTTTAGAGATTTTACGAAAATTTCGTTCTATACATTAATTTTTCCGACAAGTTGTTGTAAGAAATGGGATCAGTATTAAATTATCTTTTCAAAAAGCTATAAAAATTCAAAATCGAATAAAAATTCGCCAAGAAATAGTAAATGCCCCAGACCACTTTTGTACAAAAAAAGTGGGTCATGAAATTTGATAGTATTTTTTCAACTTTGAGATTTTGATTAAAGCCATAATTTTTTCTTAGCTCTATTTTTAAAATTAATCAGATATGAAGTATTTTTTTATTACCACGTTATTAACCTATAGCGCATTGAGACCAAAAATGGGAAATTTTTCTGATAAAATTTTGAAAACTCCTTTTTCAAGTTTTAAAAAATTTTCTTAAACAAAATTTTAAAAAATGGATCTGACACTTTAAGGTTTTATTAAATAAAGGGTTTTTCAATAAGAGCGCTACAAAAGTTTTTTTTAAATAAAACAAAAACGGTTTTGGATATCAATGAAATTCTTTATTCCTGTGAAAGTACGTTCGATGCCATTATATATGGAAATCGATCTCTTTTGCATGGCCACCACGGGCACGCTTGCAGAAGTCCAGACGCTGAACCCAATTTTAGCAATTCAAGCATAAATCGGCCGATACTGCTGCAATTTTACGTTCGATATTCGTACGAAGTTCATCAATCGTCGCTGGCTTGTTGGCATAGACCATAGACTTGACGCAGCCCCACAGGAAATAGTCCAACGGCGTCAAATCGCACGACCTAGGCGGCGAATCGACTGGACCATTTCGTGAGATAACACGTTCACCAAACTTGGTTTCCAATAAATTGATTGTGACATTCGCTGTGTGGCTTGTGGCGCCGTCCTGTTGGAACCACATGTCCTCCAAGTCCATATCATCCAATTGGGGCCAAAAATATTCGGTTATCATTGAACGGTAGCGATTCCCATTCACAGTAACGTGCCGGTCTTGATCATCACGGAAGAAGTACGGCCCAATGACGCCGCCGGCCCATAAACCGCACCAAACCGTAATTTTTTCGGGATGCAATGATGACTCATGGAGTACGTGTGGATTGCTGTCTGACCAATAACGCATATTTTGTTTGTTGACGAAGCCATTCAGCCAGAAATGAGCCTCATCGCTGAAGATGATTTTTCGATGAAAATCCGAATAATTTTCAAGTTGTTGCTCAGCCCAATTCACGAACATACGACGCTTCTGGTGGTCAATCGGCTTCAGTTCTTGCGTCAATTTGATCTTGTAAGGATGTAGGCCAAGATCTTTTCACAAAATTCGCCACAACGCCGTCACAGAGATGACCAATGCTTGAGAACGACGTGTAAGAGACACATTTGGGCTTTCTTCAACTGAAGCCTCAGCGGCAGCAATATTCTCCACACTACGGGCACTTCTTTGTCTCACTGGCACGGGAACATTTTGTACTGTGCCTGTGGATTCAAATTTTTCCACTAGACGCTCAATTGTTGATCTGCTAGGACGATTATGACGACCATAAATTGGACGTAGCACTCTTAACGTTGGGGCCACTGACTCCGAATTTCGGTAGTAAATTTTAATAATTTCGACTCGTTGTTGGCTCGTATATCTTTCCACCATGAAATGGCAAACCTTACTGAAGTGAAATGTCAAAAGAGCGGCAAGAAATATGGCATCGTTTGCTGTCCCTGTTTTTCTACTTTTGTAGCGTCCCTGTTGAAAAACCCTTTACATGTCAGAGATTAACTGTTTGAATTTTTTTTACAAGGATTTTATTTTTGCGGATTTGAAGAAAATTGATAGATAGTAGAATTATACAAAAAAACAACATCCTTCCTGTACAAAGTCAAATTTAATTGAACAATGTTGAGTTATAGCTCAAAAATGTTCGTATTTTATTTGAAAACATATATGTACAATGTACATAGATAGTTTTTCAAAATAATATAATTTTATAACAAAATTCGTTAAAAGTTGTTTAAATTTATATTCGCGAGCAATAAGCAGACAATTGCACCAGAGATATATCACAACGGACAATTATGATTCCAGTAGCACTGAAGGGTTAAATAAAAAGAAAAACTAACCGAATTATATTTCTTACATTCTATAAAGTGGTTTCATCAAGTTTAATAGAAAAACTCGTTTTCGGTAATCTTTATTTAGAAATATCTTAAAAACAAAAGCTGGCCTTGACAAATAATGGGTTAACGTTCTCAGATCTATCCCAAATTTTTGGAACGGTAGATATACATATTTGGTTATAATATTATAAGAAACGCTTTTAAAAATTCAGGTAATTGCAAAATATTTGAATTTTTTGAATAAATTGTCTTTTATTAGTTTAGGGTCATATGTGACCCGACTTCCAATAGGGGTAATGGGGTCATATTATTTTTTTTTTCGAAACCCTAGGCTATTAAGATAAAATATAGTATTTAAAAGTAGAGAACTGATTAATTTTTGATATAAAGAATTTGGAAGGATTACATATACAGAATATTTCACAAAAATCCCATTCATCTCGAAATCCGCAAAAATAAAATCCTTGTCAAAAAAATTCTGGCATAGGGATTTTCCAAAAAATTCACACAGTTAATCTATGATATGTATTTAATAAAACCTTAAAGTGACAGATCCATTTTTTTAAATTTTGTTCAAGAAAATTTTTTAAAACTTGAAAAAGGAGTTTTCAAAATTTTATCAAAAAATTTCCCATTATCGGTCTCAATGCGCAATAGGTTAATAACGTGGTAATATAACAATACTTCATATCTGATTACGTTTAAGTATACAGACAGGAAAAAAATTATGGCTTTAATCAATTTCTCAAAGTTGAAAAAAATGCTATCAAATTTCATGACCTAGTTTTTTTGGCACAAAAGTGGTCTGGGGCATTTGCTATTTCTTGGCGAATTTGTATTAGACTTTGAATTTTTTATAGCTTTTTGAAAAGATAATTTAATACTGATCCCGATTCTTACAACAACTTGTCAGGAAAATTAAACTATAGAATTTTTCGTAAAATTTAAAAAAAAAGTCGTATTTTCCCCATATAAACACACTTGAAATTTTCAATCGATTTCCGGCGCGACTTTTCTTTATCCGATTGTCCCCAAACTTCATATTTATTAGTTTTATATTGAAAGGTATATTATTAAAGGTATATATTATATTAAAGGTAACCTGGACCCCGTTTGTCACCAAAATCGCAATTTGAAAAATGTCCAAATAATGTACATACCGATATACACCTGAAAGAATGAGCACAACATATTCATCAATGTAAATGTTTTCAATGGCAATTCCTTCATTGGAAACAACGCTTGTGTTGGAATAATATTTTCAGCCATAGTTTCAATAGGCTGGGGTAATGGAGTGTCACTCTACACCATTTTGTTTTTGGCAAGCTAAGACAGGTTCCCGTTTACTATCATTTCAGAAGAACTTCTTTCGTTAGAATTTCGAATTATCCAAATATAATTAAGTTTTTTAAATGAAAATTTGTTAGATCATTTTTATCGTTGCAAAGAGTCTGCCTGAAAAGTTTCAGCTCGATTGCATTACCGAAAAGGAGTTAAAAATCGATCCAAGGTTCTTTTTTTCGGTAGACAAACGACAAGCACACAGACAGACACTACGAGTTAAAAGAAAGGGAGTAAAAATGCGTTAAAAATTCTATCAAGTCAAAGACTGCGAGATATGAAAATTTTAAAATGTAAAGAAAATTTACATTTTTAGTGTGTACGTACTAGTATGACTTGTAATTGCTTGAATTGCCAGAAATCTACATTAGAGAAAATTATTGCATATTGTTGTCTAAGTTATTTAAAGACTGAAAATTAATACCACATAGAGGTTGAGTCTTAGTTGTCATAAAGTTGAAGACATAATTTGCTATAATCACAATACTTATTATTACCTTTAACTCAAATGAAGGATATTTAGCGAAAGGCTAAAGGAAACCACATATTAGCCGCAATTGCGTGTTAAAGTTTTCTTTGGAACAAAAGAAAAACTAAATATATTTTTTTTTTTAAATCTTTTTTGTTATTATGAATACGTTAATGTCATAAATAGCTCTTTCATTAGTTAGGTTTTGGTAACAAAACGACGTCAAACTTTTTGGCAGGCATATTAAACCAAAACAACAACGAAGAGAAAAAACGCAAACTAACGTTATAATAACTCAAGACTATTGCAAGTTGTGTGTCTGTGTGTGTGTGTGTAGCACTCAGAGTAACAGACTTACAAACATAAAACTAAACAAACAAATTTTACAAAAACCATATTTTTTTGTATACTGCAGCTGCAGCAACGATAAACTTAAGCTGAAAACTAGAAACTAAAAAAAGAACAAACAACTAAATAATATCCTTTCTAAGCGTTCACTTTACTTCATTTAAATATGCTATACTATATTTATGCATTAACATTTTCCCAACTTATGCAATATGCATTAACAAATATAGCACGAAAACCGCCAAAAAAAAAAATATAAAAAAACGAAAATAAGAAGCCAAAGCTAAAAAAGAGTCCCAACAAAAATTGCTCAGATATATAACAAATTGTCTTTGTTGTTGTCAGTTCAAGGCGCTTTTTTGTTGTTAATTTTTCTAACTCAGTCATTAATTTTTGAAATAATCTATCTATATGTATATTCAATTTTGTTACTCTTGAGTCAAGAGTCGGCCATCGAGAGAATTGAATTTGATCGAAATCCATGGACGTAACACAATGCAGATATTAAATGGGTTTGTGTAGATTTTGTACGAATGTTTATATGAATGACTAAAAAGGAAAATAGTTGAATTTCCGAAGAATATGGTAATATTTTAAATACATTTTGTTGTTTTAAAATTTTAAATCTTACATTCTGAAAATGTAAAATCATTTAATCCTTATTATCCATATTTTCGAAGTTTATTAAATCAAATAAGTAATTAATTTCTTTAAAAAACAAGAGTCAAGAGTCTTGACCCACGTTTAATAGCAGATTTTCCAACATCTTTAGCGATAATAAAATTAGAATGTTGGTAATTGATCAAAATTTACATTTTAATTTAGTAATTCATTGCTTCAAATTTCGCTTGGATATTCCTTATATACCATGGAAAGTTAGTAAATAAATTAAAAAGTGTACAAAACATTAAAATAACAACTATTTAAAATATTTGTTATTCTACTCCTTAAACTCTTTCCTTTAGAAACGCCTCTCTTTTTCTCGAAAGCATTTAGAAATTCCTTTCAAATTTATACTTTACAACTGTAACACGCCAGAAGTATGTATACCAAAAAAACAAAAAATATGGTTTCAGTTTTCAGCACGTGATATTTATAATTTTTCGAAAATATAATTTTTATTTTTATTAATTAGGTTGCCATTTAAGTTTTCAGCACTAGCGAAATGCCACACAAAAATACCTGCAAAGACAATAAGGACAAAAAACCGTTTTCGAAATTTTACAAACTGCAGCAGACATTTCTGGTCTAATGTACAGCTCGTTGAGACTGTAAAAAGACAACAATAATAATGTTACACAACAACAGCAACAACAACACGAACAAGAACAAACTTAACTTAATTTGTTGTTCTGTTCTTTTTATACCCCAAAAATAATAGAGAAGTCAGGCAATGCTAAAAACTATAACGATAAACTATTTTAGAAATACTTTATAGTTGTTGTTGGTTTTTTTTTTAGAGGTTTTATTTCTTAAGAAAAACCCTCGTTTGCTATCTTTATTATTGTATGAGGCCTTAAAATGTACAAATGTTAGTAGTTTACTTTAAAACCGCATCATTTGAAAATTGTTAATTTTATTATAATAAATGTATTGTACTCGTACCGTTTGTACTTTCTAGCTGCAGGAACTAAATCAGTAAAATTAGTTTGGAAAATATTTTTATAAACTCGTATATTTAAAGCTAAAATATTAATTTGCTGACTAAACTAGAACAGTTGATTCTAGGATTTTACAGGGGTCGAATCATCGCATTCGTCATCAAAATTTTTCGATCGAAATTATTTTTTTATTTGCCAAAATAAAATACTAAGAGTAATTTTACTCTGTCACAGCTAACGAGTTATGGTCCATAGTTAATAATAAAAGTGAAACGAGGTCTGACGATTGTCCATCTTCTTTAAATAATAAACCAAAATATGGAATTTCGATTGATTTAGCTCGATATCGAATACGACGATTTGCCCCCAGAATTTATTTTTTAATTATAATTTAATTATAATTTATAATTTGTAATATGGTTTTCATAGGTTTATGCTGATGTTTGTAAAATACTTGTCTTCGTCCCATCTTTATTAAACGATCATTTGCTAGAAGTATGAGAATTTTAAATAAAAATATAAATTAAAAAAAAATTTTTTTGAACTACGAACTTTTTATACCCTATACCACTATGTGGTTTGGGTATAATGACTTTGTGCTGCTGTTTGTAACTACCAAAAATATTTGACCTAGACCCATCTTTTATTATACCGATCGGCTCAGAATCACTTTCTAAGTCGTTTTAGCGATGTCCGTCCGTCCGTCCATCCGTCCGTCCGTCCGTCCATCCGTCCGTCCGTCTGTGTGTCCATGTAAACTTTGTAATCAAACTGCAGGTCGCAAATATGAATATATTTTGATGAAAATTGGTATATAAGCTTTTATCGGCCGTAGGATGAACGCTATTCAAATTTTTGAGAATCGGTCCATGTTCAGACCTAGCCCCTATACAAATGACCCCTACGAAATCGACATAAATTGCCATAAGATCCAAATTATCATATATATCTTAGTAAAATTGGGTTTGTATGTGTTTATTGTATCCATTAACCAGTAGTCCAAAAATAATACCTATTGGACAATTCTTATTCATAGGCCCCATATAGAGCTGCTTCCCGATCTTCACTTAAATCTATCAAAAAACAAAAATATTGCACTGATTCATCGGACATCGGACATCGTTAAATCGAACCAGTTAGTGATTTTGATTCGATCGGTATAATAAAAGATGGGTCTAGGTCAAATATTTTTGGTAGTTACAAACAGCAGCACAAAGTCATTATACCCAAACCACGTAGTGGTATAGGTTAAAAAACAAAAATATTGCACAGATTTTTCTCAAATTTGGTTTGTGTATATTTCTTCAAAATATAAGTGACTTTACCAAATATTTTCAGGATCGGTCCATTTTTTGACCTAGTCCACATATAAATATTGCACTCGATCTGAACCTTTACATATCTGCAGCCAAAAAAAAATAATAACAATGCCACTCAAATTTGGTTTTTGCTTATTTTCTATATCCAGTTAGTTGGACCGAAGAGATAGGGTTTCTAAACCATGGTATAGGGTATCGTATGGTCGGTCTAGACCGACTATAATTTTCTTACTTGTTACCATTGACACATTGGGAACTTTAATTGTTTGCGAAACATTTCTACTTTTGTTTGTAAAAAATGCAGTATGGCAACTGTAAGTACCAGAAAAAGTATTCGTACATTTACAAATAGGGAGATCTCACGAAAAATGCAACGACGCTCAGTGGCTGAAAATCTTTTGAACCGATCAATCTATTTTAGTAATTTTTTTTTTAATGGATAGATATTTAGTTGGACTTGAGTTAGTTTTAATTTCATTAAAACTGATTACGTACTTTTTCAGAAATTCTAGGTCAAAGTTGAACTTTTAATTTTTTTCTAACTTTAAGCGTGAAATATGGGTTTTTACTTTTTATTGATAATTTTTTTATATTTTTTTTTTTTTAATAATAATTATTAAAATTTGTTATAATAATTAGACTTTTTAATGTTTATACTCAAAAAAAATTTTACGCTCAAAAAAAAAAGTAAAATCAACTGTAAATTTTGCTATTACTACTGAAAAATTAAAAATTTTTGGTGGCAAATTTACAAATTTGTTTACACTCAAGGAATATTTACACTTGAAAAAACGTTAGTAATATTATCAGAAAGTCTTGCTATTACTACAGAAAAATGTAACATTATTTGCTGTCAAATTTGTTAATTTTAGCAAAATAAATCTGCTGAACATTAGTACAATGACTTTGATTTTGATATGAAAATGTTGGTTTTTATTTTTTTGAATATTTCTTATTTATTAAAACATTTCATGCATATTTGGGAAAAAAAGCTTTTAAAAATAAAAACTGCAATAGATTTGAATAGGTTTTGTAACTGTGTAAGGGTTCTGATTATTATTATTTTTTACTAATACTATGCTTGTCGTACTTAAAAAACAATGAAAGGCAATTATAATTATTATTCATTTGATTCAAGTATTGATTGCAAATATTCCATATTTTGTTCTTTAGTAGTTTTTTGCCTTCTTTATCTAAACCTGATGTTCAACTTTCCATTGATTTCGAATGCTGCAGATGAACGGATCTAACGTTGCCAATAATATAAAATGTGTAATCCTTTTTCCTTTTTTCCTGAGCCTCCTCTGATAGACCTCCAACTGGCACCAAATGATATTTAATGACATCTTCTGCATGATAAAGGATTTTGT
Source organism: Cordilura impudica (assembly GCA_963682025.1). Taxonomy (NCBI): domain Eukaryota; kingdom Metazoa; phylum Arthropoda; class Insecta; order Diptera; family Scathophagidae; genus Cordilura; species Cordilura impudica. Next base: position 51,388,747 of record OY821520.1, on the reverse strand, counting down.
GAACTGTTACAGACATATTTCTCCATGGGTACTTGGTTCAGTTGGTTGGTCAGTTTCTTCATTGCAAGCAAGTACTTGTAGGACTATTTTAAATCGACTTCTGTTATTTCAGATGCTCTTTCTGGATCTGAAAAGAATCTTCTCGCGGTATTGCCATAATTTTCATTGTTTTTGGCTGACCTATAATCAATCCAAATTTGCGATATTCATCTTGAATATGTTTCTTTTTTGAACTTGAACAAATCATAACTGATTTTTAGTATATGTTCCATAAGTCGTATTCGTGCATGTAGTGCTGATAACCTAAATTCATATGTATAGGTATTAGCTAATGATTTTGTCGGGATTTGGTTTAATTGGCTTGATGTTGCTTGGCATATGATTATAATTACCTTTTATTACTTGCATTAGTGCATTGCTAGGTAAAATAAAAAGGTACAAAAAAGGTATAATAATAAAAAAAACTCTGGTTGCAAATGAATTACATCCTCTGCGTATTGGTATTCTTACTTACAAATATATTTTTTTTAAAGCAATTTTAGAGAAATGGGGATTTCACGTAAATATAAAGATTTTTTAGCAGAATATGATAGTATGCATAACTCAATTCGGCGAAAATCATTCTTTCGAGAAAAATAACTGTTTATATAAATGTAATGGGGCTGTGTTACGACTTAGGTCAGTATGTTTTCATTAATAACTTTTTAATACAAAGTGTTAGAGAAATGGGGATTTCACGTAAATATAAAGCGTTTTTAGTAGAATATGACAGCATACATAACTCAAATCGTTCTTAAGTGGACTTAGGCGGTTATCGCTTGTGACCACAGATATATAAAATGGGTGATGTATTTTGTAAGTAGATATCATTACTGGTAATAGAGTAAATAATGACTATTATAAGCTATAAAATACCTAAAGCACAAATTTAACACACCATTGTATACTTATAGGACTGTTTAAATTTTCATAATTTGATATTTTTTGAGTAATTTCATTAAAATGAAAAAAGTGTTCCACCCACTGGTGCAAAAGTATATATAGGGTTAAAGAGGACACTTTCACCTTTCTCCGGTAGTATACGTTTTTTGTTCCCTTTTGTTCTCTAGAAGTTATATTTCACTAAAGTTGAAATTTGACAAAAATATAGTAGTTTAATAAATATTTCATAACGCCCCTAATATTAAACGGTAGGGCTATGATCACCTACAACAACTAAAGACTACAATCATAAAAACCTTGCAAAAAAGGACCGCAGGTCATTATCAATGATATCTTGCGAGTAGTAACCATTTATTTTTGATAAAAAACGAAAAAAAAAATCAACTTATTCCGAGATTAAAAAACCAGTTGAGTTTGACAGCATGCCACGCCCAAAATTAGCAATTGTTAAACCTAATTTTTTGGCTACCTTAATATGGTATTAGCTACAAAATGGCGTTAACATTTTAAAAATCGGTGGCAAAAAATTTGACTATATGTCAATGAAATCAAAATTTCAGCCATAGTGCGACGTACAGTCGTTTTTTTTTTTCAGTAGAAGACAAACTTGCTTGTATAAAATAGATTTGACTAAACTACATTTCTTTGATGAATCCCAATATCAAAGAAAGCGTTGCGAAAAATTGCTCAGAATATAGATAGAAACCCCTCCTCAATGCAGTTTGCCGCTCAAAACTACAATCCCACCAATTCAATTTTGTCACCACCTCGTTCTGGTCGCCTCTCAAAATTAGCTGAGCATGAAAAGCGAACTATTTTGGCGTCAGTAAAACAGAATCCCTGAATCACGGCTTCCCAAATTAAGACTAAAAGCAAATAATCCTTCACCAGAGATATCCATCGCAAAATAATAAAAAATTCTTATTATTATGGTCGTCCAGTACGTACAAAGCCATTCATTTCCGATGTCGTTTCTCTTCTTAGGGTAATTTAACATTTCTTCAGCCAATTTTCTAGTTGCGAAATTTGGCTTTATACATTATAGATGCTCTTGATGGGTTCTCATGACCACTTATTATTGTCGTATCATCAGCAGATGTTGAGCTGTGAGTATTAACATTTGTTAGTAAATCAGAAGGAATAATGTAAATAATATTAATTTTTTGTTTGTTTTATTTAAACTTACTGGTCATTTTTTGTTTTAATGCGAATAAAAATGCTTTCTTATTCCATTTCTCCCCCATTTTTACCGACGTTTCGTCTAATTTTCAAGGTTTTTTTTTAATATGGTATTAATATTTCAAATGTACAAATACTTTTTTCTTTTTACCTGCAAAAAATTTGTTAACGGCAATAAACCTAATAATATTTTACTAGCAGATGCCAGCGCTCGAAATTCAAGTGCAATTTCTAGGCAGTTTTATGTTTCAACTTAGCCAATTCACAAACCAATACTTTTATGGTTTATTATTATTGTGAATGAAGATAACAAACACATTAAAAAATTTTATAAAACACACATAGCATATCTATAATTTTATGTATGTGTTAGTAACAACTTTAAATGCAATTTACTCAAAATAAAGGAAAAAATTAAAAAATCTGTAAATCTGCAAAACGGCTAAAAAGAAATACCTTTCAAATAATATGCGTTTAGCCTAATAATATTATAGATTACAAAAAAAATTCAGCTTAATTTGTTGTTTTTTTTTTTTTCGTAGTACGACAGTTTTATTTTTAGGTGTACAAATACTTTTTCCATCAAATTTATGTATATCTTGGACAAATTGGGTTGCAGTATACAGATTATATTCATAGATCATCAGTTTAAAGAAAAACAATATAAAATCCTTTTTTGCCATATTCCAGTTTCCTAATATTCACGTAAATCTATCTTAAGTCAAGCAAAAAAGAAATATTTTACACAAAATGGGTTTTTAAATGTTTTTGGAATATAAAAATTTACATCACTAAATGTCCTTATAAGCACATTTTTGGATCTAATTTTTTTATGTATATCGCCAAACTTAACTTAAGCGCCAACTAGCGTATAGATATATTAAGAAAGTGTACTTCAGCCAAAATTCATAGTTGTTAGGGGTCGATATATTAATGATATTCCATATGTACTTCAACCTACCTTCAGGCAGGCAAGTCCATCACAATCTCTCTCAAATTTGATTTAAGATTATTTTCTATGTCTATTAATAAACTTTCCCTGTTTGTTTGTTATCTTAACATTTTCGGTCCTTTATCGAAGGTAATTTTTTCTCTTACATCCCGTAGAATATAACATGATCTACTTATATAATAGTTAATCTGTTGCCACGTTATTTGTATATATCGAAAACCCAAAATTGTTCCGACATATCGAAATACACATACTAATGTCACGTATTAAATTCGATTTAGTCTGTTAACTTGTTTAAGTTATGCTGTTATTAAATCTAAAATATGTCCCCATTTTTGGATCTGTTTATATTCATGTACTCCTTATTAGCTGGCATCTTCTATGTCTGCTTTGATATATAATTATATTAAGTTGTACTTATTTTGTAAACATAAAGTTGTCCAAAAATTCAGATGGTCCCAGGTTCGAAACCTGTTCTTTAATAGGAGTAAATATTTCCTAACAGTTCTAAAAGCTTTCGTTTTCATTATAAAACCTTCGATACATTTAGCTGGTATTTGCTGTTATTTTAGTCCTTTGAAGCAGACACCGAATTTTCGGTTCCATCAAATAAGCAAAACACTTCATTACAATCAAGATTACATATAAAGTGTAAGTGCCACAATTATTATAAAATTGGGTTTTTCTGACTTTAACTGTATTGTATTGGCCAAAAAGGCAACTTCATAAGCTGTATTAATAAATTATAAGAAATTAACAAAACTAATCTATTCTTGCAAAAGTTTCTATAAAAATATCCCAACTGAAACAAATTCTGAACATAAAAAACTAATTTATACTTTAAATTCAGCTCCCCACATCAGCTTCAGCTACTTTTCAGCTTCATTCTCTTAAAAAAAAATAAGAAAAATAAATGTCTATTCAAGCCAAAATCTTAAAAACTAATTTCAACATAAAATTAAAATTGACTTGCATACATAAAAAAACTTAATTCCAAGTTTGGCACTATATAGAAGAAGCAAAAAATGCGTTGACAACTTTACTTAAATTAATAAAAAAAAAAAAAACAAAACAAATCGTTAACAAATTTGTAAAACTCTTTTTTAGACTTCTTGCATCAAACAATAAAATAGGCCTACTTAGGCAAAAATTATTGTATAGAAGCAACTAAGATACAAAAACAACTTAACTTGAAAAAAAAATAAAAAAAATTGCTTAAAAAACATTATACTTAGTAATGTCATGACATTTTGCATACTTTGAAGTGCATAAAATATCGCGCAACAAAAAAAAAAAAAAATAACAAAATCCAACACACAAAAAAATGAACACAACATTTAATTTGCTAAATAGCAAAAACATACCATACAATTCAACAAACAAAAACAACATACAACACACAATTGAACAAAAAGTTTAACAAATGCAACTAAACTGAATTGAAGAAAAAAAAAGAACAAAAATTAAAACATGGTCAAGCAAAAAAGAAGAAAAAAAATTAATTTAAATTACATTATTAAAAATATACAAAAAAGAAAAAAAAAATACAACCAAATTATAACAAAAAAGCAAATGCTTTGTAACAAAAAAAAAAATTAAAAAAAGAATTGGAGAACAAATTATTTACAGTACAAATTAAAATGGCACAAAACTTTGTTGGCACAATATAAATATACAGCGATATTGTTGTTGTTGGTGGTGTTTAAGAATATATTTTTTTTTTCTGGAACAGACAACATATTTCTTACAATTGAAAAAAAGTGTAAAAAGTTTATCAGTATGCAAAGATGCCAAGTCAAAGGTTTCCATTGCAAGACAAATCGGAAAGAGCACACAATCAAATACGAAAAGCTTCAACAATACTCCAATACATTTAATTAAACAATCATACAAACTTTTCACTTCAAGAGATTTTTAAAAAGAAAAAAAAACAATTTTCAAGAAAATTAGCCCTATCCCCTTAGAGATCGATTTCAATGGCCATATAGATTTCTCTCAAATTAGGTTTGTGTAGGACAATTCTTAGTCATAGTCCCCATATAAATATTGCACAGATTTCTCTCAAATTTCATTTGTATATGTCTTTGTAAAAAAAGGATTGCTCCAGTTTTTGACCTAGTCCACACATAAATATAGCATCCGATAAGAACTTTTTCTTATCTGCTGCAAAAAAATTGATAACAATGCAACAAAACAAATTTGGTTTATGCTTATTTTCTATATCCAATTTGTTGAACCTAAGACCCTTTCTCTAAACGCAAAGTCGGTCTAGACGGACTATAATTTTCTTATTGGTTAATAATTAATTTATGTCAGTAAAACAGATTAATTAATTAATATAGAAAAACTTAGGTAATTTAACATTTTTCTTTTTCATTTTAACATATTTAATTTAAACAAAAATACTTTAGACTTAGTATTTTATACAAGTTCTTAGATAATATTTGTATGCCCTGTGATTAAAAATAAAGACTTAAATATAATAAATCATGTGAGTCCGATCACAGGGGCGATGTGTAAACATTTAGTAATTAAAGATTTTTTTATGGGACTTTCTTCAAATCAAACAGAAAGTTATACATAGATATCACTTATATTATTTCAAATGGTTAATTTTTAATTTTTCGTTTTTCAATTTCATTTTTCGTTTTTAATTTTTTATTATTCATTTTTTATTTTTTATTTTTCATATTTCGTTTTTCATTTTTATTTTTCGTTTTTCATTTTTGATTTGTAATTTTTCATTTTTTATTTTTCATTTTTTATTTTCATTTTTCATTTTTTATTTCTCATTTCTCATTTTTAATTTTAAATATTAATTTTTTATTTTCCATTTTTTTTTCATTTTTATTTTTAATTTTTTATTTTTCATTTTTCATTTTTCATTTTTTATTTTTTACTTTTCATTTTTAATTTTTTATTTTAAATTTTTTGTTTGTAATTATTCATTTTTTATTTGTTATAACATATCATTATTTTTTCACCAATACAATCATAAGTCACACCGATTTTGTCTTACGTCTATCTTACGCAGTTTTTGTGGTTGTGAAATAGATTTTTACCACCCCCCCGCGCGTATAGATGTTTATCACTTGATGATATCACTTGTTAGGTAGATAGAATTATAAGTTCTTTTCTGAACTAAATTCTTATCAAAGGATTAACCGCCTAAGTCGAATATCATGCTTTCGAGAAAAATAGCTTTTTATATAACTGTAATAAGGCTTCTTTACGACTTAGGTCAGTATGATTTTATTAGTAACTTTAAAAAAAAAACAGTGTTAGACAAATGGGGATTTCACGTAAATATAAAGCGTTGTTAGTAGAATATGATAGCATACATAACTCAAATCGTTTTTAAGTCGACTTAGGCGGTTATGGCTTGTGACCAGAGATGCGAATAAAGAAAATGCATTTTGAGTGACATTCGTGCACCTAATTCGTGATAACTCTTCAATAATTCAGCAACAATTTTCCTGTAGTTTTCACTCTTATTGTTTCCAAGAAAACTGTCCACGATGCTCTTGAAATATTTCCAGGCTGCATATTCTTTCTCCAATAAACGTTGTGAAAAATTGTCATCATTCAATAGCTTCCTCATCTGAGGGCCAACAAAAACGCCCTCTCTGATTTTAGCACATGAAATTTTAGGAAAAACCGTTATTTAAATGCTGTAACATCTTTGTTCAGAGCTTTGACAAACTTCTTAAAAAGGTCCAATTTTATGTGCAGCGGCGGAAGAAGAACGTCATTTGGATCAATTAATGGTTTATTTTACTTAGATCTCAGTGTAATTTCTATTTTTGAATAATTTAGAGAACAATGTACTTTTATGGCAGTATTTTTATTTTCTGATGAAATAAAATTTCAACATTCCTGTTTTATTAAAATCAACTCTGATTTACTCTGATTTTTTGGATTTCAATTTAAATATTAGAAAAAATTGAACATTAGTAATTTGCTCTTCAACGAATATACATAGCTTTCGTCGCGTCAATCCTCCGGGTAAAGGGAAAAACTTTGCGGTGTTTTGTTTTGTGATCCTCGTGGTTACTGCTTGGCATGAAGTTGGGTTTTGTACCTAAGTTCATGCTTTCTGCAGTAATTTACGTTTCATCAAATAAAAGTCATTTTCGTTATTTCTTTTATTTCCGGATGAGGGATAACACGTTCCGCTGGTTGTTTTTTGATCCGCGTGGTTGCTGATCAGAATGCATTTAGGTAATGTACAGGAATGCATGCTTTCTGATTATATTACATAACCAATAGTTTTGATAGTTTTAAGGATTGAAATCAAATGGCTCTTCCTAACCTCACTTGCGAATAACCTGGCATTATGTACTAGCTGGAGCTAGCGCCAACCTAATTATAATTCAAAAAAAAAAAAGTTAAAAAACATAAAATGTAAAAAGTTTTAAATTTTAACAGGGAATTTAAAGTTTTTCAGTGTATCCATCGTGTTTAATATTAAAAAAAAATATTTTATAAAAAGATGTTGAGTGAACTGTCAAAATGGCATTAGTTCTACTTGAATTAAGTAGTATATGTGCCTAATATAAACATAGTTTGTTAAATGGTGTTATGAATAAGAAATGCAGGATCTAAATTTAATCATATGGCTGTTAGAGTTTAGTTTCTTAAATAAATAATTGAATTTAAGTTTATTTCTTAGCGATTAGTCTATAATTTTGTATATCCCGCCGCTTTAATTCATTTGAATATGAATTTCAATGATATTGTGATGGAAAAAGTTAAATAGGATATTCTATTATTGTTTTGGTAAAGAAGATTGTGCAAATCAATTTCATAAACATAACATGCTCGTACATATAAATATTTTGATAAATTTTTGGGCATAAATATACTGTGGAATATTTTCTGGCTCCTTGTGTGAGTATTGAGAAATTAGAAATCTTGGCGAAAGTTCTTGGCCAGTACAGTAAAACCTTATTTTTTCCTCATCTTGATGTTTTTATGCTTAATTTTTCCGTTTTCACCCTGACTTGGAATTTCTCGCCGCCGTAGAATGACTGCTGCACTATGTTATCTACCGTATTCATAAGTCTATTTTATGCACTCGATATGAGCTACACTCATTGATGTAACAATTAGAATATTTTTAAGGCTTAGGCACTGAAAAGTCGTGAGTCTATCCTTCTGACTAATTAAAATTTTAACATTCCTGTTTTACTTAAAAACATATCTGATTTTTTATTGTCAGCTATTTTTTTTTTCTTTTATCCCCTCTGACTTCAGTTTGTTAAACAGTGTTATTCAATAGACACACAGTGTCTAAATTTTATTTATGACTATGGCTGTATGTTCTTTTTACCAATATACTCTTTCCTTAACCCCCACTGTCCTCCACTTGTCATGAGTATCTCTAAGACTAAGAAGCGTATTTTTTTTTTGCTAGAAGATACTATGCATTAATAAATAATTAACTGCAATGTGTATTATTATTTTAATTAGGCTCCAACTGCAGTCAGAAAACGGCAACAACAAACAATATAAACAAATATACCCCCCATCGTTTTACTTAAGTATTTAACATAAATGAAAAACACTCCATAAAACGAGGTGCCATAGTTGAGGCATTAGCGAGAAATGGAATAGATAATGGTCATCTACTCTTCACAAAATGAACCACTTGTAATGCTAATTGTCACTTAAAACGACAGCAGTTATTGTAACTGTAAAAGCTGAAATTATTACAGCTGTTAAGCTTAGTGTTTATTTGTTATGGGAGTTGATGTTAAAGCTTTTTGCTGTTTGCTTGAATGAATCAAATACCAAAAAAAAAAAAAAACAGCCTCTAGAAAATGTAGTTGCACTTTAAGCAAAAATTAACAAAAAAATAAGTGCTTCAACAATAACAAATAAAACAAAAATTAATATACAAAAAAAAAATGGCGGTGCTCACAATTGAGCTCAATAAGGTGCCAGAGTTTAATAAATACATACAATACATGTAAAATGGAATGGTGTGGCCCACTTTCTTGCTGCTGGTTGATGTTTTTTAGTGTTTTATTTTATTTAATTTTTTTTTTTTTTTTTTGTAATGTTTTTGTGTTATACAGACAAAGCAGCAGCAATAACAAAAAAAACAAGTCAGTCAATGCAGTAAATTAGCAGCTTCAACAATACTTTTACATTGCATGTAAATGAATATTTACTAAATGTGATCTATGTATGTATTTGTGTAGATATGGCTCACCCTACTAAGTATACACAGAGAAAGAGATATAAATATAAAACAAACGTATTTGTTTAAATAACATTTATTTTTTAATTTCTTACAATATTTTTTTGTTTATATGAACAATGCATATTTATTACACACATTTTTTTATTGCTTGCAATTTTTGTTTTTTTCTTTTTTTTTTTTGCAAATCGTACTTGATTTCTGTTTTTTTTTTGCGTCTCTGTATAATTTACGAGACCTAAACAAGATTTTCGATCTGTTGACCTCGATTTGAAAGAAAAAATAGCATTTACAACAACAATAGCTATATTTCACTTAAAATATTCACTAAATAAAATAAAAACAAAGAAAGAAAACCCTGCAAGCATCTTTATAATGCAGCAGCAGTATTGTATGTTTGTTGAAGCCTATTTGCAAAAACAAATATACTTTTTTCGCATGATCATATTCTTCCTGTTGAAAATTCAACACCACTACTTTTACAGAGTATTGCATATAAAATTCACCAAGTTTTTTTTTACGATAATAAAGACGACAGTCAGACGACCAAAAATATCTCATGGTTTATCATCTGATGCATGACCTAATTTCTAGACGAGCGATCACATGCAATATTCAAACTATTTACTCGTAGAAAACGGGAATCGTTTAAAAGTATTAGTGTTGCATATTATATTTAGCTCTGAAGTGAACAGTGTGTGTGATAAAATTTAAAAAATAAATAAATAAATTAAATTTGTATTTCACAAAAGAAAACAAGAATGTTTTTTTTAAATTAGCAGAATTTTAAATTGACAAATGTCTGTAGTTTACGGAGTTGTTCAAAACAAAAGAAAACATTTCAAAATTTGAACGGAAATGCATCAGAAAGCAATCTTGCTACTTCTTAAATATGTTATATGTATATTAAGCTATGACTCATTCTAACAATAGCTAGCCCTAACAACATTTTATTTTATTATATTTTTAATTCAAATAATTTTCACAAATTTTAACTTGAAAATTCTCTTCTTTTTTTGTAAATTTCTTTTAGAGTACACCCTGCAAACACCCAGTGATTTTATTGCAGGATGTGAATTTTCTTGATTTACATTCATTGGTTGAGTTTATCTATCATGGTGAGGTAAATGTCCATCAGAAATCCTTACAATCATTTCTTAAAACTGCCGAAGTTTTAAGAGTTTCTGGCCTCACACAACAACAAGCCGAAGAAACTCATAGCGTAAGTGTTAAAAGCAAAAATGTTTGGAGCCCAAGTTATTTACTAATTTTAATTTTACATTAATCCTTAAACAGCAATTAACTCAAATACAAAATCTCGCCAATATTGGTGTACGCACTCCATTAACTTCACATCAATCGTCAATGCAAGATGATTCACCAATGTATCCGCGTAACACTGGTTCACCACCGCCACCTTTTCCACCCACCCAGTTACCTTTATTGAAACGTAACATACCCATGATAAGACGGGAACAACATAATATTTCAACATCATCAGCCGAAGATCACAATAATCCCAATAATCATCTAAAGCGGTTGCGTGGCTCGGATAATGGCCTGCCACCCAGTAATATCAATAGTCCCGATATTGCACATCCCCGTAGTTCGTCACCACAACTAACACCCACAGACTTCTCAACAATGAAACACAATAACAACAATTCACCACCACCAAAAGAGGAAAAACGTAAGTTCACATTTAAAACTTTCTTGTGTTCGACATTATTTTAAATTTATTTCATTCGCTTGGTTAGGTAATGGCACTCCCGTGAATATCAGTGGCAATGTTACCGGTACAAATTCTAATACAAATGGCAATGGAATCTCTACATGTGAAAAATTAGGCAGTCATACACCCTCACCTTTGACACGCTCGCCGGAAGATGTTAAATCAGAGCCCATGGAATTGGTTTGCCCTAACAACAATGCCGATGAAAATAGCAATGATTCGACTGTAGATAATGAACATGTACATCGTACCAATAGTGCTGATTGTGGAAAAGGTTCTATAAGGTACGTACTATATAATTATACATATATACTTAGATTTCTCCTTTACATTAGAATGAAAGCATTACTAACTGTTATCAGGCAATAATATAAATGCATTAGTAATGTTTGGTGCATTAAACGAGTTATGTTATGGAGACAATATTTAAATAGAATTTTCAAATATAATCTGATTTGATCAACTTTATGCTTTTGTTAAACCTTCAGTTAATTACAGTCAGTAGTATTAATGTACCATCATTACTGATGTTATTTTATTCATCTATAATATTAATAGGCTAGGCGATTTCTTGTGACCGATGTTTTGCTCTACCGTTTTATCCCGATTTTGACAAAACGTGTATTTTTTGAAAGGTATTTCTTTTCAGCTGTTCACCAGACTTACAGACTTTTAAATGTTTTCCTTTATTTTGAGTATATCACATTTAAAGTTGCTAATAACACATACATAAAATATTACAATGCTATGTGTGTGTTTATTAAATTTGTTAATGGGTTTGTAAGCTTATTTTCTTCATTCACAATAATAAACCAACAAAGTGTTGGTTTATGAATTGGATAAGTTGAAAAAAAAGTTTCCTAGAATTTACACTCGAATTTCGAGCGTTGGAATCTGCTAGTACAATATAATTAGGGTTTAGCAGTTACTCATAGATAGTGCCATTAAAGAAATAATTTTATTGTTTAAATTTTTAATTTAGATATAAATTTAGACTTAATCATTTTAACAAACAATAAGTTACCTATAAACAGCGGTTGTTATATAAAAGCATTGAACTGAATGATCAAATCAGCGATATCAATGGATTTGGTCAGTTACTAATCATTACTAATTGTTAATGCTTTAAATGCATAATTTTATTATTTGAATTGAATGTGATTAACTTAATCAAGTTTTAACAAAGAATCAGTTACTCATAAGTTATGGCATTTATATAAAAGCATTACTAAAGTTCAATGATATTGTTTCTATGAATTGTAAAATTAGAAATATAAACAATGTAGCTTCTAGATTCGTTGTTATTATATCACTATCCAATTCAATAGAAAATGTAAAGCAATTACAATTATCATTAATTGCCATTAGCATTACGTCAACATGGCGATAAAAAGCAGAATTGTTAGCGCAAATCTGCATTACATACAGTGTTCCCAGTTTAGAGGATTTTCTTATAGATTAAGGGGATGTTTTGATGGGGGGGTAAAAATCTATTTCACAATACAATCACAAAAAAAGCGTAAGCGTAAGACAAAAACTGTGTGACTTATGATTGTATTGGTGAAAAATGAAAAATAAAAAATGAAAAATTAAAAACAAAAAATTAAAAATAAATGAAAAATAAAATATTAAAAATAAAAGATGAAAAATAAAAAATGAAAGCTGAAGAATGAAAAATAAAAAATAAAAAATGTATTATAAAAAATTTAAAATAAAAAAACAAAATAAAAATTAAAAATTAAAAAATTAAAAATTAAAAATGAAAAATTAAGATTTAACCAGTTGAAATAATACATAATAATAATATTTTTATATTAGCAGAGCCCCTGCAGTTGATTGCTATAAGTGATAAATAGATTACGCTTTCTGTTTGATTTTAAAAAAGCGCCATAAAAAATCTTTAGTAACCAAATGTTTACATATCTCATATATCAGTTACAAAGGACAAATAATGAGTTAGTTGAGGAATTTTTTACAAACTATATAATATCAGAATACGACAAAAAAAGACTTAGAACAGATGTTGCTAATGCTTCTAAGATTTATGGTCTACCTAAAATTCACAAGGATAATTACCCTTTACGACCAATTTGCTCATGTATTAATGCCCCATCAAGCCAACTATGCAAATATATGACTGGTATATTAAAAAGAATTAATGAAAATTCAAAATATAATGTTAAGGACTCGGTGCAATTTTGGAATAAGATCAAGGACCTGACTATAGATGACGATGAAAGATTGATTTCGTTCGATGTTGTGTCGTTGTTTCCAAGTATCCCTGTTAATGTAGCTTTAGTGATTATAGAAGATAGATGGGACGAAATTGCTACGTATACTAATATGAAAAAGGACTTGTTTCTACGAATTATGAAATTTTGCATTAAGGACAATCGATACTTCACATATACGCAGAAAAAGGGCTTACCAATGGGGTCCCCAGCATCACCGATAGTTGCAGACATTGTAATGGAGAAACTATTGGACACAGTGATTGGTAAGCTTTCTGAAAAACCCAAAATATTGACGAAATATGTTGATGACATCTTTAGTGTAGTAGGGGAGAGTGCAACTGAGGAGATAATGACTAAATTAAATGATTTTCACCCTAGTATTAAGTTCACAATAGAGAAAGAGTTACCATACTTGGACACTCTGGTAATTAGAGAAAATAACATAATAAAAATGGATTGTTAACCAAAAACCATCTTCGTCAGGCAGAATAATTAATTTCTTCTCAAAGTATCCAAAGAGGATTATAATCAATACGGCCAATAACTTAATAAGACGGGTTTTGCACATCAGTGACTTGGAATTCCATAAAAATAACAAAATTAAAATCAAAAATATTCTACTTGACAATAATTTCCCACATAAACTCACAAATATACTTATCCGAGATTATAAAAAGAACAACAATAAGGGCACCACAATAAATGAAGAACCAAAAATTTTCAAATCATTGTTTTACGTACCTGATATATCTGAAAGATTTGAAAAATCGAGAGTATATAGGAGTGAAAACATAACAATGACACACAAAACTGAAAATAACCTCTCAAAAATATATATTAAAACAAAAGATAAAATAGAGAATATGGATAAATCAAATTTTATTTACAAGATCCCCTGTATAGGTAACAAAGATGATAAATGTGAGAAGGTTTATATCGGAACAACAAAAAACAAGTTAAAAACAAGTAAGAAAATTATAGTCGGTCTAGACCGACTATACGATACCCTATACCATGCGTTTAGAAACCCTATCTCTTAGGCCCAACTAACTGGACATTGAAAATAAGCAAAAACCAAATTTGAGTGGGATTTTTATTAATTTTTTTGGCTGCAGATATGAAAAAGTTCATATCGGATGCTATATCTATAAAGGGACTAGGTCCAAAAATGGACCGATCCTGATCATGTTTGGTAAAGTCTCTTGTATTTTGCAAAAATATGTACAAACAAAATTTGAGAAGAATCAGTGCAATATTTTTGTTTTTTAATAGATTTAGGTGAAGATCGGGAAGCAGTTCTATATGGGGTCAAAGGGATCATTTTTGGACTACTCATTAGTGGATGTAATGAATGCATACAAACCCAATTTGAGTAAGATCTATATGACAATTTGGATCTTATGGCAATTTATGTCGATTTCATATGGGTAATTTGTATGGGGGCTAGGTCTGAACATGGACCGATTCTCACAAATTTCAATAGCGTTCATCCCATGGCCGATAAAAGCTTATATACCAAATTTCATCAAAATATATTCATATTTGCGACCTGCAGTTTGATTACAAGGTTTACATGGACACACAGACACACTGTGTTAAAGAAAAACACACTCCAGACTTTGACAAGTGCTTCAAAGTGCTCAAAATTATAAACGCCGTTACATAGCTATTAGAGATGCTTAATATTATAAACATACCATCTAATAAGAGAATGAATTTTAAAGCAGACACTGAGAAATGCGCTCAATGTTATAGACATTTGGTGAACAAAACAAAGATAAGAGTGCAATAATTATATTTTTAAAATTCAGTGCAATATTATATGACGAAGGTGGTACAATAGATTTATGTTTGTTGTTTATGATTTAAAGTAAGTTTGTATGTTAATGTAAACAGATTGTGTAAAAATTGTTGTTTTCATATATGCTGTTTTATATCTTTTAATATTTGATGTTGTTATAAATACTTACACATTTTATTGTTCTAATAATTTAAATTTGTGGACAATCCCTGAAGATGATATTCAAAGAATATCGAAATATTGGATTTCAATAAATAACTTTTCCCAAAATCAGACTTCGAGCTCAAATATTTAATTCTTATTTAAAAAAAAAAAAAAAATATTAAGATAATATAGCTTAACATCAGAAAAAAAAACCAAACTTAAAAGTATTAATTTTAATGCTCTTGTCACAACATTGGAAACCCTTAATATACAATAATTGAAAAGTTTCCCCATATTCTTGATTTTAATATTTTGTTGGGAATCCATTAGTTTTTAATACTGCTTTACAATGCTGAGGCATGGAGTTCATTAAATTGTTGATGATATCCATTGAAATTTTTGCCACTCTGAATCTATCTTGTATGTGATCTATCTTCTTTGCGTAATTTCGCGTTCGGATATGGATACTGTACGCGTATGGATACAGTACGTCATTTATAATTTGCCTGTATCCAATTCCAGTCGGAGTATATTTTACTACATGAATTGGACCCGATTGGGCCCAAAAAGTAACCCTAAATTTAACAGTTTTATTTGTATATTTTGGGTCCCGTCTTTTTTTCCCTTTGGTCATCGTACAAACGTTCTTCCATCATGGGCTTTTAAATTAAACTTGGACTCATCTGAAAAGAGAACAGTATGCCATTGCCATTTTGACCAATTCATTTGTTCTTTGAATATGAACTTGATAAGAACTTTTTCATATCCGAAGGCAAACAAATTAATTACAATGCCACTCAAATTTATGCTAGTTTTCCATATCTAATTAGTTGGACCTAAGATATAGGAGCCCCTAAGCGACTATAATTTTCTCACTTATTGTATTGTAGTGGTCAATAAAAATGATGCAGGTGACCAACCAGAATTTCCTGATATAAGAAATTGACATCCTCGTTGAAAGAACCTGCCCGAAATAATGATAAACAATATTAAGTTTATCCATGTCACTTGTTTATTTTATTTTCAACAGACAGATGGACGGACGGACATCGTAATATCGACTCGACTTGTTATAAGCATCAAGAATATATGTAAATAATTACATAAAATTTAGTAATTAAAGATTTTTTTTATGTGTAAACATCTAGTAATTAAAGATTATTTAAAATCAAACAGAATTCATCATCTATGTATCACTTGTAACAATCAACTGCAGGGGTTCTGCTAATATAAAAATATTTATTTATTATTTAAACTGGTTAATTTTTCATTTTTCGTTTTTCATTTTTAATTTATTATTTTTTCATTTTTAAATTACTATTTTTCATTTTTAATTTTTCATTTTTTATTTTTAATTTTTAATTTTTTATTTTTCGTTTTTATTTTTTATTTTTCATTTTCGATTTTCGATTTTTTATTTTTCATTTTTTATTTTTCATTTTTCATTTTCAAACAGGTTATTACATATCATAATTTTTCACCAATACAATCTTAAGTCACTCCGATTTTGTCTTACATCTTACGCTGTTTTTGTGATTATATTGTGAAATAGATTTTCCCCCCCCTGCGCGTACACATCAAAAAAGTATCTTAAATTTTATTTTAGGGGATTTCTTAATTTTTTAGGGTGAAGAAAAAAGATCTCGCAACACTGATTGTAACTTTCTCATCAACTTCCATAGAAACATATTGTCTTTTAATATATTATTAATGACAATGTAGAGATTGTTCTTTACGATAACGTCCTTGACCGTCCGACAAATCCTTTACCTATGTAATGTAAGCGAGAAAAGAGTAACAAATAGAATAGTAGATTTCTTGTTCATAAAAAAGTAATTAGAATCATATTTTAAGCGCACTGAAAGGTTTTTAATGTATATATCAGTTGATAATAGAATTCATTTCTTTATTATTTGTATTTATAGCTCCGTAAACGATGATGAAATCGAAAATACTATGCCATCTCATACATCCTCGGCCCCTTTTCAGTTTTCCTCAGCTGAAAAGTTATTTCAATCAACGCAATTTCCACCGTTTTCCTTAAGTAATATAGATGCATCAGCATTTGGCAGTAAGTATAACACTAATTTCTAATTAAAAATCTAAAGGACTCTTAATAATTAAAAGGAAATGTTAAATTCGATAATAAGATTTACACATGGAAAAAGCCATAATATCATCCCTTTTTAATTTCTTAAGATACTTTTTTACGTATTTTTTTTTTTTATTTAAGCTAATATTTTCATTATTTGTCTCCTTTTTCCTTGCAGCTCATTTACAATCTTCCGGCGAATTGGTTGCCTCTCCCCAAGGTGAGTGCTTTCACTTTTACTTATTTGCTTAGAATTCATTGACATTTTTTACATCAATGCGTACAAAATTTCCTTAATTTTTTCAATTATTTTTTATAATTTTTTTTTTTTTTTGTTGTTTTTTCAATTAGTATACATTGATATTCTTTATTTAACTTTTGGTTTATTTATTTTATAATTTTTTTTTTCTTACAATTAGAACGAAAAGAAAAAAATAATTTCAAAACGAGATATGAAAAAAAAATTCTAAAAATTTCATTTACTTCTACGCATTCATATTCAGATAATAAAAAAAAAACTCAACTATAAATAATAATTTTCAAAACCTACAAAACGCAAATGCAAGGAATTAAAATCTTAAAATTGCAAAAATTAAAAAAAAAAAAATACAAATTTATATTCTAACTACTCCTCCTTTCCGATTTTCATTAAGATTTTAATCCTGTTATTATGAAAATGCGTTAAGATATAATTTTACCAAAAAATTAATATAAATTTCTTTCTTGTTTGATTGTTTCAAATGGTAAATGATTTCATTTATTTCCGTCACTTAATGCTTTAATTACATTTATAAATGCCTTATATGAAAATTGAAGTGTTTTACTGTATTTTTTGTGCGTTTTTGTTGAAGTATGTGTATTTTGACGCGATAATTACACATGTTAAAGTTTTCCTTCCTTTTCCAAAAACAAAAATAAATAAATTATAAAATCAACAACAACAACAACCTCAAAAAAAAAGAACCTGTTGATACCACACAACCATAAAATGTTTAGTTTCGGTTTAGAAGTAATTAACATCATCATTTATATATGTATGTAATCATTCAAAATGGGGAAATTTTTAATTATGTTGTTGTTGCTAACTAATAATGTACGATGTGTGTTGCTCGCGGGATGCCACAACAATTTTAAATACTCCTTTAGCCCTCCCCGCCCCCCCCCCCCCCTTAGACTTGTTTTAAAATCACATGGAATAGGTTTTTGTTTGTAACGTTTGATAAGCCTGAGCATGTGTGTTGAACAACAAAATTGTAAAATGTGTGGTAATGGCGGTTTTATACCCCCCACTCCCCTACTCCCGCATTTTCCCATTCATAGTTTTAAAGTTATGATTTTGTTGTTTTCATATAAAACTGTAATCCTTTTGCCAAAGTATTTAGTAAAAGCAAACACTAACACTTCAGTTTTCAGGGTGTTTATTAATAGCAAAAAAAAAAAAAAAAACATTGATTTTATTTTTTTATGTTTATTTTCTTTTTCTCTAAAAAAAAAGAAGAAAGTTGAGGCGTTCGTATAACCTACACTCAAAAAAATTTTGTTAGTTAAAAAGTTGTAGTTTTTTAAATCGGATCAAGATAAAAAAACCTTGTCACCAGTAAAATCTTACATTTGTCTAAAAGAAAAATAAAAGTATTTATTTAAAAAAAAAAAAAAGGAATAAAAAAGCCTTATATATATTTTCCGTGAATTGTTTTTTGTGTACTAATTTTTGTATTCGTACTATTTATATATACATATATACATTTTTTTTTTTTTTTTTGTTTAATTTCATTTTATATTCGTTACTTTGTTAAATTTTTAATAATTTTATATGATTTTCTATTCATATATCATTTGTTACCAAAAAGAAAACCATAGTTTTATATTGGTTCTTATAGTTTAGTCAAATTTCATTCACCTCCTGACCCTGTTTCATATAATTGAATTAATTTTTAAAGATAATATAAATGTGCTTATTTTAATTTAATAAAAAATTATCATTTTTATTCTTGTTTTCTGTTAACATAATTTAAACTGAACGTCGTCGTATATGTGTGTAATTTTTTAACTCAAAAATAACGATTAGTTTTTTTTATACATTTTATTAGTGTTTTTTCTTTTTTGTTTTAATAAATGTTTTATTACAATACAATTATTATTTAACAAACGCGTTTACGCACGACTTATTTAATAAACAAACAAAACTTCCTTAACATTTTTTTAATGCAATCAGTGAGAACAAAGGGAAAATATGAGTTGCGAAATCAGTCTTTTATACTAAAAAAAATCTGGTGTGAAAATGCACTAAAATTCAAGTTGTTTCCTTTAAGCTTATTTTCTTAGCTTTTGCTTTCGACTGAATATTAAGAATATTTTCTTAAGCTTGATAGGGTAGTGGAACTTTAGCCAGGCCTAAGCTTTAATTTTGAAGTTGAGCTTTCTATATAAGTAATATAAAAAAATTTAGTCAGGACTGCCACTATTTCAAGGTCAAGTTTTAGCTTTAATATGTTCTGCTATCTTGAGTTAAGCCCTAAACACATAACGGCGAGTTGCGAGTGCGAGTAAAAACTAAGCTTTTTGCATGCGAGAATTTGTGCTTTTGCGCTTTTACAAAATCATCAAAATGCTTTCGAGTAGCTGATTGTCCTACTGTCAAACATAATTCAATTGTCAATTGTATACAAAGCTGTTCATATAACAAACAATAGATATGTATAACAAAATGAATAAAATCGAAATTATTAATGGGTTAAATAAAGTAATTACTATAGTAGGCATCGCGTTCAATGCCTATCAGCTGATTCTCCTGTCATCTGATTTTTCTCGCGCAGAAAATAGAATCAATTCTATTTCCCTTGCGAGTGTTTTAACAATCTAAGTTGGCAATGCCACACAAAAAAGCTTTACAATCGATCTCGCTTCCACATATAGAAAAAATCATGCTGCCTCATTCTCGTTTTTTCTCGCACTCGCAACTCGCAGTTATGTGTTTAGGGCTTTAATTTTTGCATTAAATAAGAACATACGAATAATTATCAAAGTGGTCTAAGTAATTATTTCTTGTTTCGAGTAAATTAGGATAAATATTTCCATAATTTTCTTTTTAATTAATGAAAAACTTTTTGTGAATTGCTTTCGAACATTTCCAAAAATTACTTGCAAATGACTTAAACAAACATTTAATAATAATTTTTATTGAATTAATTAAATTTAACGTATTGTTTTATGAAATAACAAAACTTTGCTTTAGAAGCAGTTCTGTTTAAAATATATTTCATTTTATATTCAAAGCTCAACCTCAAAACTGACTTTTTACCATATAAAAAATAAGCTTGGTGAAAAGTAGTCTTCATATACAACTGAATAGTCTTCAAGGCATAGTTTTAGTAAGGACTCCAGATAAAACTTGATTTTCACAATATACATATAAACACAGATGCTTAAGCCTGTTAACCAATATTCAAGTTAAACCTTATTTAATTAACTTTAAATAATTTTATTTTGGAGTATAAAAAACCAAATCCTCATCTGACTTAAGCATTCATTTGGTTTATAAACGAAAGCTAAACAGAAAACAAAACGAAAGCTATATTAGGACAAACCTAACATAATAACCGTATTTAGCCAGACTTTTGAACTACTTTTAATAAAAAAAAATTTTAATTTTTCGCTTATAAAGCTCATTACTATTTTTCTCACTAGTTGTTTGAAGAAATATTAACTTTCAGTTTCGTTCTTTTGTTATTTCAATTCACCTAAGTGTTTTTAAAATATTACACATTTTCTTTAATTTACTTTTGTTTGTTTAATCTAAAACTAAAAAAAAAAAACAATTAACAAATAAAATCCTAGCTAGCAGCAGCCTTGCAAACTAAATTTAAATGATTTTAAGAAAATTCCAATCTAAACGAATACAAGAGTGTGCACCATGTAAAAAATAAAACAAATCGGTTTATTAAAATTTTCATTTTTTTAGCGTATAAAACTTTTACAACTACTTTTATTGAATGCTACCACAAATAAACAAAAAATGGTCTTTTTAAAATATCCTCCCCCACCCCCCCAAAATTTTAAAAAACTTTCCCACTTATGATCCGTTTAAAACCCCTTTAATTGGTAATAAAAATTGAAAATTTTTAGGAAAAAAAAAAACAAAATTGTTAATAACCTTTTGTTTTTCGAAAAAAAAAAAAAAATAAATAAAAACGTTAAAGAAATCCACAAACACACAGAAAACAAACACAGCCTCATTTTACACTTAAACACACACACACACACACCCATCCACATTTATTTGTTTACTACATTTACACTATCTCATGATTATTAACTGGCTTTTTTTAGTTTATTTAACATTTAACTAAAACTCTCAAACTCATAATAATTTTACTAAAACACTTCTTACCTTCTTCTCAAAATGAAAACTCTACTAATTTTTTGTTTAATTTTAATAACATTAGAAAATTATATTTGCTAATAATTAACAACTAAAAAAAATTTGTTAAAAATTTATAAAACCCTTTTAAATGATCCCAAAACAAACACATATTTATTAATTTAAAAAAAAATATATACAAAATTTTAGTTATAAGTTATTGAAATTCAAAACAAACAACAAATTCCTTAAAAATTGTAAATTATTATAAGTTACACTGTAAGAATTAAACCCCTTAAAATTAAAAAAAAAAATTGGTATTATTATACAAAACAAATGCATGTTAAAAAAAAATAAAGTAATTGTAAAAGTTTCGGTTTAGAAAAAAAAATATATATTGGTTAAAGGTTTTACATTCAACATTTATAAAACAAAAACGAAAATTATATATTTTTTGCCTTTTTGTATAATTTTTTTTTTCTTTAATTTTCTTTTTTCAATGTATATTTTTTAAATTTCTTCCATATAAATTTTTAAATTAAGTTATTATTTATATTAGCCAAAAATTTTTTTATTAGAATAAGGCAAACAAAAAAACACTAGAAAAATCTACGGTTAAAGGACATAAACAAACACAAATTGTATACACACTGAAAGAAAACGGTTTGAAGCATCTATACCAAAACACTAAAAAGTACACTATCAAATCTAGTTTGTAAAAAATTAATTGTGAAATGGGCAACAAGATCGATATGGCTACAAAAAAAAAATACACTAAAAATATTTAAAAGTTTATCAAACTAAGCATGGCTTGTTTCAAAAATAAAACAAGACAACCTTTAAAGTATGCTACAAAATTTTGTATTATATGAAAAGTAGAATTATCCCCTACTATCCTCCACACCTCTACCTATATACATATACACCCTTTAAACTCCCAAACAACACAAAAACACAAATAACCTTGAACAAAACCCCCTAAACCCCACCAACACCCCACAAAGAAAACCTGTATAAAAATATAATATTAATCCAAATTTAGTATAAAATCTCTAAAAAGAAAAGACACTTTACGAAATACACTACAAAAAAAAATATGGTGATGGTGTTCGACACGTAAAAACACAATACACAAAAATATACAAAAAAAAAAAAAATAAAAAATAAAAAAATATGAAAAGATCGTGAAAAATAGGCAACTTCAAACACAAAATTTTAATGATTTTAAACATGAAACGACCTCAACATTTCATACTTAATATATGAAAAGTATCCCTTTTAAAATACTCCCATTTTTTTTTTTTTATTAAAACCCAGCACTCATTTAGAAATTATTTATAAAAATACACGAAATAGTCTTTTTTTTATATATACAGCAAGCAACAACAACAACAGAAAAACAATCAAAAAAGAAATAAATTTTTAAACCAAGTTTAAACCTTAAGTAAACCTAAAGTTAAATTGAGAATAACCAAAACCCCTCCAAAAATATGATATACAATTGATGGCAAAAAATTACAAAAAAAAAAACAATTGAATCAAATTCTATTCATTCCAATATAAATCCATTTATTCAATCAAATGGTTTAATACGACGTTTTTCTTTCCCTTGTCGTCAGGTCAACTGACGACAATATCTCCTTCTTCAATCATCAATAACAACAACAACCATCACTTCTACAACAATAATAACCACTTCAATAACAACAATAATTTATTTTTTAATAAAAACAATAAATGTTTTCCATCATCTTCGCCCTCCTACTCATCATCACCAGCTATGTCAGCCTCAGCCGCCTCTGCCATGTGTGGCCTTAATCTATCACCATTTCCCAATCATGGTAATGCCAATAATTCGGGATCATCGGGAAATCAAAATCAAATCTTGCCTTCTGCCCTCATGCAAAACAATTCATCAGCGAATACTGGGGGAGGAAGTTCCGGTAACAATGTTGGCACTAATAATGGTAATAATATGTTTGCTGCTGCCGCCGCAGCCATGGCCAATATGGCAGCATCTTCAAGTCACACGAATGCCTTAAATTCTTCCGCAAATAGTTTAAATACATCCAGTGGTGGCGATGATTTTCGCTGTGATCCTTGCAACAAAAACCTTTCATCACTGACTCGCCTCAAGCGGCACATACAAAATGTCCACATGCGTCCCACAAAAGAACCGGTGTGTAATATATGCAAGCGTGTGTATAGCTCATTAAATAGTTTACGCAATCATAAGAGTATTTATCATAGGAATTTGAAAACACCGAAACAAGAGCCCCCCTCGTCAGAAATGAGTGGTCATCATGGCAACAATATGGGTGTCACTGTGACCAATCCATACTATACAGCCGTTAATCATCGTTCGTCTTCATAGGGTTTTATGTATTTTGATTATTTAGCAAATATTAATTTTTAACCGTTATCATATTAATAATAATAATGTTAAACGTTAAGGAAGCTGCGATTTTATTGTGTCGTGCGTGGAATGATCGTTAAAGGATTGCGCTAAAATTGGGTTTTTATTTTGAACGATAGATAAAAGTAAAGTTTAAATAAAACCGAGAGATATAATCACAGACCTAAGGGGTATTAAAAGGATTTGGTAAAACTTAATCAATATTCTGTACTGTCTCCCTCTCTCTCTATCTCGCTCTCTTTCTTACTCTCTCTAAACTACATTCTCTCAAAGTGAATTTTTGAATATAGATCTTCGGAATTTCATTAAATGTTGCATTACATTTTGACTTTAAAAAAGTTTCAAAAACACATTCATTTTGAGTAACATCAAATATATAAACAACTCATTATATAAATTGATTTCACATACATCAGCTTTCAGCACTCTCTTTCTTGCTGTCTATTTTAGCTTTTAAATAAAAGCTTTAGAAGTGATTAACATTTTGCCTTACATTTGCTTTAAATTCATTTTATGATTAACATTAAAGAAATTTTTTCAATTCTCGCTCATATTGCAAATGTCTAACATTTATGGGATATCAGTTCAGTTAAACTCACGTTTTTTGAGTTGAATAAATAACTGAAAGTTATAATTGTTAAAAAAAAACTTGAGTTTAACTAAACTTATTTCAGTTATTTTAGGCACATAAAAATGCCTCTTAAGTTTTGTCTCATCATTTACAAAACCTCTCTGTCTTAATCAAGTTTTTTCAGTTAAAAAAAATTTAATTCAAAATCTTTGCCCAGTAACACCGAAGAGACTTTCTGTCAATAACCTTACAGAAAGTATTACATTCTTTGGCTATTTGTCTGCTTTTTAGCGATTTTATTTTAGCGATTGTTATATTGCTACAAATTATTGTAACTTTAAAGAAAGTAGCTTTAAAGCAAAACGATTTATTACAAAGCTAAGAAATCTCTTAGTAAACTTTCCAATTGGAATTATATAGTCACTAGCGAATCGACTTCCTACAAAATAACTCATGACAATTCCTATTTACAATATTTGTAATCAATAGGTTATCAATAATGACATTTATAAGGCTTTAAGTTAATCTAAAATCATTATGTTTACATTACACTACAACTATTATGGAAACGCGGAAAAAAGTGTATTGTGTCCCGTACCGTAAGAATCACTATCTGGTATTTTAAAAATAAAAAAGTACAGCGAAATAAATATAGAGCCAACATGTTAGAAGAGTTGATAACAGTTTTAATAGGGAGAGTGTTACTCAAAATTAAACTTGCCGTTTAAACATTATTATATTTTCAATCAGAAACTAAGTAAAGCGTTTAAATGAGAAGAGCTTTTAAAGCGCTTTCAATTACATATTTTATTAAACCAAATTCAAGCGAAGAATAGAAACACTGACAGAAATATTTTCTTCACAAAATTCGTTAATCAAATCGTGTATGGGAGAAAAATGGAATTTCAGAGAAGAGAAGAAAAGAAACTAGTTACCGTTCATATTTAATTGATATAAGAGAGAGAATACAGTTTTAATTAAAATTTAAGTTTTGATTATTTACTCTCTCCCTCTCTCTCTCTCTCTTTCTGTTTATCTCTTATTGTCAAATTTAATAGCAGGACATATACGAGTATTTTTATCTATCGTACAAAAAATCCTGTTTAAATCTCCTTTTCACTATTTCAATACATATGTATGTTAAGTTGCATTACTAAGAAAAATATCACACACCCACACACACTTCTGTAAGAACTCTATTGTTAACGTTTTGTAAATCTAAGAATTTTTTTTTAATTAAAAACAAAGCAGGATACACAGTATATACAATTATTTGTTTTTCCCCCAAAATCATTCTTCTATAAACTAAACTTTAAAAAAAAAAAAAAAAACTATAAGAAAGTTAAGCAATATAGCTAATAAAAAAATATATTTTGTTTTTTTTAAGAATATCAGGTTTATAAAATAGTTTAATATACATATGTTTGTTAATAATTTTAAATAAAAATAAAAGAAAAAAAGTGGCTTTAATATATAGAAGTAAGAATTTTGAAAATAACCCATGTAATTTGAAATAAAAATTTTAAAAATTGAAAATAACTAAGTTTTAGATAAATAAGTTTCGAATTTAAAAAAGTACGTGAATTAATTGCAATAATTTTAAGATTAAAAAAAGAAATATTTATAGGAAATTAAAAAAGAAAAAATCGGGCATTTCAATGAACGACCGACCGACCAATTTTATTAAACTTGATTTTTTTTTAATAAAAATGTTATTACATTTTATTATTTTGTAAATATATAATTTTATTTTATTATAATGAGTTTACAAAAAAAAAAAAGCTACATTTTCATGGAGATACTTTTTTTATTAAATGTGTTCGTTTTAGTTATATATTTACATATACTACCTAAACATTTTTATTGAGTTTTTTATATTAGTAAAATTAGTTATTACTATTATTAATTTTATCTATGTATATCTTTTGAGTTTTGTACAAGTCCAACTTAATTATTTGAATATACATACATATAATCATTAAAGAAAAATCACCATATTTTTTTGTACAAATCAGCACTTCTTTCATACACATTTTGTTTTCATTTTCTTAAATTGGTTCTAACACAATAAAAAAATGTTATAAAAATCCTTAAACCGCTATAAATCCTCCTTCCCTTAAATCCCATATAAAATTACTGATAAATTATCTTTAATTATAAAAAAAAATCCTTTAGTTTTTATCTATAAAAATACGAAATTTATATAACTTAAGCTATACAAAAAATAGCAAATCCTAATTTTGCTATAAAAAAAAATTTTAATATTTTAAAATATCCTCCCCCTCATAATGTAGGTGGTGTGCTAACAATGAAAAGAAAAAAGAGACACTAGTGACATGAAATTCAAAAAAAAAAAAATAAAAAAGTACATTTCAAAAATATGTACTTTAAATAAAAAAAAAAATAAATAAAAAAAAACAACAAATCAATCAGGCCAAAAATGTTTCAAAATTAAACTAAACAAATTAGAATGTGATCCTTAAAAAATTATTAAGGATCGACAAATAAAAATAGCATGCTTTTTCACTATTTTTTCAAAATTTTTAAAACAAATTCCTAAATTTAATGAATTTGTTAAAACGTTTAAAAAAATTAAAAATATTTTAGTTTTTAAAAAATTTAAAATATTTGTAATTTTTTTTTGTCTTAAACGTAAGTGTTAATTAGTTTTCTTTTTTTTTTATAAATGTATAAATGTGTTGTTCATTATCTTAAAAAAAAAACAAAAATCCCTTCCCAAATTAAAAAAATGCCTTAAATTTTTTTGTTTTAAATTCAATTAACAGTTTTTCAAAACTAAAAATATCAAACATCTTACCCAAAACTCAAAATCAACTGTTATTAATACTTTATTTTCGTTTTTGTTTATTATGTTTATTAAAAAAAAAAAAAGAGAAAAGGCAAAACTTGGATCAATAAAATTACAATTTTGTTTTAATTTCTTAACAAACTCAAACAAAAAATCGTTAGAAATCAAACAAATATTTGAAAATATTTTTTGAACATTTTTATAGAGCCTGGATTTGTTAGTGTACCCAAAGAAACAATTAAACAATAAACAAACAAAAAACACAAACAATAACAAAATTTTTGTTAACATTTGAACACTAGAAAACATGTTTAAACTCGTTAAAAAAAGCAACAACATTTAAATGAAAAAAAAAAAAAAACAAAAAAAAAACAGTACAATCACAAAAAAAAACTACTACTACTTATTCAAAATGTTGAAAAAAAACAGAAAGTCACTATTGTCTCTTTTTCTTCTCTTCCTATATTCAATATAGGTGGAAGCACTAACCTACTCGGTGGCGTTATAGTACCCGGGGTCAATCCTAATTCAAGTAGCAACCACCACCACCACCACCATCATTCCACTCATGCACTACATCAACATGAACATCATATGCACAGCCACCATCAACAACAACAACAACAGCAACAACAACAACAACAACAACAAGCAAAAGAACGTAATTCCGATCATCAAAGCGATTTAGATAGCGACAGAGAACGAGACAGAGATCGTCACGAACGTCAACTAGCATCTGCTGATCAAAAGAATCAACAACAATCAGGTTCCTTTCCAAATACTCCCTCTCCCCGCCATCATCACCAACAACAAACCCAACATCAGTCTCAAACTCCGCCACCCCATGTTTCACATGCTCATTCACAATTTGCTTTACAACAACATCAACTATCTTTAATACCCACCCATCATTTACACTCCCATCATGATCTATCGCCTAACCCTCACCACCATCACCATCACTTGACTAGGGCTCCCTCTCCTTATGATCATCATCATTTGTTACAGCACAGACGTTCCTCTTTATCACCCTCACCCACCGGTCGTTCCTCGAATAATTCTTCAGCTGCCGGTATATTGGCCTCATCTCGAGCCTCTGAGCTTGGAGGTGGCAATCGCTTATTACTGCCCCTCCCTTTAAATGCTTGTCATAGATGTGACGTTTGTGGCAAATTGCTTAGTACGAAATTGACTTTGAAACGTCATAAGGAGCAACAACACTTACAGCCGCTCAATAATGCTGTTTGCAATTTATGTCATAAAGTTTTCCGCACCCTTAATTCACTCAACAATCACAAGAGTATTTACCATAGACGTCAAAAGCATCACTCATATTTTCACCATGGCTCTGTAGGATCTGGTGTGGGTGCGTCGGCGGGTGCTGGCAGTAGACTGCATCAGTCGTTAAGTTCTTTGCAGGCAGCCGCTGCTGCCAATAATTCCGTTGCAAATCGTAGCAATGATAATGCAGTAGCAGCTGCAGCTGCTGCGGCTGCCGCTGCTGCAGAGCTATTGCTATCGCCCATAGTAGGTGCCGCCTCTGTGGGTGGTGGTAGCTCGGGACCCACCATGCAATTGTCAGCCCATCAACAGCAGTCCTCACCAAATATGGTGAAACCATGCATGGATTACTTATAAGATCAGCATAATTTTTTACAACATCTCTTTAGTTTTGCCATGAATCCAAATGCCGCAGCCGGTCAAACACATCCGGCTTTAGCGACCACACTAACACCCACTTCAACGCCATTGACAAATGAGGTTTCGATGGCCTCTTTAAACCCGCCGCCACCACCACCACCAATAGTTGATTTAACTCAAATAGAAAATTACACAATCGGCTCATGTGAGGATCCTTATAGTAGTCTGAATTTACTAAATCATTAGACACCTACAAAAAGCAACTATATAAAATCCCAAACGTGGCCTGAGCGTGACCTTTTTTAGCGTATGAATGGAAAGTTTCTATACATGTACATACCTTTAAAAAAATCTTGAAAAAACTATTCATACGAGTAAACACAATAAAAGCGACTGGTGTAAAAATAATTTTTTTTTTTTATGAGAAATATCACCTTTAAATTTCAATTTACTTCTGCAATATTTTGTGTGTTTTCATATAGGCTTGTAACGAAAAAAGAAAAGCTCTTAATTTTTAAATATTCAGATCAAAATTAAACTCGTCATTTAAACATTTAAAGACAAATTGACAATGTAAATGTACATGATTTTAGGTACATTCCATTATAATATTTTCAAGAGCTTTTAAAGCACTTTCAATAAAAACTGAGAGAAATATTCTCTTCACAAAAATCCTTAATAAAATCGCATATCTATGTGTATGGCAGAAAAATTAAATTTCAGAGAAGAGAAGCAATGAAAATCTAATTCATAATTTATTCTATTAAGTGAGAGTAAACAGTTTTAATTAAAATTACAGTTTTGATTATTTAATCTCTCTCTCTCTCTCTCTCTCTCTCCATCTCCCTCTGTTGTTTATCTCTCGTTGTCAAACTAAATAGTAAAAACTTATAATTTTTAAATATTCAAATCAGAAAATATCTTGAAATATTTTCGCTTCATTTTAAGCACCTTGCCAGCCGAAATGACAGCATTTTTCGCCTACCATGAAAACATATTCAGAATAAATTCGAAAAGTATTAATAAATTTCCCGAAATACCTATCAATAATAATACTCAAATTGTTTAGCAACGGAAAAAAGCACAACTCGTAGTTTTCCAATCTCTTTTCATTATCACCAAAATCGCCTTATTGTGTTTAAGCACCCAAGTGTCAATCGATTTCTTTTAAAAACTAAACCACACTCCATTTTAACCCGTTTAAAACATTTCTCACCCCATCTTACCCGCTCCCTCATTTATCCATCCCCTATTTTGGATCTCAAAAAAAACACGCAAAAAATTACAAAGATTTATTTTTTATTAATATTTAGGCGAATTCAAAACTGTGATTTTTACAAATATTTTTTTAATTTCATTTTGAAAACAAAAAACTCATATGATGAGTAACATTTTAATAAAAAGAAAATGATAATGAAACCCCCTAAGAACTTGAAAAAATATTATAAAAAAAACCTATTAGGTTTTGATAATGAAACCGTATAAATTTTATATTTAAAAATTAAAAAAAAAAACCTAACAATAAGTTAAGAACCATTTAAGTGTATGAAAAATGACTTGTGCAATTAAACTTTTTTTTTCGTTGACAATACATAAAATTATAATTTATTTTTAAAAAATGTATAATCATTACACTGAGAAAATGTATTGTAAACTTATACATACATATAAACAAATTGAAACCTAACTATACATACATACATTACTAAACTATACTTTTAAAGGACTTATTGTGTAAAACTCAAAGAATAAACAGATTTAAAATCACTGTAACATATATACATATATATATATATAATTTTTTTTTTTAGAAATTAAGTTAGAACAAAGTTTTTCTTTTTTGAAACTGATGTAAATATGTATTTAATACATAAAAAACAAAACAAAATAAATACAATTAAAATTAATAATAACATGAGAACATTAAAGTAACCTTCCATTATAGAACAGTACGTATGAAAAGTATTCCTTATTTCATTAATTTCATTTATCTGCAGGTTTTTACTTAAAGTTAGATCTGTTCTGCTTTTTTTTCATTGTACTGTTTGCGAACCCATTTAGTTTTTTTTTTTTTTTTTTTTTGATTTTTTAAGGATCTTTACTAAATTGTTTTTTATTTTTTCTTTTTTATATATATATTGGATTTGTGTGAAACACGTAAAAGAAAAAAAAAAACATTTTTATGTTTTTAGGCATTGAAAGAACTGATAGTTTTTAGGTTTAAGATCAAAAATTTATATATACATATATATGTTTTTGTTTTGGCAATTAACTACCAAATTTAAAAGAAAAAAATTGTGATTGGCATTAAAAAATTATTATTTTAGAAAAAAAATATCAAAAATCAAAATTTTCAAAGAAACAAAATTTTTGTGTTAACAAGACTGAATTTTTTTTTAAACTTTTCGCAAGAAATAAAATTTTATCTTTGATTTTTTCCAAAATTTATAAGTTATATATTATAAAGAAAATTAATAAATATATAAATCTTTTTATATAAAAAGTTTCTGAAATACTTTATTTTCGTTTTGTTTTTTTAATAAAGAAACCCCATTTTTTTGTAAAAGAAGTCTGAATTATATTTTAATTATTATTTTTATATGTATTTTTTTTTTTTTTTTTTTGAAATACCAAAATTTTTTTATTTACAATTTTTTAAAGTTTTAATGGTATTCTCATGTATGTATAAAAAAAAAATATAACATTTAAGTATTATTATTTTGTATAAATTTTTTAAAAAGAATTAAATATGATTTAAGCCGTTTTTATAAAATATAATCTTGATTTTTTTTTAAATAATAATAACAATTTTTTTAATGTAAATGTTTGTTTTTTATAATTTACCCAAAAAAAAAGAAATGAAAAATATGTAAATATTACACAAAAAGTAAAATATTCAATAGTTATTTCTTATCATAACTTTTATTTTCATTTAAAATTATTATTTAAAGTATTTTTTTCACCATTATTTAACCGTTATTAAACAAATTATATATTAAAAAATTAACTTAAAATTAATTCCTATTTTTTTAATAAATGTATGTCATAAACTGAAATAAACTTTTTAAATCAAACAATAGTGTTAAACATTAACGAAACAGAATGTTAGATGGAAGATAACAGAAAGAATGACAATGATACAATATAAAATTTATGTTAAAAATAGCTACAAGAGTCAAACAGCAACAGTACGTACATGAAACATTTATATAACAGATGATAAACAAGAAACAACAGATTTTTGAGGCACTTTATTCATAGATCTATTGCAGAGAATGTTTAAAGTTTGTGAAGTTCTTATCACAAAATCAATTTTTTTTTTTCGAAATCTCGCTAGAAAGATTTCCAAATCAAAATTCTTCTAAAAGTTTAAACTTCTAGGGAATTTTCATCTTAGCTCGAGAGAATATTTTCTTTCATTTACATCCTCTCCTAACAACTTAGGATTTCTTTAAAAACTTTTAAGTTTTTTAAAATATTAAAATAAAAAATAAAAGATAACGCAGAAAGCTGGCAATGCAATCAAATATGCTCACAAGTAGGTTTATAAAGCTCTAAGCCGGAGCTTTTCCTTTTATAATGAGAGGGACTTTGAAAACATTTTTAGTTTTGTTAATTGCCATTATTTGAAGTGTATCAAAAATCTTTATCCCTTAAACCATAGTTGGAAACATAACTATCTCTTGTGATCCGTATAAGTTAACAAGCCCAAAAAAATTTTTTTTGAAATTTTAACGAAAATTATAATATATTAAAGTTATTACAATACAAATACGACTTTAAATAATTGTAATTTTTAAATAATTAAAGATTTTCAAAATTTATTAAAAATCAATTTTAAATAACAAAAGTTAGTTTCCAACTAAAAATATAAAATAAAAAATGTATCCTATTGTCATATAATTTTACCAGAGAAAATAAATCATTAAACAAATAGTAATAATTTTTAATTTAAAAT
The DNA here is from genome assembly GCA_963682025.1 of Cordilura impudica. Taxonomy (NCBI): domain Eukaryota; kingdom Metazoa; phylum Arthropoda; class Insecta; order Diptera; family Scathophagidae; genus Cordilura; species Cordilura impudica. Next base: position 51,355,711 of record OY821520.1, on the reverse strand, counting down.
ATTAAAAATGAAACTCCTATACATAATAACAATAAAACAAATCATAAATGTTAAAAACAATATACAATACATTAATCAAATACAATAGAAAAAAAAATAAACCAAACGAGAGTTTTTAATCAACAAATAAATAAATATAAACATACATACACATTTCTTTTACAATCTTTGACGTACTCGTACTATTAAAGAAAGAAAACTAATAAAAACCAAACAACTATACATAATAAACAGAAAATAATCGCAAACTCTAAATGTATGTACTCCAAAAAAAGAAAATAAAACAAAGAAATGTCCCCCACATAAAAACCAATAGGAAAAGCCTTCACAAATATAGTAAAGGTTTTTTACCGGAATATCAACAAAGTCATTAATTTTTAGTCTACATTATTACTTTTTTTTTTGTTATAATTGCAACTCTGCTCAGTTAAATGATATATTTACATGTATCTCTGTAATTTAAAGAGATATTAACAACTAAACACTTTTACTTCCATTTTCTGTTCGTAATTTTAAATATTATTATAAATAATGAAATATTTTTATAAATTCTGTTAAAATTTATTTTACATATTGTTTTTTTTAAATAAGCATTTTTTTAAATAAGGTGTTAAACACTACTAAAGGATACAAGTTACTTTTTTTTTAAATCATATTTATAAAAATAAACTACAAAAAGTTCATTAAGTATAAAGATTTTTAATTTGTTTGAGAAAGAAAAAAAATAACATCAGCAATTCATTTATAAAAATAACAAAAATATTTTCGTAAAATAAACATAATTGAAAGTTATTATTTAAATATTAACAAATAAAAACCAATGAAGAAAAAAATATATAGTGTTTAATTTTGAAAAGCTCATAAAAATTATGAAAGCTAAAAAGTATTTTTTTTTAATATGGGACTGCTTTCAAATCACATTTTATATCTAAATTACGAGTGCTAGATAACGGAAAAGTTTGGGAAAATAACTTAAAGTTGATTCTCTATAATCACAATAAGTTTATAACTTTCTTACTAAAGGATTATAAGAAATTGGATTTTAGTCTATTTATTGCACTTTTATCTACTTATTCATGAAGGGACTAATGATATATTTTAGGTTATAAGCTTAAAGGCTTTTCTCTCTCTATATTACTCTCTTTCACTACGCTACCCCATCCATTGGTGTCATACAAATCATTTGAACGACCATATTCGCTGTGCTAATTTCAAAATAATAAAATGTGTGGATTTAAATAATAATAATAATAATAATAATAATAATAATAATAATAATAATAATAATAATAATAATTATAATAATAATAATAATAATAATAATAATAATAATAATAATAATAATAATAATAATAATAATAATAATAAAAATAATAATAATAATAATAATAATAATTATAATAATAATAATAATTATAATAATAATAATTATAATAATAATAATAATAATAATAATAATAATAATAATAATAATAATAATAATAATAATAATTCGGCTTAAGGTCATCGGTTGTTAAAAAATTCTCTTTGTTATAAAAACATTTTGTTAAAAATAAATAAAAACAAGTTTTTTTATTTTTTTTTATTAATTTTTAAACAATATTTATAACAATGTTTCTTTCCAATATATTTCTATCAACTTTGTTGATCATCATCAGGGATAATTTTAAAAACAAATTTTTTTTAATTTGTTTGAGTTGTAACCTTCTTTTACACAGTGTAATTGTCAACAGTTGACAATTACACTGTGTAAAAGAAGGTTACAACTCAAACAAATTAAAAAAAAAAAAAAAAAATTTGTTTTTAAAATTATCCCTGATGATGATCAACAAAGTTGATAGAAATATATTGGAAAGAAACATTGTTATAAATATTGTTTAAAAATTAATAAAAAAAAATAAAAAAACTTGTTTTTATTTATTTTTAACAAAATGTTTTTATAACAAAGAGAATTTTTTAACAACCGATGACCTTAAGCCGAACTATATTCACCATTCAACAACATAACAGGTCAACAAAAATCTAAATTATCAAAATAATAATAATAATAATAATAATAATAATAATAATAATAATAATAATAATAAAATTAATAATAATAACAATAATAATAATAATAAAAATAATAATAATAATAAAAATAATAATAATAATAATAATAATAATAATAATAATAATAAAAATAATAATAATAATAATAATAATAATAATAATAATAATAATAATAATAATAATAATAATAATAATAATAATAATAATATTAATAATAATAATAATAATATTAATAATAATAATAATAATAATAATAATAATAATAATAATAATAATAATAATAATAAAAACCGTAATCAGCAAAACAAAAAACATGGTGTTACATTAAAACAACAAAAAAAAGTAAAATAACTGTTTAAGAGATCAACAATTTTTATATGTCTTGCATTTGAATTAATAAAGCTTTTATTTAGTTTTATCTCTTAATCAACACTACTCGTATATCTATCTGTCTCACACTCTCTCAGTGTCATTATATGTATGTCTGTCTTTCTAGCAAATATAAACCATATATTTTTATTAATTTTTTTTGTTAATGGTATTTAAAAACTCAGCAAAAAAAATAAATTCGTTATAACCTTTTTGCAATATATAATACACAATTCCAGGAAATTCACCTAAGAAACTCTTCTCATGCCAACTATGTGGTAAGCTTCTTTGCTCAAAAGCTTCGCTCAAACGTCACATTGCTGATAAACATGCCGTACGCCAAGAGGAATACCGTTGTATCATCTGCGAAAGAGTGTATTGCTCGCGAAACTCCCTGATGACTCACATTTATACTTATCATAAATCACGACCAGGTGAAATGGAAATGAAAGACATTAAACTCTATAATCAATACAATAATACGATCTGAAATCAGAAGTTACATGACGATTCAGCGTCATGTCAGTATTGTGTAAATAACAATAATAATAGTAATTGTAAATTAGCTCTACAACATTTAAGAGGTGGAGATCACAATAATCTCCAGCATCGTCATCCTAGACATCCACCTCTACCTCCTCAGCCACATGAACAAAACAAACAGCAACAACGACAAATAATGACAAGTTTATATGATTATTATTTATATCATTTAAAAACGACCTAAACTCAAACTATAACAAATCAACTAAAAGCAATGCCATAACTAAAGTAGTGATATACTTATACATTTACATACTATACTATACTTATACATGCATACATACATATACATACTCGTACATATAAATTTACCCTTAGATGACAAGACATTTTAGCATAATTAGATTTAATATTTTGTAACAACTCTTTATACAAAATAAGACAATTACGAAATATTGTTTACTTTTAAATCAAAAAATTGAAAGGAAAAACAAAAACAAAATTCACCTTAAAACCTTAATCTTATGGACCATTTAACTCTCTGTGGCCTTCTACTTTTTACCTCTTAACTTAGTCAATTTTTATAAGCAACTAGGACTATAACTAACTTAACTTTTTCATGGACTCATTTCTATAAAAAAAAAAACAAGTTTAATAAGTGTGGGTTTTCATCAGTGGAGTGTAAAAGCTTTCAAACAAAAACACATAAAACATCTGAGTGGTAATAAAAGAAATTTAAGCATTATTAGAGGATCACACAAATATAAATTGTCTATATCCTGTTAACCAATGAGAGACGAGGTGAGGATCACTCTTAATTCATTCAATCAAAAAAAAAAAAACAAACTAACGTTTAGCTTTTTCCTCAAAAAAAAAAGCTATAAAGCCTTTAGATGACGTAGTTAGTCTAAATTGCTAAATTAAATACTCACTGACTCTCTGTATCACTCTAAGCTAACTCTCTCACTCTCTCTCTCTCTCCTCTCTCTGTTTCCCGGCCTTAAAAAACATAAATTCTTTATCTCACTCTCAAACTTTCTAACTACTACATTTTGCCGAATCTATGGAACACAACACTTTTGTATATTAGTCATATATATCTCTGGTAGTCACACTCTGGATTTTCTCTCGTTTTAAAAAAAGAAACATTGCCTATATTTTCTTGTAGATATTTCATTGATATAAACAACATTTAGATATTTGACCATATTGGAGTGATTTGATCATTATTAGTAAACCAATTGCCCATATGTGTTCATAATATATACTATTTACGCTTTCACTTAGAGATGTAAGTATATATATTTATATATATTTAAAAAGAATTTCCTATAAAACTGCTTACAAAATACCTATAGTTTTTATGAAATACAAATAACTTGTCTCACAATTTTTACTCATTCTTTACCAACAATTATAGAAAGTTTGCTTCAACTACTGCCATCTTTAAATGAGAATAATTGGAACGGAAAGCTTATTATGTTAATGGTATATAATATAAATGAGTAACTAAACTTTTTAAAGGATTATTAAAAAAACAAATGTAAAAACAAATTTTAAACCTAAAGCTTTCAAAAGAGTTAAAAAACAAGTTATTAACTTTTTTGGCAAAGCTTTTTAAAAATACCTTTTAGCATTCAGGTTTTTTCGTTTAATAAAAAAAAGCTTATAAAGAGCTTTTACTTGAATTTTTTATCCTGTTGTAATGAAAATACTTCCGATCCAATTATTCATTAGTAACAGCTCTCGTGTCTTTTAAGGGTAGCTGCTGTTCTCTCATAACAACATACTTATATCTTACTATTTATCTCACTACCATTTCTGTTTGAGCTCATAAATACGTTTTTTTATAATTTTCATAAATTATTTTAGTCTGAAATGTATACAAAGTCTGTAAGTTAATAATTTTTTTATCATTTTGGTAAGTTTTTTTTTTTTTTAATATCATTATTTATATGTTTATAATTTCTATTTATTCTTCTCATTTTTATCGGCTTATCGCATGTCCTTTGCTTTTGTGGCTTCTTGTCTTTATTCTAAAAATATGTAATTCATTAAAAAGGACCATGCATGGTGTTGAACATTTTAGCATGCTTGTTTGTATATTTTGTAGAGTACCTACTTATTTATGTATATAATTAATATTATTTTATCATAAGTTGGAAAATATATATAAAATAAAAACAACCTGTATAAATACCCCAGACAAAATGCCAGTTTAAGAAAAAGTATTTGTTCAGCATGCTTAGAAATAAATACTTTGAAGAACTGGTTTTTACAAAACAACAAGAAATTAATTTTTAAACAAACATTTGTAGATTTTTACTATCGCTTTAGAAAAAACAAACTTTCGTTGAATTTTTTTTCTCTTCTTATAAACAAAAACTATTCCTTGAACAACAACAATTTTAGACGCGTTTAATCTATTTTAAATCAAAAACAATTTTATCTGCTATTTTAAAACATTATTCAAATTAACAAATTCTTTTATAAAAATTCATATATCAAAAATATGATCGCTTAGTCTTTATCGTAGTTATCAGAAAAAGAAAGCTCCAAAATTAAGCTTCTGAGACAAACCTTTAATATGAATAAAAGAAAATGTTTAAATGTATGTAATAACAAACCAAAGAAAGTTATTTGGTTAAAGTCAGTGCTAAAAAGCTGTCGCATTTAAGAAAATGTTATTTTTAAAAAATATTACTTAAAATTAAAAAAAGTATACAATGTTTATTGTTTGGTTATTAGGATTATTGTTGACTTTGACTTTCAGGTCACATTTGCGCAACTAATTTAGACGTGTTTGGTTTGTTTCTCAAGATTAATTTTGATAGCTAATATTATGAGCTTTTTTTTTAATTTAACTATGAAACTATTTACTTTCCATATCTTTTTTTCATTCTTTATTCATTTAATTTTTCTCATTTTTCACTTTCAAACAGCACCTTTTATTACTTTTGAGTTAAAATTGTCTCTATACAAACAAGACGTTATAAATAATCAATATTTATTATCCTTGTTTTTCCCCGAAAAAAAAAAATAGGGCCGCATATTTCTATGCGTTCGCCAACATCTTCACCGACCAGTTCTACCTCAGCACCACCATCACCACCAACAGCTTTGACTTCACCAAATTCATCGCTGGGTCCGATGATGTGCACTGGCAATTTAAATAATGGTTCTTTTAATTTACATCCCTCTCCGCCGAGACCCGGAAGTGGAGGTTCTTCAGGTTTGACGCCCTCCAACAACAATAACCAGCAAATGCCTTTACGAATGCCACCACCCACGAGTGGTGGCATCAATGAACCCCAAGAATGTCCATACTGCAGACGTACATTTTCCTGCTATTATTCATTGAAACGGCATTTTCAAGATAAACATGAACAATCCGACACCCTGTATGTATGTGAATTTTGCAATAGACGTTATCGCACCAAAAACTCATTGACCACCCATAAAAGTTTACAACATCGGGGTTCAAGTGGTATGCTGAAGAGACTATTAAAGACCTCAATGAAAAATGTGTTAGTACCTCCACATCATCACCACCATCATCATCATCATGCTTTGGCGCATCAACGGACTGGTATGTTTGATTTCAACAGTGAATTGGGCCAGCCACCACCAGGTATCCAATAGGATTTATTATGGAATGCAATTTTTTAGAGAATATTAATACAAACTCAAGAGAAATCACAAAACAATGTCAATTTTTAACGTCGATCAATCTTTGGTTTGGGAAACATACAACACAGAGCAATGATCATGCAAATGATTTAATTGAACATTTGTTGTCCGTGCAATATATGAAGAAATTAACAAAACAAAAAATGCATTCAAAAGAATTAAACAAAAATCGTTATCATATTGATTGTGTTAACAACATTAAAAATGGAAAAACCTCTTCATTTTTGTAAATAGAGTTTAATTATTGAAAAGGTTTAGTTTATGGTATTTTTTAGATTATTTTTCTTAATATCTATGTATTTATATAAATTTAAGTTCTTCTATATTATGTATTTAAGTTTGTGTTAAGATAGCCTGGTCATTCTTTAAAAAAAAGTTCAGGCTGTAAAAAAGGAAGAGAATGAAGGACTTTTTTGGTTAAACTTATGTTAAAAGAAATCAAGGGATTTTATAGGAGTAAAAAAAAACAGCATTTAAATTTTAATTTGAAACACCCAAAAAAAAATTTTAACTAAACTCAAACATAATTTAGTGAAAAAAGAGAATAAAAGCTCCCAAGATAATTGAAAAATTTTGTACACTACAGCTTGTATGAAATAAAAAAGCTTTCAGTGAGATACAGTTTTAAGCTCACCTAAAAAAAGAGAACAATATTATCGAACTATAATAGCTTGTTCAGACGGCTAAATGAGCCACTTGGTTTGCTCTCTGAGTCACGATAGCGAACCTTGTTCTTACTTCATTTTGACGTTTACACTTTACGTTTCACTATGCCATTGTATGTAAATATATACTTTTTATTCGTTCAATGTTTTCATTTTTTTTCTGCACACGTTAATTTTTTTTTTCTTTGTTTATACATTTTTGACAGCTAGTTCAGATAAACTAGCGATAATTTTTTATCAAAATTGGAGATGACAGTAAATTTTCGTGATTCGCAGCATGGTTCAAAATGAACCAAGATGGTTCATTCTCAAATTATTGGATGGCGAAACATGTTGATTCAATCATGATTGGGGCGCGAACCGTGAATGAGAGAGCGAACCTCGAATTTTGCTATCCGTCTGAACATATCATAAACTGTCTTTAGTAAAGAGAAATTTTAGATACATCTTTTTTATTGTTGAGTAAATTTGAACTTAATTGGTTTTAAATAAAACTAAAAACACTAAAAGGGCATTTTTAACAAAAATATATTATTTTGAAAAGTTAGTTTAACTTTAGCTATACATATCACAGCGTATACGCATTTTTACAAAGAAAAAAAAAACTATAATTAAATGTATATTAAAAAAAAATGCTGTTTATACAACTTTTAATTTTCCCTTTAATGGTTTTTTTTTATTAATATTCAATTCATTCATTCAGACATTTTTTATTATAATTTATTAGAAATACTTTGTTAAATTTTTTACTTTGCGCCATTTAATGAAAAAACATAAAAAAACGTTTAAAAATTCTCTAAAAAATCATATTCCAACATAAGAAAAAAAGGATATTATTTAAATAAAAATCCATTTCGAACTTCAAAGGTTTCGAAACTGAAAAACTAATTATAATTATATATTTAAAAAATTATTACTTAATTTTAAGCTTGCAAAACAAATAAGTATAAAATTATAACATCAGGGAAATATTTACAAAACATTTTATGCAAAAAAAAAAAAAAAAACAAATATACATACAAATATACTTCTATAAAAAAAAACTTACAAAAATAAAGTATCGTAAACAAATATTTTTTTGAACGGAAAAAATTAAACAACAAAAAAACTCAGTGATTTTCACCAGTGAAGTACAAATGCCATGATTAAAACACACACAAGAAAAATAAAGAGCAAAAAAAATGTTTTTAAGTTTTTTTAACAAAATAATGTTTCAAGAATAATGTTTGAAAAATAATGTAAATACAGCTAAATATTCACTGATTTAATCATTATAAGAAAAAAAAACATTTTATAGATTTTTTTTATTAAAAAAAAAAAAACAATTTCAAAAAGCTCAAAATTTTAAGAAAAGTTATAATTTTTTTAGTCAATAATTTGGAAAAAAACACAAATTTTTTTTGCACATATCTGTAAAATGTCTCAGGAATTTTCAATTTACATATAGTATATTATATACAACAACAAAAAACATATTTATAATACAAATTAACAACCTCTTTAATTAAATATTAAGGTTAATGATTATATATACATAAATATAGAAGAAAACGAGACGATACCGCCATCTATCGTAGAATTACAAAACAAAAATTTCAGAATTTCTCTTTACAAACCAGTGAATTATTAATAATTAAAAACAAAACATATTGCTATGTAATAATTTAAAAAAAACAACATATGTAAAAAATGTGTGCCATTTTAAACTTATAAAATAAACATATCAACACTTGGTGATATAAAAAACGCCATTGAATATATTTAACTGTGGGAAAAAATTTGTTAACTGGAAAATTATAGCTGATCTTAGAAATCAAACTAAATTAGTTTTAACTGGCAGCCACTGACGGTTAAAAGTTAAATTTATAATGCCGGCTAAACTTAATTTCATTGGCGTTTTTTATAAAACTTGGATGTGGATATGAATATTTAAAACAAAGTGTTACCTCATTGCTACACCTCATTAATATTTAATAATAGAAAAATACTACGGGCGGTCTTATTTGTAATTTTTTTTTAACAATGTTTTCCTTTAATTTTTTATAAGAATACTTTAGTTTTTAGTTTACTTTAATAATTTGAAATACCTCGTAGATTTTAATTTTATTAATATGGTCTCTTTTTTATTTTTATTAGTTCTTTAGGTTTTTTTTTTATTTAATGGTAATAATTTCAAAAGTCTCAATTTTGAAAGAAAAAAAATGCCTACAAACTGTGATCTTTATTTTCAAATACACCCTAATTTTAACTTGAAAAATCTCAAAATTTATGTTTGGCTGTTATCTATTTTAATATGAGTTTTTATACATTTTATAAGTATTTTTATAAAACTTGTTTTGTCAAAATTTTCTGTTTGGGAAAAAAATAAACTTTCGCTGTTTTGAAAAAGTTTGGATTTGTTTTTAATGGATAAAACCAACCAATAGACCACCACCCATCCCGTTTAACACTTAAACCAGTGCCAATTTTACAGTTTTCTTATATAGCAAATAAATAATAAAAACAAAAAATAAAGGACCATGGTAACACCTCAGGTTGTTAATTAAGAAATTTATTATTAAAGTAATGTTATTGAATCAGCATAAATATTTCAAATTTCTAATCTATTCTTTTTTTTTTCTAGAAATCTTTGAAAAAATATAACAATTTCCAAGAAACTTAAGTAGTAAAAAACAAATAACAAATAAAAAGTGTAAATTTAATACTTATGTAAAAAAAATATTAAAAATAATCATTATTTAAAAAAAAAAATGTTTTCATAACTTCAAAGCAAAATTAGAGCTATTGCCAAGATTGTAAAAACATTTTAAGAATTTTTAAGAAACAAATTGTAAAATATATAACCAAAAAACCCTCAATATGAAAAATCAATTATTAAAAGATTTTTTAAATTTTTAACATGGACTTTTTATCAAAAATAAATAAATATATACATATATATATAAAAAGAAAAACACTCAAAGATCTGAATGTATTATTGTTGTTATTGCCCAGAAGAAAACCCATCAGAAAAAAAAACATGTTAAAACAAATCTCAAAATTTTTTATTTTAAAACAAAACAAAAATGCAACGCATATCAAGGAAATTAAGAAACAAAAAACCTCAAATTATATAAAATATGAAAAAAAAAAAAACAAAACAAACAATTTTAGGTAATTAAAATAAAAAACTCTTTAGTCAAAATTACGAAATTTTTTAAACTACTCTTAGTCGTACTACGTCTTTTTATTTCGAAATTTTTTAAACCAAAATCTGTGATTTAAAACAAAATTTAAATTTTTATTATTATAAATGATATAGTAAATAAAACAAAATATTTATTATAAAAAAAACCAACAACAAGAATTATTTATTTTCAAAAAAAAAAAAAAAACTTTTGGTAGTTCTATATATCTGTCATTCTCACTCTCTCTCTCTCTATACATATGTAAAAATATATCTCTAGGCCAAACAAAAAAATTTGTTTTAACATTTTTCTAACAACAATATCAAAAGAAAATATATAATTTCTAAATAAATACATCTTTTACAACACTGACAAAAGAACACTTCTAGTAGATAAAATTCAAAAATAAACAAATTTCCCCTTCTGTTTTTATATACACGCAAACTTGCAACAGTTACATACATATTAATTAATTGCTCCTTAAGAATTGAAAATATTTTAAAAATAAAAACAAATTAAAAATCATATATTGACAAAAGTCCGAATTTATATAAAGAAAAATATATAAAAATGAAGCAAAAAATAATTTTAATGTTTTAAATAAGTTTACCGAGAATGAAATATAAAAATTATTGAATTAATTAATTATTCTATAATGTAAATGTTATATTTTAATGATCCAACAAATAAAAAATAATATTTGAAAAAAACAAACTGAATGATGCATAATTAAAGAATGATGATTTTTAAAAGAAGGTGGTCTGAAATGCATTTATTCTTCTTTAGATGAAATGCCAGCACGAATGAAAAATAATTTTTGAATTATTGTAAATCAATTGCATGTATACAGAAATAAAACAAACAAAACTTTTAAAAAAATTTAATTCGATTCGTGTTTTATTTTGCAAGGCAATGATGGGAATGAATGAATATGGCATAAATTCTGTGGTGAAAAGGAAAAAGTGCTTAAGTCGACTTAAGCAAAAATTGAGATAAGAGCACTATGTTGATTTCCGTATTGAAAAGTAACCTAATGCAAAATTTGAATTATTTTATACGATTTTTCAAGATATTATAGCCCAGGGAATTTTTGCTTATCTCAATTAGGCGTATAATTTCAATTGGTATAGTAACTTAAGTTCATTAAAGATTTGCTGTATTTCAAATTGTGCTAAGGAAAAAGAGCTTAATAAAAAAAGTTGTTTTCATGCTCAGCAATAGGAAACGTCAAAAACTCTTACGTCGACATAAGCAGTTTTTCTAAGCCATGCATTTCACTCCCAAGTTTATTGTTTGTACATAAATTGTTTTTCCAAAAGACTTTATTAATTCATATTTGAGATAAGCAATTTTTCCACGCAACCATATGCGTAAGTACCGTTCTAGTTGCATTTAAAGCAATTAAGACGAAGCGCAAGAAAGTGTAGGATTCCCCCAGGGGAAATTTTGGGCACATCGAGTCAGTGCGAAGATTTCAATAATGACGATTCAGTGCTTGTCCCAGACTTTAGTTTGCCATTAAGTGTGACGTTGAACCTAACGAAATGTCAATGGAAAGTCATTCAATTCTACCGACCACACAACGCAGTCGCAATACGAAAAATAAATTAAAAATAAGCACAACAAAGGTGAAGGTTACCTCACCCGGAAAGGTATTGTTATATATATGGAAAGAAGTTGGTGCCACTCAGCAGAAATTGTTGCATGAAATGTAAGGGCAACATTGCACTTACCACGCAAAAAGATCTATTCGACAATTACTGTGCATTGGTTTCCTACAATCAACGCATTATTTCATTGGAGGATTAATAGAAATCCTGGACAAAAGTTCTTCAAGAGTCAATAAGCCTAAAATCCCTGACCGACAATATCACTTGCGTTATTATATAAATTCAGACGCTAAAAGAATAAGCGTTTACAAAAAATGCTTCTATTAAAAGTGTTGTAAAGAAAAAATTAGAACCTTCAATTCTCCGACCATGTCTGATTACATTCTCCACTAAATAAATTATCGACAACACAACTCAATTTAATAAGGTAACATATGAACACTTTTCCCGCTCACGAAAGTCACTATAGTAGGAGCGACACTTATGGACATTTAATTTAACGGTACACGATAAAGAAAAATAAACAAATAAAACGAAAATTCATGTTCATGACATTTCTCCAAAATAGCAATACAATCGAAACCATTGATCATATATTTTTAGTTATAGGTCACACCCATATGGAATACATCACCCCCACGATTGGTATAATTTCATTATAAGTATTGATGTAAAAAAGAAATTCACAGTAGTTGAAATGAATTCTGACGACTTCAAGAATTTTTCATTTCATTCTTCAACCAAGTTTTATGGAGAAAAAGGGACTCAAACTCTGAAAATTTTACTTGGAAACACGCAAAGTGGTTACGATATACTAAGTCGGATTTTGGAAAGATACAGTTCAAAAACTGTTAAGATTAAGTTGAAAGATTTAAAGTAGCAAAAGAGGTATGAGTACTGGAAAATTGAATGAAACTCCTAATGTAACATCAGATATTAGGATTCTCGTAAAAAAGAAAAATGATCTAATTGCTCTTCTTCCGTTCATTGATCCATATTTCCATTCATTCTACGAAAATCTTGCCACTGATGAAATGCCAGATATACATCCTGACTTTAGTGATGATGAAGAAAATGAAAATGATTAAACATTAAATATTTGTTTTTGTTATTTGACCTGATACAATAGTTTTTTTAAATATTTATTGTTGTTTCGAGCTTACTGGTCGATTTTGAATATGCAAATAAAACGAAGTTTATTTCATAAGTTTCCCAACGTTTCGTCGGTCTATGCCGACTTCTTCAGGGTTAATTTTTTATTATTTTGGAAATTATTTAACAATTAAATATTTTAGTTTATGCATTAATGATACTATGTACATTAATTAAACTTATTAAAATTTGAAGTTTTTGTTTTGTTCATCCCATCTCTGAATGATATTTAAGTCTCTTATTGCTAATTGATTTGTATTAATTTTAATTTCATATTAATACAAGTTAACATTTGATTTGTACTGCCTGCTTTTCTTATAGTTCATTGAACTACATTAAAAGTAATTTGGAAAACCAACTAATATTACCATATGAATAAACTTTATTGAAAATGAGTTTGGGAAAACAGCTTATTTTGAGATATGGTCGATGATGACTTTCACTTATACTAGGATCATCATTCATTTTTAAAAATTAGGTTTAAACTTGGAAAGTGCTCTCCTGCAAAATGACAAAATCAGACTTAAGCAGTTTTTCCTTTTCACCGCAGAATTGTTGTTGGTATTACTGTACTGTGACGTTATTACAAAATATAACGCCGCTTGTTATATTCATTCTTTAAAAAAAGTTCAGGCTATAAAAAAAGGAAGAAAATGAAAAAAAAACTTTTTTGTCATAGGAAATCAAGGGATTTTACAAGAATAAAATAAAAGTATATAAATTTTAATTAAAAACACACACAAATGGTTTCATTAAAAGATCAAAATCAGTTTTTTGAAAAAAGCGACGTGTATAAAAAGTATATCACTTATAAAGGGTCCGCCATCTAACGTTTTTTTTTTTTTTTTCAACTAGTGGTTCGTGAACGGTAACACTTAGCTCATGTCTGATTTGACAGATAATTAGTTTTATCCTTCCGATGAACGAATATGGTTGTGTATACGCTTGTACAACGCTGGGAAATATTGCGACATTACTTTGAAAATCATGGTAATGTTGCAGAATATGTGCGAAAATTGCGTACGGATTTTGGAAGAAGAGAAGCACCATCAGCTCAGTATGTTCGTTATCTTGTGAAAAAAGTGAAAGAAACTGCGAAAAGCCAAAAACAGTGCGTACCCCCGAGAATATTGCTGCTGTTGCAGAAAGTGTGCGTGAAGCTCCATCAACATCAATTCACCGTCGTTCTCAAGAATTGAACATTTCGGAGGCATCATTGAGACGAATTTTGCATAAAGACCTTGGTATGACGCTATACAAAGTCCAATTGGTTCAGAAGTTGAAGCCAACTGACCATCCAATGCGTTTTCCCTTCGCTAAGTGGGCCTGCGATCGACTTACAGAAGATGCCGATTTTGCCAAAAAAAATCATCTTTTCAGGTGAAGCTCATTTTGATCTTGGCGGGTATGTAAACAAGCAAAATTGTCGCATTTGGGGCACAGAAAACCCGCACGCATACATTGAAAAGCCGATACACCCAAAACGAGTCACTGTTTGGTGCGGATTTTGGGCCATAATTGGGCCATTTTTCTTCGAAAATGAGTAAGGAGTGGCCGTTACAGTCAATGGCGATCGTTATCAGGCCATGTTGAACAAATTTTTGTTCACAAAAATTGAAGAGGAGGATATTGGCAACATTTGGTTTCAACAGGACGGCGCTACGTGCCACACAGCCGAAGCTACACTCGATGTTTTGCGCCCTGTTTTTGAAGATCGCATTATCAGCCGCAGAGCTGATGTCGTTTGGCCACCTCGGAGCTGCGATTTGACACCGTTGGACTATTATTTGTGGGGTGCCCTCAAAGATAAGTGTTACGCCAACAAGTCAGAGACAATTGACACTTTAAAGGACAATATTCGTGAAGCCATTGGTGAAATACAGCTGCACACAATCGATAATGTGCTTAAAAATTGGACCGATCGTGTAGGCTACTGCATGGCCAGCCGAGGCAGCCATTTGAATGAAATTATTTTCCATTATTAACCGGAAGGATTGTACTTTCAAATAAAAAAAGAAATTTGAGATAATATTCAGTAGTTTTTTTTATAGCATTTTCAAAAAAACAAAAGTTATTTGGCGGACCCTTTAGATATTGTTTTTTTTTAGTTAAACTAAACAAGGACAGTGATATTTCCTATATATTGAAAACTATGGGGAATGAAGTTGTTTTGGAGGAGATTCCATCAGCCGCTGATTTAATTGTCGATGACTTTGAGTATCTCGATGATCAGAACCAAATCCAGGCACTTTTTGATCATATCATTGCTGTCGACAATGGAAATGAATACATTGATGAAGGTGAAACGTCGGGATGTAGCGGAGTTTATAATTCCTATGAACCATTGAACCACTAAAACTTTTAAGCTGGATATAATTTGTCACTCAGGCTCATGTTCATCAGTGACTTCTGCAAAGCCAAATAAAAAACCACCACTCGACTAATAATCTAACCCATAAAAACAAAGTTTTTATTAAAACTCTTTCTTTCCTTATGCGTAAAATTTTGAAGTCATGTTTTCAGTGCATTGTACTGTTATTTTATTTCTTTGTTTGATGGTTTTATTGCTATTAAATATTTAATCGTGAGCATCATTTTCCTCACGTGACTTTGCGTGACTGTTTTAAAATTCATCTTTGGTCACATGTCTATGGACCAAGTTTCGGATTGATTGGATTAGGGTAAATTGGGTTTAAATCACTCCGTAACTGTGCGTGACTATGCATGACTGTGCGTGACTATGTCAAAGTTAATCTTTTTTCACAGCAAGTATATGGACAATGTTTCAGATCGATCGGATATGGGGAAGTGAGGTTTTAATCTCTCCGTGACTGTGCGTGTATATGCGTGATTGTGCGTGACTATGTCAAAGTTAGGTGCCTATTATGAGCAACTTTCGATTTTCGATTGTGGTAAAATTAACTGATCGAACGAATTTTCATTTGGTATTATGGCGCACATTCGATAAAATAGCGCTATTGTGAATTTCACTCAATTGGATTATTCACAATAGTACATATTTATCAGCTGGCACTATAAACATTGTTTGTTTACAAATTTGTTAAAGCAAAAAAATTATTTATTAACATGGAATTATGGTTCTAAGACCGTCTGATGAAGATGAATGCTTCGTCATAAGAGATGCTTCCAAGATTTTGGAAATGGATTCCACTACGTAAGTATGCGAGCTTTAAATAAGGGTACCATTTTTTTACCGATTTATAGCAAATTTTCGACTGCAAGGAGGCGTTTATGAAATTGCTGTCTACTACAGATGAACTGCTGCGGCCAATGCACACAAGGCAGATCAATCTCATGAAATTAAAATAATTTACAACTTATATATTAATTTGATATTCGGTAGTCGATGTTCGATAGCCAGCGAAAATCTAAGATCGAATGCAACACATAAATAGGGCCTTAATCTTTTTTCTCGGCAAGTATATCGAACAAGAGTCAGATCGATTGGATAAGAAGAAATGGTTTCTAAATCACTACGTGACTGTGCATCACCATGCGTGACTATGCGTGACTACTCCAAAATTAATTTGTAGTCGCAAAAAGACTATGGGCCAAGTTGCAATTCAATGGGATATGGGGGAATGGAGTTGCCCCACGACAGACAGACAGACATACAGACAGAGAGTACGAGTTAAAATAAAGAGGTTAAAAAAACAATATATCTTTTGTATCCCATCCCAACAACCAATAAGAACCACACTACTATACCTAAAATCATTTTCAGCCTGCCAAAATTTCGTTGAAGATATTTTCATGACATTTTTCATAGTACTCATTCAAATGTAAAAAAAATTATTGAAAATGTGTATACCGGTGGTTTTTTGGGTCGGGAAATGCATTTTTCACATTAATTTTTATTTTTAACAGCCACAGCCATTTTTGGGGATTTTTTTCAACTTTTTGGGGAAAATTTACGAAATTATTGCACCAATCGACGAATCTTTGACTTTCCCATATTTAAAATAACCCAAAAAATATTCAGTGCTGAAAATTATGTGGGATACCCATGTACGACGAAATGTATCCATACGCGGAGGAATATATATGCCCCTGCTCTGACAGTTCCAAAATGACTATGACCCAAAACACACCTCAAAAGTTGTAGCCGAATGGCTACAATCTAATGCAGTTAGTGTTTTGGAATGCCCAGCAGCCCAATCACTAGGGGCCAAATCACCGCATTCGATATCGAGTAAAATTAATCGAAATTCCATATTTTGGTTTATTATTTGAAGAAGACGGACAAACGCTGGACCACGATTCGCTTTTCTTCTTAATCAGAGGCCATAATTCTTCAACTGTGAAAAAGAAAAATTATTCTCAGCATTTTATTTTGAGAAATAAAAAAATGATTTCGATAGAAAAATATCGATTACGAATGCGGTGATTTGGCTTCAGATCTCAATCCCAATAAAAATCAATGGGAAGTTGTAGATCGAAAAATACGGACACGAAATTACACAAACAATACAGATCTCATAGAGGCAGTTAATTCAGAGTGGCAATTTTCGTTGGATATCAATAATTTAATTGACTCCATGCCTCGGCATTGTGAAGGAATAAGGCGGGATATACACGTCAATATGCATGACAAGCATTGTAGTGGTATTAGTAAAAATGTGTTTGTATGTGTCACACCGATGATGATTGAAGCAAAATCGAAAATTTTAGATTTTTGCTCGCTTGACGTGCGATTTTGATGTGTGTATATCGTGTGTAAAATGTCGGTAGAAAGTTTCCATTGTACCTGAAGTTTTTATCGGGAAAATGGAAAAAAATATAGATTTTATTCCAAAATTTTAACTCATTGCCTCTGTGGACTTTTTTAACAATCGCGAAAGAGTAATATCGTATTTATTCATATTTTTATGGCCCATTCAACTGCTGTTATTCTAGGGCCACTTTGAAATTTTGTCCATATGTATGTACAATGTACATTGTACATGTATTACCTCCTTAGAGTGAATTTAGGGTTAAAAGATAAATTGATGCATATACATATATTCTAGAACTTTGGAACTATTATGTATAAATGATAAAAGTGAATAACGAATGTTATATTAAGTATATTTAAGAGGACGAAAGAAAGGAAGTGATAAGAATCAAGAAAAAGTTAAAATATACATTTACAAATAAATTAAATTTTATAAATATTACAACATACATTTGATGGATAGCTTCAACCTTTCCTTGAATGATGTGGATGGTTTATAATTTTAAAATCACAGTGGCTTAATTAGTAGAGGCTCCATTTAAAATTGTTTAAGTTTTTTAACATAATTTAATACTGTTTGGAACTTTATAATTTTTTAACTTATTTTGTTAACATACAAACTATTTATGTATACGCTATACCACTATGTGGTTTGGGTATAATGACTTTGTGCTGCTGTTTGTAACAACCAAAAATATTCGTCCTAGACCCATCTTTAATTATACCGATCGACTCAGAATAACTTTTTGAGTCAATGTCCGTCCGTCCATCCGTCCGTCTGTGTGTCCATGTTGTAATCAAACTACTGAATATATTTTGATGAAATTTAGTATATAAGCTTTCATCGGCCATGGGATGAACGCTATTGGTGAGAATCGGTCCATGTTCAGACCTAGTCCCCACACAAATGACCCCTATGAAATCGACATAAATTGCCATAAGTTCCAAATTATCATATAGATCGCAGTCAAATTGGGTTTGTATGTAATCCCTATAGGAAAATTCTTAGTCATAGGCTTCCCAATCTTCACTTAAATCTATGAAAAAACAAAAATATTGCACAGATTTTTCTCAAATTTGGTTTGTCTATATTTTTTCAAAGTATAAGTGACTTTAACAAATATGGTCAGGATCGATCCATTTTTCGACCTAGTCCCCATATAAATATACATAGTATCCGATATGAACTCCTTCATATCTGCAGCGAAAAAAAATAATAAAAATGCCACTCAAATTTGGTTTATGCTTATTTGCTATATCCAATTATGGTATAGGGTATCGTATGGTCGGGCTAGACCGACTATAATTTTCTTACTTGTTTTTTTTTTACTATATCACATTTCTATCCAAAAGACATTAATGAGTTTTTTCGTTTAAAATTTGTGTAAATGTTCCTTGATAAATGTCAACACAAATATAAAGGCTCCTACTGAAACCATTTTCTGTTACTTTACTTCGATTACGTTGGATTAGATTAAAAAAACATAACGACATTAAGTGACACTACATTGTACATACAAAAAGAACACCTTTTCTTATAAAACTGATAAATTGTTATCGTTGTTCACTTTTCTAAACTTCACAAACTAATTTTAGTTTTAATTACACGACTTTTTAATTAGAAACTGCCGTTATTACAATATAAACTTTGAATTTTAATTTGGCTATGTACAAAAATTATGCGGAAACAGAAAATATTTCATATTCACATTATAAAACCGATAATAAAGATCACTTTTATATATTTTTATTTATTTATGCTTTGATATACGGTTTTTTTAGAATAAAACTGCGTTATCTTTATTTTAAGGTAAGTAAGTGCTGCCAAATTTTCACACTAGAATATCTAGCATCACTTTTTTCCAATTCGCATTACAATTACCGAAGGTCGATAAAACAAGCGAATGGTTGGAATTTTTTACATGAAAGTAGTCACTAATTGTAATGACAAAAACAGAGTTGCTGGATTTATGTTTTTTTTTTATCATATCAGCTGATTGGAATAAAAGTTTTGCGTTGGATAAAGTTTGTTGTGGCCTGTAAATATTAATAGTTTATCGCTTGGGAAAACAATAAATAGGAAAGTTTCACCATAAAATAATATAGTTAAATTTTAAATCCATCTATGTCTGTGTTGCATAATTTATAACCAAATTTTGAAAGAATTGAGAATATTTAGCGGCATTTGCTGGAATCCTGTATTTACACTAAAGTGCGCCATGGCGCTGCAATCAATAAGACAGTTTTATCTTGAAATACCACCAGTTACACGAGTTTATACCACGGCTTGTGTTATCACCACAATAGCTGTGGTTAGTGTTATAAGATTTAAATTTATCAATGGATGGACACGTCATCCAATTATATGTTTCTTAATGCATAATAGCAAAACTGTTTTTTTTCTCTCTTCCCCCCTATAGCATTTGGATTTAGTGTCCCCTTTACAGTTGTACTTTAATCCAATCTTGATTTTACGTAAACTACAAATATGGCGGTTGGCCACCACTTTCCTATTCTTCGGTTCAGTGGGCATAAGTTTCTTTTTCAACATGGTTTTTACGTATCGTTATTGTCGTATGTTGGAGGAGGGTTCTTTTCGTGGTCGTAGTTCGGATTTCGTTATGATGTTCCTGTTCGGTGGTACATTAATGACATTCTTTGGTTTGTTTGTGAATTTATTGTTTTTGGGTCAGGCTTTTACCTTAATGTTGGTCTATGTGTGGTCAAGAAGAAATCCATTTGTTCGCATGAATTTCTTTGGTGTTATGAACTTCCAGGTGAATATCGTTTTAACAGTTTGGCATTCAAGTTATTGAACTAAGTCATATTTTATTTTTCTTTTAGGCTCCTTACTTACCTTGGGTTCTATTATGTTGCTCCATGATTTTGGGCAATACCATTTGGGTGGATATCATTGGCATGGGTGTGGGTCATGTATACTATTTCCTAGAAGATGTTTTTCCATTCCAACGAAACGGTTATAAATTCCTTAGAACTCCAAATTTTTTGTAATTTTTGTCTTTAATTTATTTTTCAACATTAGCCTATTTTAAAATTATATCATTTCTTTTTATAGAAAAGTAATGTTTAATGAACACATTGATCGCAACTATCAACCTCTTCCAGAAGACCGTCCTGGTGGTTTTAATTGGGGTGGACAGGAGGAAGCGGAACAGCCAGCAGCACAAGCGGCCAATAATGAAGTTGAGGCTGCAGCACCAGCAGCAGAAGCACATAATCCGGAAGAAAATAATGACCAAAGAGCAGCAGGACCAGCACAGAATTAAGGAAGAGTAATAAAGACATATTGAAATACAAATAAAACACAACAACCCGCCGTGTTTTGCCGTGTACAAAATGACTTGAACACAAAAAAATTAAAGCCACAAACATTTCCAAACTAATTTTTCTTTAATTTCCTTTTTTTTCTTTTTGCTGAACGTTGTGGAATTTGTGATTAATTGGATAAAGTTTATTATTTAACTAATTCTTTTTTATATACTTATAGAAATAATGAATTTTTAATAAAAAAAATACAATTTTAGAGGGAATTGATATAAAGGGACATAATTTTTTTTGTTTTTTTTTTTTTCATTTAAATTACCTAATTTTTTTTCTAATATGCCAAAGCTAACAAAAAATTTCTCTTAAGTGAAAAAAAAAATGTAATTACTTTTAAATATTTAGGGCCGTATGCAAAAAATTAAAGTGTAGTTGAAGTAGACTTTATCAACAAATTTTGTATGAAAAACATACAATAAAGTCTACTTGAAGTACACTAATTTTTTTTGCAAACGGCCCTTAAAATTTGTTTAAAATAACTTCAAAAATAATCATTTGTATTGAATAATTTTTAAGTAGAAACCTGGTACAAAGTCTTTACAGGCCAACAGTACAGACTTTAAATCAAATTGAAAAAAAACTGCGTATAAAAAAAAATTAAAACTAAATTGTTAAATTTTTTGTTTACAAAAACTAGTCTAAAACTAGCTTATTTTAACAGAGGTTGTACTATACTTCAAAAATTTGTATTTAAAGTTATTTAATAAAAACAATTTTTTAGTTATTTGTGGAAAAGAAAAAAACAATTCAGAAATAAAAATTAAATTTGAAAATGCTTTAAATTGAATTATAAACTTTATTTATTAATTCAAAAATAGTTTTTATTTACGAATCGGGGATGGCATTGAAAAAGGTTGAACTCTACTTCAAAACTTTATTTAAAATTTATTTTTTAAATTCTTAACTTTCCAACTACATCAATATAAAATATAAAATTCCGTTCGGAACTGATTTAATTCCGTACTTAGTTCAGATTTCGCTAATTTAATTACTTGATAATTTTTCATTGTTGTTGTTATATATTAAAAAAAACAAACAATTTTTTTCCTTTTCTCATTTGATCATGATATCTAATTTGGTGATTTCTTCCATTTTAAATGTAAATTAAATAATAAATAAAAATTATATTTCCTAATAGAGCTGAATTGTTATTTAGAGAAAAAGTTACTTACATTTATTTTCTGAAACAAAATAAAAATTGAATTCCATTTTTCGAACGAAATTTTAGCTCTTCGACCTACTTCCTCTATAATAATTGTATCACATTTATTTTACAAATTTTAAATTGTTATTTAACAAGAATTATGATAAGGTTTACAAATTATAACTTGAAAATTTTGGAATATATCTATTGATAAAATTTAAATAACTTAAATAGCAATATTAAAAAGTTGTTTGCAATTAATTAAAAAATTGGCCTTTGTTTATTTATTGTTGTAAAATTATAAAGAAATTAAAATTAACTACAAAATAGAAACTACTTTTTCTGAAATAGAAAGTTAAGTAAATAAAACACAATTTATTTAATAAAAACAACTATTTTGTTATAATTGTTAACAATTTTTGTATATTTATTTCTTTTTGTAATGGTTTTTTTTGCGAGACTCAAAACATGTATTTTTTAAATTTATTTTCTCTCAATTTTCAGAGTTTCTTATTTTACTTGTCTAAGTTTTAAGTTTTTTTATTTTTTTTTAACAAGATCTCAATATAAAATCTTGTTTTCTGGCTTATTTTTGGTTTAGAATATTGGTAGTAGAATATTTTTGTATTTTGGATTGAGCGATTTTTTCTTTAAACATCATTTCATTAAACAAAACAAGATTTAAACAGAAAAACTACAAAACTTTTTTTGCATGCAGATTGTAGCCGTTTTTAAAAGTACTAACAGTACAAAATCTTTAGATAAACGTTGTCAAGTTTTTGAATAATTATTTTGTTTAGTTAGATAAATCTATGCTTGAAAATAAAATCGCTTAGTTCTTGCGTTAACAGCTAAGCTAACAATTATTAATTTCAGTACAATTAATTGGTTTTAATTAATTTTATTTAATAACTACAATTTCATAAACATCCTAAATATATTATTAAACTATAATGCATTTTATTCAAAAAACTGTTTTTTTCTTCATCGTTAGCTTAGAAATCAATAGTATAAGTTTATTACCCCATCGTTTATTTTTGTGTGAGAAACATAAGTGTATAAATAAATATCAAATCAAAACGGGTAGCTTCTTTTTCATTTCGTTTATATATGGTTGAATTAAAAATCAATTTATTTCGAGATCAATTTTTATATCGTTTAGTAGTAATTTGTTTGAAATAACATTTCATGATTTTATGATTTGTGGCCATAATTACGAAAATGGTCCAAAATCATATATTGTTTCGAATAAATTAAACATGTAAATTAAAAAATAAATAAAAAATATTTCGGTACCAACGTACATTTTCATATAAAATTTTATTAGCTGTGATTATAGCAAAATATTATGAACGTGAAATTTTGTGTTAAAAATTTTCATGAAATAATTCATTTTTAATTATTATTTGTAAATGTAATCGGCCTTTTTCTATTTTATTTGTTGTTTGTCTTTATATTTTACTAAAGCGGGCTTTCAAATCTTTACAAATCTTTACAAACAAATTCATTTTTAAATTTAGTCTTAAACCACTTCCAAGTAAACTGAATACCATTTAAATTTGAAGTTCTTCTTTTTTGACCAATATTTATTAAAATTTCCTATTGTGTTTTTATATAGGAAGGATTAATTTCTATATGGAGAATGCCTTACACTGTACAATTTTCGTATTATTGTACGGTGTTATTATGTGCACATTTTGTATAAAATAAAAGTTAAAAGTATTTCAGTTTTGTATATCTTCACCAAGTAACGAATGGTATTGTTTTTGAAATTATGATCAACTTATCTAACATTAGTTTTAATATCAAAACTTCATAACTTAATTATTTTTCATTTTCTTTCTTTAATTTTAAACTTATTTAAAAAAAAAAGATTTTTGTCAAAAATTATGTAAAAAGAAAAACAAAATATTGTTTAAGGTTGAGTGAGAACTGGCTAAATTATGTAAAAAGAAAAACAAAATATTGTTTAAGGTTGAGTGAGAACTGGCTAAATTTGTTCTAA
This sequence comes from Cordilura impudica, assembly GCA_963682025.1. Taxonomy (NCBI): domain Eukaryota; kingdom Metazoa; phylum Arthropoda; class Insecta; order Diptera; family Scathophagidae; genus Cordilura; species Cordilura impudica. The sequence goes on along the minus strand of OY821520.1, from coordinate 51,331,297 downwards.
GCTAAATGCAAATTGATTTTTAAATTTTTTTTATATTCTAAAGCAAGATAGATCAATTAAAAATTTCATTTTCTTATAAAAAGAATTCTTTTTTTTTAAATAGAGTTCGATTTTGACACAATCTTAAACAAGTCTATTATATTGTCATCTTAACTGTTATTTAATGCAATAAAAGGAAAATTTTATTGTTTGTAAACAAAAATTTGCATTTAATTTAATTTCTTTCTTTTCTTCTTTTTTTAATATGCTGCACACATAATAAAAGTTTATATTAACATTAAGATTTTTCTTCAATAAGTTTGGTTTTTTTATTTGTTCGATTAAATAAAAAATAATTTCCAGACAATTGAATAATTAATTTATTAAGGTTTTGTATAAATTTTGAATGACTACTTTTTTAAGTCCAGCGCATAAAATTATAAATATCACTTAAGGAGACACACAAATTATAGGTTACAAAACTATTAAACAAACTTAACCAACAAAGACCTGAGGCGGATCATATTTATCAACACATTTTAAATCAAATGAATTTATGAAAAAAAAATATACATTCAAAAATTAAATCAACTTAAACTAAAAAGAAAAATGTGTTAAAACTGCTAGAATGATATTAATGAGCAAACGTATTGATATAGTTAGACCTAATGACTATTGAGACGAGAAAATTAATTAAGATTTAACTAAAGCTCTTAAACTAAAAAGTCAGTTACAAAAATTATAAGAAGCGCCATTACAGTGAAGAAGGAAGAAAATCGAGTGGAAACATTTGTTTAGAAAACATTTTTTTCTTTTTTTTTGTTGAAACACAAAAAGAAATAGCGTATACTTAAAGTAGAAACTTAAATTATATAAGCATGCTAAGAAGAGAATTTTTACATTGCTACAGTTGCTAGTACCACAGTAATATCATCAGGTTTACCTCCTGCAAATATAAAAAAAACAAATAAGATAAATATGTTTATGTTGTTATGGAAATATAAATAATGATACAATATTTTGCTTCATTTAAAAAATTCAATAAAAAATTTATAAATTTATCTTAACACTTGTTAATTTTCTTTTTTACAAAATATATAAGTAAGGAAAGCTTACCCGTTGCATTAATATTATTGCGTCTAGCACTAATTGCAAACGGTGACATGAAATCACTATCAAATGACAATGATCGCGCCATCAGCGCCAGCGAGTTGGCTGTCATCTGTAATTTAACAGGATCTGTGACGCCTTCAACCTGAAAAACGAAATATAAAATCGTTCATTATGTCATTGAAATTATAGAAAGTAATTTATATTTACATCCTTTAAGACATCTAACAATAACTTTTCTGGAACATTATCAAAAACCCCATCTGTGGCTACTAATATGACATCACCCTCTTTGACGGGGAAACTTAAAGTATCCGCCGAATCTGGACTATCACTTAAAACATTGTGATCGTGACCGGGTGGCGGTAATGATAATTGGAAGGGTGTATTAAAATAATGTTGTTGTTCTTCCGATTTGTGAACAATTTCTCCTTTGCGTACGACCATAAAACCACTGTCACCAATATTCGCCGTATAAACAGTGGAATTTTCACGATTCAATACTAAAACACAAGCAGTACTGCTACCTTTGAAGAGGGGAAACCAAAATAAAAAGAGAAGATAATCGAGTAAATATAATATAAAAAAAAAAAAAAAACAACAAAATAAACGCAATTCTAAAAATATCTTTTAGTAAACCAAAAAAAAAATATATTTTCTTTTTTTTTTGCTGGAAACCCGCCAACTCATAAATCTGATTTTATTTATATAGAAAATAATATATTTTTGTGCAAATAAATCATTTATATATAAAAAAAAATTCCAAAACAAAATACAAATTACAGAATTAATGCAACTTAATGTAAATAAAAAACTTTGTTTTCTAAATGCATTCGTTTTAAAAAACTTTTGTTTATTTAATAGAACGTTATCAATTTTGTCCAATTTAATTAAACGTAAAACAACAATTATTTTATTATCAGTCAAATATGTGACCAAAGTGTTAAGCTAATGCAATTCTATTTAATGACCATAATAACTCATCTGACGTAGAAATACTTATGTCGAACGACAAATACTACAACACCTTAGACAAATAATGAAAAAAAAAACCTATATAGGAATTCTGAAGAATTTATTTTCGAAATTTCTCTTTACTAATAATCAAGGTCTAAATCTGAATTGACTTGAGTTCCACGTTAAATTCGATAAAGTTCAGTAAAATTTAACGAATTCAAGTACAAGAGATTGAGAACACCTGTGTGCATAAATGGCCACTAATATTCAAACTCCTTATCGAAACTAACATAACCGCATTTGGGTTTTCCTAGTTTAGCTGCTGTTCGGATTTTATGGCCTCATTTATATTTTGGCTAAACTATTTTTCCGAAGAACATGCAATGTTTCTTACGGCTATATCTCGGCAACCAATTAGAATTTTGTTTTCCTGTCTTCGGCTATAGACTAGGAGAAAAAATCATGTGAGTCCAATCACAGGGGAGATGTGTAAACATCTAGTAGTTAAAGATTTTTATGGCACTTATTAAAATCAAACAGAATCACTTATAGCAAATCAACTATATCAACTCTGCTGATATAAAAATATTTATTATTATTTATTATTTCAACCGGTTAATTTTTAATTTTTCGTTTTTAATTTTTTATTTTTCATTTTTTATTTTTTATTTTTCATTTTTTATTTATAACTTTTATTTTTAGTTTTTAACTTTTAATTTTTAATTTTTAATTTTTAATTTTTAATTTTTAATTTTTAAGTTTTAAGTTTTAATTTTTAATTTTTTATTTTTTATTTTTTTATTTTTCATTTTTATTTTTTTATTTTTAATTTTTTATTATTAATTTTTAATTTTTAATTTTTAAGTTATAAGTTATAAGTTTTAATTTTTAATTTTTAATTTTTAATTTTAAATTTTCAATTTCTAACTTTTAATTTTTAATTCTTAATTTTTAATTATTAATTTTAATTTTTATTTAATTTTTAATTTTTAGTTTTTAATTTTAAACTTTAAATTTTTAATTTTTAATTATTCGTTTTTCATTTTTTATTTTTAATTTTTAATTTTTAATTTTTAATTTTTAATTTTTAATTTTTAATTTTTAGTTTTTATTTTAAAACTTTAAATTTTTATTTATTCGTTTTTCATTTTTTATTTTTCATTTTTCATTTTTTATTTTTCGTTTTTAATTTTTTATTTTTATTTTTTTATTTTTAATTTTTAATTTTTTATTTTTCATTTTTAATTTTTTATTTTTAATTTTTTATTTTTCATTTTTTATTTTTTATTTATTTTTTTTTTTATATTTATTTTTCATTTTTATATTTAATTTTTTATTTTTATTTTATAATTTTTTATTTTTCATTTTTCATTTTTAATTGTTTACTTTTTATTTTTTGTTTTTCGTTTTTCATTTTTAATTTTTAATTTTTAATTTTTTGCTTTTCATTTTTATTTTAAATTTTTTATTTTTCATTTTTTATTTTTATTTTTCATTTTTTAGTTTTCATTTTTCATTTTATTATTGTGAAATAGAAATTTACCTGCTGCCCGTATAGATGTTTACACATTAAAAGTGTAAAACAAACTATCCATCTAGTGCTTTAAAATGGTTAAAATGTCGAACAAATTTAATTTTTTCTATCTGTCTTCATGAGTTAGGAGAAATGGTCTTAGATCCCATTTGATATACAAAATAAGAATAAACAAAGTTTGAGTGGCAGTGTTGTTAGTTAGCGCCCTGCTGATATGAAACAGTTCATACCGGATTCTATTTTTCTATGGGGACAAGGTCAAAAAATGGACCTAACGTATTTAGTAAAGTCACTTATCAAATTTGAGAAAGATATATGCAATATTTTTGTTTTTGATAGATTTAAGTGAAATGAGGAAGCAGCTTTATATGGAAACTCTCACTAAAATCGGTCCCACAGTGTTTATTTTTGGACTATTTTGGTATACATAGACCAAATCTATATGATAATCTGGATCTTACGGCAATTTATCTCGATCTCATAGGTGTCATTAATATGGAGACTATTTGCAATTGTCACCAATTTCAATAGAGAGCGTCATATGGCCGGCAAAAAGCTTATATACAAAATTTCACCAAAATATATTTATATTACGACCTGTGGTTTGATTACAAGGTTTACATGAACACACAGACGGTCGGACACCGCTAAATCGACTCAGAAATATTTTTGGTAGTCTAAAGCATCAGCACAAACTCATTATAACCTCAACACATTGTGGTATAGCGTACAAAAATATTAATTAGAGAATTGTTTTTGATCTGTTGACAATTTTGTTTATATTATTACGATTGCCATAAATGTTTGTTTATATTTGCTTATTTGAATACTTACCTAGAATGGGTTTCTTTTGTTCTAATAACTCGCAATAACTATACGCTAAAAGATTAACAGGTCGTTGTGGATTAAAATTAACACAATGCACAAGGCGTTCACATGTTTTCATTAAAAATGATGAAAACTCTCCGGGATCAATACCATAACTGCGCCAGCCACCCACACCATCAGCAACGCCTGTAAATATATATATTTTAAAATGTTTAAATTAAATTGCTACATTGACATATAAAATTCTATGAACTCATAAATTTTTTAAATTAATCATGAGATACTGTTCGGTTAGAACACCGGCCTGGGCTTGGCCGATTGTATTTTCTAACGTTGGCAAATATTATCAAAACAAAATTACAACCATTCATCTCAAATATGTATGCAATTTTGTAAAACAAATACAGGCAAAGCCTCTTTTGCAAAAGCTTGCAAAGCATTTCAAACAAGCGCTTTAATTGTCTCAAACGCTCTTTTAAAGTCTAGGAAAACAGCCACAACGCAGTTTCTATTCTTCGCTTCTGTCTTCCATTGAGTTTCCACTGGATTCAACAGAGATTCACAACTATGACTTTGTCTGAAGCCTGATTGTGCTTCATTTAATAAATTTTTATCTTCGAAGTATCTATTTAATTGGTTTTGTACGACTTTTTCCAAAATTTTACTTATTGTTAGTAGCATATTTACTGGACGAATTTCTTGTAGATCTTTTGTCATTTTTATGTTTTGAATTGGAACAATAAAAGATTCTTTTAGACCGTCTTGGCCGCTCGTACGGCCTTGTTTAAACTCTGTCACCCAATATTTTATAAAATATTGTTAGCCATGTAAGAAACAATATGCAATAGATCCCTAGGATATTTACATTTATTTGTAAAACATCTTTTGAGAAATTAAAAGTATTTTAAATACTACTATTAAAAAAATCAAAAAAATCAAGTGAGTCCGATCACAGGGGAGATGTGGAAACATCAACGCCCGTATTCATAATCAAATTCAATTTGTATGAAAAAAAGTTAGAAAAAGTTAGTAATTAAAGATTTCTGACACTTTTTTTAAATCAAACAGAAAGTGTCATCTATCACTTATACCAATCAACTGCAAGAGCTCTGCTAATTTTTTTTTTAAGTAGTAGTAGTAGTATTTATTATACTTTAATTTAAAACTAATAATTAATATTTAACAATTTTTATACAACTTCTTGATTTGTGTTATATCTTAAAAATTGTGTGACATTTCTTTTAAAAACATTAACATTTCTTTCTAATTTGACATAGTTAGGTAACGTATTATATATTTTTAGTCCCTTGAAGAAGAGAGATCTTTGCATTGCTGTTGTTGTCACCCTTTGTAATCTAAAGTTTTCCGCGTTTCTTAAGTTATACGGTTGAGCTTCTCCCACGTACATCAGTTGGTCGATCAAGTATTCTGGAGCATTACCCATCTTCATCTTTTGGTCAAAATTCAACGTATTAAATTCTAATCTTTGTTGTATGTTCAGCCATTTCAATGTATCTAGCATATTTTGTATAGGAGTATATCTGTTACATTTTAAAATAGAACGCATAGCCTTATTTTGAAGTTTTTGCAATCTTTCCAATTTTGTTGTTGTGCAGCAGGTATACAGAATTGTGGAGCCGAATTCAGAATGAGGTTTTATTTTTTATGTTATCGATATTTTATTTCGCACCCGTTTGAAAAAGCCGATTTTTTTTCCAATTTTCTTACATATGTAATCGACGTGATGTTTAAATTTTAAGTCTTTATCCATTATGAAACCCAGATATTTTATTTGATTAACTTTTTCAATTGTTTCATTATTAATTTTAAAAACTGTGTTACTGTTCATGTTTATTTCCATTATTTTAGTTTTTTTTTTCATTTAGTTTTAATTTGTTCATTTTCAACCAATTGTTTATTTTGTTGATATCATGCATTATATTGTCTTTACATTATTCCTCTGTATTTCCTTGAGCATAGATCAGTGCGTCATCAGCATATAGAATTATTTCGCATTTATTTAAAATATTGGGCATATCATTTATATATATTATAAATAATAGTGCTCCTAATATAGAACCTTGTGGCACTCCAATTTTATTATCAATTTTATCCGATTTAACACCATTAACTTTCGTAATTTGTTTTCGATTTAAACCATTGCGGTTCATTTTCTCTGATACCATACATATACAGTTTTTTAATCAATAGCTCTCTATCGATAGTCTCGAACGCTCTTTTGAGGTCCAAGAAAATTGCCATTATCTTATTATTTTTATTACAATATTTCCATTTATTTATCACATAGTTTACCGTTGTTTCGCATGAGTATTATTTCCTGAAACCAGATTGATATTTTGAAAACATATAGTTTTCTTCCATATTGCTTTCCAATGTTCTTTAGCAATTTTTTCTATAATTTTTTCAAATGTTTTTAAGGTGTTTATTGGTCGGAATTCTTCACATTTGTTTGTTTTGGCTATTTTTTCTATAGGTGTTACCATAGAATACTTCCAATTTTCAGGGAATATACCAGTCTTGAAAGATTTATTTATAATGTAAAGCATATAAAAATATTTATTATTATTTATTATTTGAACGGTTAATTTTTTATTTTTTCGTTTTTTATTTTTAATTTTTTCATTTTTCGTTTGCCATTTTTAATTTTTTATTTTTCATTTTTATTTTTAATTTTCTATTTTTCTTTTTTAATTTTTTATTTTTCATTTTTTATTTTTTATTTTTCATTTTTAATTTATTATTTTTAAATTTTTATTTCTAATTTTTTATTTTTAATTTTTTTTATTTTAATTTTTTATTTTTCATTTTTAATTTTTTATTTTTCATTTTCAATTTTCTTTTTAAAAGAGGTTATTACATATCATAATTTTTTAACCAATACAATCATAAGTCACACCGATTTTGTCTTACGTCTTACATGATACGCTGATTTTGTGATTGTATTGGGAAATATAAATTAATCCCCCTGAGCGTATAGATGTTTACACAAAAAAAAAAATATAGTCGTAAAGGACCAGACTCCTCCACAGTAGAATCTAGCTCGGTTTCAATATTGGTTCGACTGAGATCTTTCAAATGAAAGTATTGAACTACATGACGATGACCCATTTCTTCTACCACTGAGATCGTTTACTTTTGATGGCTTCAAAAAAATAACAAACAACGAGGCGCCTTGAAACATATGTTTTATAAGGTTACCACTTTTCAAGACACTTTTTCCAACTACTGCCGCTATCTACATGTTAAGTCGGCTTGATCTCGGACCGCCCTCGTAATTGTCGACTTTTGAAAGGTACTCGTCCTTTACATGTAAAAAACTGACAAAAAATTAAATTTTGTCAAGAAAGTTTCTATTCAATGGTAACAAATTACTACAGAATTCATGAGTAATGCCTTTTTCATATTTTTCAAGCATAAATTATATTAATTATCCGATAATTTTAATTCAAAAAATAATTCTTTAAACTATAAACGTGTGAATTGCACGAATTATTTAATAATGTGATTTCAGAACATTCGCGGATAATTAATTTTTTTTTAAAATAAATTTTGATTAAAAATACTTTATTTAAAAAATGGATAAATTCTCAAACACTTAGGTATATAGAAATACATTCAGTAAACATAAATATATACAAGAACATTGGAAATAGTAATAGAAAGAAACATCATCCCCCCCCCCACCCACCTAACCGATCATTGATTCCCAAAGCTGAACAATATTATTAGAACCCTGGTTTAAGAAGATCCCACATATAATAAGTAATATAATTTTCCTTATTTTTTCTTTAGTTATTTAACCCGAAAGTGGTTATATCAAATTGAAACGTTGTTATATGTATAATTAGTTGGAACCGCCTTCAAAGTGATCTTTAAACCACCTTCAATAATTTTTAAAATCCGGCACATACCAATACAAAGACTAGATGCCGTGAAACATTACATAATATATTGTTAGATACAAATTTTGTTTAAAAATTGCGTTCTGTAATTAACAAGCAGAATGACAATGCCATACACATAAACACTTATCAACGACTGTGTTAGCGGTAAAATATAGTTACATCATCTTAAACTTATATCGATAGATTTCAATGAAGCATTTTAGACTTTTTAACGATTAAAGGAAGCTATACTCAAATTTTTTAACCTTATTTTACGTTTTCTACTGAAGAAAATGGCATGTACTTTTGAAAAAATATCACAGTTAAGTGTTACAACTGCAGTGCATAATTTATTAAATAAACAAAATGGAAAAATTGTATATCATAAGCAACTTTAAGAGACATTTAAGAATCTTGAATTGTAAGTAGTCATATTACAACCAAAAACAAAAAGAACATTTACAAGTCTGATCTCTAACAAGTCACATGGTGGTGTTTAGAACAGCAAAGCAAATAGTAGAGGGAAAAAAACGAAATATCTACTTTAATACAAAACTACATACAAACATGGATACATACACTAGAATACATTCTCACTGTATAAAAACAAACAAAATTAAATATAAATCCAAGAAAATATAAAATAACAGAGCACATAAATGAACAAACAGGGAGACAGACAGACAAATATAACATGTGTACAAAATGGTTGGGTTTGTATCAGTATTGAAGATCCTTCACACGTGTTTTATCATTTCTATATTTTTCATCACAAATATTTTATGATGTTCTTGAAATTGAAAAAAGAAAACTTACCCAAAACATCAGCATTTGATGTAGAAGTTTTGAACCAAGAATCCTCTCCATATTTGCCAGGTTTATATTTTGATGTTAGAAAGTCTTTGGGAAAACCGCATACTACGGATATAAAATGAGGACGAGTTTTGATAGCGCCACCAGAGGCAGTTGTATTAGTTGCCGTCTCCAGTATTGTGGAGAAACCATTGCGCAAGGCACGCGAGATAAGCCTCGAAGTCCAACTGAGTGAGGAGTGCATGCTGCGCTTTTTGGTTTTTCTATACGAGTATGTATCCAGCGAAAACCAAAAGTACAGTGGGGGGGTATATTAATTATTGCTTTGGGAATCCTTTTTTTCCTTTACAATTGCACCATGAATTTGCGGGGGGAGGGGATTTTCATTTACTCGATAAATTTATTTGTTAAATCACAGTTTTTAAATAAAGCACCGTATTTTATTATAGAAGTTCTTATTTCGAATATGCAACTTCTAAAATTTTGTTTTATAATTAACTCGTTTTCTATTTTTGTTAATTTTTTTTTTTTTTTGTTTTATATTACGTTTTCCTATTTTACGTCAAAGTCACAAGAGGAACGAACATGATGATCAAAGAACAGATGGAAAAATTCATTTTATTCGTATTAATTTATTTTCGTTGTTCTTGGTTCGTATTATTTTTCAATCCAACTTTATAAAACTAATAAAATTTGCTTTTCTTGTATTATATAATCGATATAAAGACGCGCCAATAGCCGTGTTAACTTGAAAATTAAATGTTTGATACAAATTAAAATACTTTAGGAGGAAATTTTAATTTTCCGTGAACTAGCAAGAAATTTTATAACGATTGAAAAATTAGTGCCGTAATTGTATAGACTAATCGGTTTGTAATACAAAACAGTGTGGCCATAGTACTTAAATATATCAAGAATATAATCCATGGGGCTTACTTGTAATACAACCATGTGTTGGGGGTGCTTTAAGGCCTAGTTAGCCACACGTTGTTAAAATGTATACGTACCGTAAATGTAACGTTGGCATTTAGTGCAGTTATAGAACGTAAAAAACGAACCAGCATGTTGCTGTGTAAAATTAACCAAACTTATCAGCTGTTCACAAATGTCACGTACAAACGTAGCAAAAATCTATTTTCAACAGATTGGGACGTTCCGACTACGTGACAGTTGAGTTCGGTAATTCCTTTAAATGCTTTTCATGCATGAAACACATAGACGACAGCGGCTACACGAATACACGACTACAAATGCTGTTGGCTGCAATTGTAGTCGTGTAGTCAGCTACTTAATTTTTTTGAAAACGACAGCAACATATAACAACAATATAAACTGCTGTTTTTATACAAATGCCTTTCTATTTCAGTAGTGCCAATTATTTTTTTTTTACTTTATTAAAATAGAAAAACATGCATGATTCTGTATAAACTTGACTTAAATATACAATATCTTATTTATAATACATTATTATAACGTAAAACTAAATAAATAAATTTACTTAATCCCTTTTGATTATTAATGGAATTATTATAGCATTTAATTTTGCGATTAATTTTTTTAACAAAATAAAATATTTCATAGCACTAGTATCTTTTACATATTTTGTTATATTGTCAGCACTATTTTTGTTTTGTAGCCAACATAAATAGAAATTATCCTAAGTTGACAGCGACAAAAGTTGTCATGTATTTTGGTGTCAAAATAATCGTTTTCATATAAACGTGTATATATTATTTTTGACAGGCTTTAGCCGCTGTCGTCTATGTGTTTCATGCATCATGTAACAGAAAAAACAGCTGACACGTTTGGTTACGGTTACGCACAGCGGTGCGGTGCGGTTACGTGTGGCTAACTAGGCCTTACATGATAGCCAACAATGGAGAACAAATGAAGGTGCAATTGCCATATTCTGTCTTGTTTTTTTTTTGTAGATGTGTTTGTTTGCCGATTTAAATAATTTTAAAATTGTAGTATATTTGTGTTCGCTAAAATATGTCTAATTTAAAACAATGTCCTTTTGCGGAAAAATGTTATCGCAAAAATCCAATACATTTTGGTGAATTTTCTCATGCTCATTGTAAGTCCATTGACAAACATATTGTGGAGTATTTCACATAATTTAATTTTTACAGTGGATGCTATTTATCAACGAGGGCTGGACCCAAAAACCAATCAATATACAATACCATCAAACTTGACTGCCCATGCGGACGTAGTTTTGCAGCAAATGAAATTGTTGGAGAAATTGTTTCCTAAAGATGAGTCAAAACCAAAAGAGAAGGTTGAAAATCCTCAAGGGTCATCGCCTTCAACACAATTGAAACGACTTAAAGTTGCAAATAAGGACGAGGGAGAAAAACGCGGGCATTCTTCTACACCTTCAGCATCCACCTCCAAACAAGCTAATGATGCTTCAAATTTGGCTAAGAAACAAAAATTAACACGCAACATTAAAGATTACATACCAGTGGTAGTCGAGAAGGGTAAAATGGCCAAAAAGTTAGAGGCAGCAGCTCCATATAATTTCTTTTTAACAGCCATAACGGATGCTAAACTTACCCATAATGAACCTCTAACGGTGACCATGCAGGGTTAGATGAAATTTATATATTTTCGAAAATTGTTATAGAATTTAAAATGTTTGTTTCTTTGTTTTAAGAAATTCTGGATGAAAGTTTGGGCATAATTGAAAGTACAGTCCAAATTAACTTTATGGTGGATATAGGATGGCTATTGGGTCATTATTATTTTGCCGGCATATTGTAATTTTTACGGTTTTATACACACTTTTTGTTTTTAATATTTGTATTCTTTAGGAACACTCCTCTATTGGTTCTATATGGCGATGATACACCCGAGCTTTTAACAATTGCTAAACATAAACCTCTAGTAACTGCTGTTAGAATTAAAATGCCTACACCCTTTGCTACCTCACATTCAAAAATCATGTTATTGGGTTATACAGATGGTTCGATGAGGGTGGTAGTTTCCACAGCAAATCTTTATGAAGATGATTGGCATAATCGTACTCAGGGTATTTGGATAAGTCCCCGTTGCCCAGCCATGCCAGATGAAGCCGACACTGCAGCTGGAGAAAGTCCTACCCAATTTCGACAGGATTTAATGTTATATTTGGAAGAATATAAATGTGCCAAATTGCAGCCATGGATAGCACGTATACGAAAGACAGATTTCGGTGCTATAAAGTAGGTTACCGCTTCAGACGAAAAAGAAATTAAATCGTAGTTTTATTTAAATTTTAATATAACATTTGGGCATAGACGGATACGGATACAATTTAACACAACACAGTACCTTTCGACATACATTAAAAAAAAACAAAGATAGTTTATAAATTTTATTATATTATATTTGTATAAAAAAAATTCAAATAGAAAATATTTTAGATATATGTAGAAAATTTTTGTTTTTTGACAGAAAATTTCTTAAATTTAATTCTCTTTATTTCTTTAGCGTTTTCTTCATCGGCTCTGTGCCCGGTGGACATCATGAAGGTCCTCGTGGTCATCCTTGGGGACATGCTCGTATTGGCAGTCTTCTTCAAAAACACTGTGCACCAATCGATGAGAAAATTCCAGTAGTTTGTCAAAGTTCCAGTATTGGCAGTTTAGGCACAGATGTACAAGCCTGGATACAACGTGATTTTCTTCAAAATTTACGTCGCGATTCCAAGCCTTTAGGTATTCGGCGACTGCCACCTTTTAAAATGATCTATCCAAGTTATAATAATGTCAATCGTAGTCATGATGGTATGCTAGGTGGTGGCTGTTTGCCATATAGTAAAAGTACAAACGATAAACAGCAATGGCTTAAGACGTACTTTCAACAGTGGAGCTCGAAGATACGACATCGTTCACGGGCAATGCCCCATATAAAATCTTATACTCGATTTAATTTAGAGGATAAATCAGTGTATTGGTTTTGCTTAACCTCGGCTAATCTTTCGAAGGCAGCTTGGGGTTCATTTAATAAGAATGTTGTTATATCCCCATGTTTACGTATAGCTAATTATGAAGTTGGTGTTTTGTTTTTGCCCAAATTTGTGGTAAGTACAAAAAATATTTTCTAATTTCTAATCGAAATGCATTTTAAAAATCTTATAAGGTCTAGGGTAGACATTTATTGCTGTTTTAATAATTTCAATTAATATTTTTTATACCCTTCACACCACTGTGATTTAGCGATGACCTTCTGTCTGTCTTTTCGTTTTTGCATAATATCGTTTATTAGCATTCTGATTGACTTGCTATTTAAAATAATCAAAGACGGTCAAATAGGTCACGAGATATGAATGAATATGTGAGAAGGCTTTCGAAAAAATAAAAATGTTTAATTTGTTTGTTGTGTTTCTTAAGTTACATATTGTAATTCTTCTTATTGTTAGCGTCGTTGTGGTTGTGGCATTTGCTTCATGAGGGTGTGTGTATGGTTATGCTGCACGTGTTACATTAGTTTAAGCAAATAATGCTACATATTTTTTTATCATTATCAAGATATAATGAAGAATTTTCAATTATATATTCTTCCTTTTACATATTTTAACAAATTTGATATTTACATATGAGATCTTCTCTTTACATATATGTAGATATTCCAAAAAATAATATATAGGATCTTAAGATATTAAATAGGTTTTATTTTATTTTTTAATGATTTTTTTTAGGAAATGGGAGGAAAAAAACCTTTATATGATTTAATATATTCAAATACTATCTGAAAATATTTTATATGCTTATATGAGGTTTATTAGAAATAATAGCATATACATAATTTTCAATTTGGTGATTTCTTTTTTAATTTTACGATATTTCTCTACATTCTCTTGTCAGTGGGTAAGAGGAATTTTCAATTTTGGCGCAGTAATTGTTATTAATCCTTGTTATGAAATCGATAATTTTTTCATAAACTGTGTTTCTTCATGAAGAAGATTTGTAGGATACCTCCAGGGCTTTTTATTTGTCATTTTAAGACATTAGTTTTGTATAATTTGTAAACGTTTTAGGTGACAGTTGGCAGCGTCACTCCAAATAGGACACGCGTATGTTCATATTGGCCTTATAAAACTTTTGAAGAGTAGATTTTTGTTTTTGTGGTTTACAAATGACCTTCCATTTAGTAGTGGCCATAATGCTTTAAATGATTTTATAGCTTTTTGATACGTGGCCATAATATGTCTTTTAAATGTAAGCTTTTTGTCCAAGACAACTCCGAGATATTTGACATCGTTAAGTATATATATGGTATTATTTCCAATAAGTAGATGACATCTTGGCAGTCTTTTGGGAGATTTGTTGAATGGGAAAATTATTGCTTGGGTCTTGTTTGGATTAGTTTTGATTTTCCATTTGTGAAAATATTTACTGCAATTTACAAGTCCCTTTTCCATTTTCTTCAGGAGTGCACTTGTAAGTTTGTTTGAAGAAATTATCGCAGTATCATCTGCGTAATAAGCAATTTTCATATATTATGGGACTTTAAAATCGGATGTATATATCGAGTGAAGCAATGGCGACAAGACTGATCCTTGAGGTAACCCTGTGGTAATTGTTTTTGGAGATGATGTTTCATTATTAATCGCAACTTTAAAGCTTCTGCCGTGAATGAAATCTGAAATAAGTTTGCATAAATATTTTGGTATATTTGCATCAAGAAGTTTAAATACTAAGCCATTATGCCAAACGGTGTCAAACGCTTTTTCGATATCTAACAATATTAGACCCGTTGAACGTTTATTGTTTTGATTGGTGATTATTTGATTTTTAATTCTGTTTATTTAGTAGTGAGTAGTGCTATGCTCCTTTTAAATCTAATAGAATTGGTCATTACAAGATGTAATGAAGAAAATCGCCAGTTTGAAAGAAAAAATGTAATCCTTAAAAAATTGCCTTTTTTAAAAAGTGCCTCTCCTTAAAAAGTACCTTTCCTCCAAAAGTACCTTTTTTAAAAAAAGTACATTTATCTTAAAAAGTACATTTTAAAAAAAAAGTACCTTTCCCCAAAAAATAACTGCCATTAAAAAATATGCCTTTTTTAAAACAAGAATATTTTTTATGTACTTTTTTTAAATACCCTTTAAAGTACACTTTTTAATAAAAACTTAAATTTTTATGAAGCGTACCCTTTTCTTAAAGAATTTACCCTTTTAAAAAAACTACATTTTTTCAAAAACCACTTTTTAAAAAAATGCCATTTCTTAAAAAAGTAACTCTTATTAAAAAGTATCCCCATTTTCAAAAAGTATCACCATTTTTAAAAAGTAAATTTTTTTTAAAAGTAGCTTTTATAAATTACCTATTTTTAAAACCCTAGTAATTCATTCTTTCTATAGAGAAAGAAAGGAAATTTAATTAAAAATTTATTTAGTATTCGAATTTTAAGTTTCAGTATCGGTAACAGTTTTAAAGTGGTCACCGTATCCAACATTGGTTGTAATATTGATAAAGCCGGAAAAAATATAACTTTTACTTGAGATTTCTCACCTAACAGGTAGACTATATATGTATATACATACATATACATTGTAAATCATTAGAAATAAGCAAAGCAATGCAAAATTTAAATATGCGTTAACTTTTTCATTTCAATCAATGTCTGCTTTGATGTCGAGTATATTCGAAAAAAAACATGGAAAGCATCAAAGATTCCTTCTTACTTGTTTTATTTAAGAATTTTATTATAAATTAAAAAAAAATTTTATGTCTTTCTAAATTTTTGTAGTCGCCAATATAAATGCAATGTGTAATAAAAGTAAAAAAAATGGGTATAATTATATTTAATTATTATATAATTATTTTTTTTTATTCCAGATTGGTGAGGATACTTTTCCTTTGGGAGCACCTCGAGATGGTATACCACCATTTCCACTGCCTTACGATGTTCCTTTGACACCTTACGGTATCGATGATAAACCATTTCTTATGGATTATTTGCATATGTAAAAACCAGTTTTTGTTATGTGTGTAATACTCAGATCGTTAACCTACTCATTAAAAAGCTTTTTTTTATAAAAATGTTATCTATGGTGTTGCAATCTTTTGTATATGCAGTGTTTATTTTATTCTATGTACACTATACTACTTGCATCTGCATTAAGTTAGGGTAAAAACTATTCGAGTCAATCGAATCGAAAAATCGAGAAATTGTCATGAGTGCATGTGTTGGTTAATAGGATTGTGAATGGCAGAATAAAGATGAAGGTTACAACAGGTAACACTTAGAAAATGCCAAAGCATGAAGTTTTCAGCTGGCAAAAAATTTAGCCATCGAAATGATATTAAAAAAATCTTTTTTTCTTGTTGAGGCTGGTAGCATCTGGAGCCCGCGTGACTCCGTGCCCGAGACCCAGAAGTTTTTTCATTTTTTTTTAAAGAAAAATGCACCCTTTATAAAAGGACAACTACAATATAAAGTATGTTGAAGTTTTGAAATTATGAAGTGAGCGTTAAACTTACTTTTACTATAATAAGTGTTCATGTCAGTGTAAATAAAGGGTACCACCATCCCTGCCGCTACCAAGGACCATATATATGGTCCTTGCTAGTGTAAGAAGGTGCGCAAGTAAACCTATGGTTGAGCTTATGCCAGGCTTCGTTTTTTATCCGTCACGGTTCGGATCAATGATCCTTTACAAAATGTTTTCTTTATCTGAAAGAATAAAACAAAAAGAAAATATAATAATAAAAAAAATGAATGATTGTGAATAAATATTAAAAGAAAACATATATAAAAAAAGGAAAGAATGAATAAAAAGGAATTGAGTGAACCGGCATACGCAATTTTCGGACGACTTCGCGTGCCAGTGGATCTTCAGGGATCTGTTTGGCTCTAAGAGTCCAAGACAGCAATATGAAGTTTTTTTGTAAATGTAATTTGAAATTAAATTTTTTTTCTGGTTTTGAAGCGAATATTTGCATGTATTTTTTTTAAATAATTCTTTGGAATCAATCCTTTGCGTTATGTGAATTTGCTTTATATGTACTCTTTTTTTAAACCGTGCATTAAGTTGGTTGGTAAGGACTATTCCCAACTTGTTGTCAATTTGTTTTTGCGAGATGTCGGTTGAGGCAATTGTTTGTTGTCAGTTTGTAGTGAAAACCAGACATTAGTTTGATTCAAATTCGCTATAAATTATTTTTAACTTTTTAAACTTTAACTTAGAGTTGAATAATCAAATAAAATAATAAATAAATAGATATAATTAATTTTGTAAACGAAATGTTTAGCAATCGCTTCCAAATGTCTTAATAATACCACACTAGAATCGAGAATAGTCAACATTTTGGTTCTATAAATTTATTAAAGATATTCGAATATCATTAAAGACGTATATTGTAGTTTCTTATATTAAAGATATTCGAATATCTTTGAAGGCCTATCACTTATTCCAACATTTTTTTTTTTTTTTGTAACTTTCATCTACAAAGATATTTTTTATTCAGAAAACTGGTTGCAAGGCCAATTTTTTTTAATAGTTGTTTACGCTGCGTATTTTGTTGGTGGCTTGCGATAACACTTGCACAGCTCATAGAGACATAAATGCATTTCACTTACGCAGTTAACGTATTCATATTTGCACATATTTGCTTAGTGCATTTAAAACCGTTTTCGATGGCGGGTATAAAGAAACAATTGAAATTTCCCTACGAAATTTCATTAGTTGATGAAGAAGTAAATCAAGAGTTGTTAAAATATTTTCATGGTGAATACCTATATGTACACAAATCTTTAAATGGTTTAAATAACTGAAGATAATAATCTTTTAACTAGGTGAAAAGGATGGTTTTGTGCAAGTTGGTCCCGAGAAATATTTCTTTCCATTAAAGTACAAGCAAGAAGCTGAATTTTATTATAATTTTCAAGCTCGCTCAGATGATATATGGGTGATTACTTTTCCTCGTTCGGGTACCACATGGACTCAAGAGTTGGTATGGTTGTTGGCTAACGATCTAGATTTTAAAACTGCTAAACAAATACCATTAACACAGAGATTTCCATTTTTTGAGTAAGTAATTCAAATACATTGTCATATGAATGTTATAAGTTTTAAAAAAATATTTCATTATATAAAAAATATTTAAATATGACAATTGAATTTATGGCCCCACGTCAGGCTAAAAAAAAGTGTGTTCGAAAAATGGACCGATCATGACCATTAGGGTGGCTGGCCCTTCATTATATGGACAAAAAAATGCTCAAACTCTCGGTCGCACCCCCTAGAAATATGCGAATAGCAAAAAACTGAGAAACACAAAGTTTTGGGCCAATCAAAAAACATTTAGAGGTGGATCAACGCGATTGAAAATTTCAAGTGTGTTTTATAAGGGGAAAATATGACTTTCTTTCAGATTTAACGAAAATTTCGCTCTAAAGTTTAATTTTTCCGACAATTTGTTATATAATTCTGGATCAGTATTAAATTATCTTTCCAAAAAGCTATAAAACTTCAAAATCGAATAAAAACTCGCTAAGATATAGCAAATGCCCCGGACCACTTTTGTGCCAAAAAAAATTGGTTATGAAATTTGATGGCATTTTTTTCAACTTTAAGAAATTAATTAAAGCCAACATTTTGTTTTAGAGTCTATACCTGTAAGTACTCAGATATGAAGTATTGTTTTATTACCACCTTGTTAACCTATTAAGCACTGAGACCGAAAATGGAAATTTTTTTTGATAAAATTTTGAAAACTCCTTTTTCAAGTTTTGAAAAATTTTCTTAAACAAAATTTAAAAAATAGATCTAGCTCTTTAAGGTCTTGTTAAATGCATGTTAGAGATTAACTGTGTGAATTTTTAGGTAAATCCCTATGCCAGAATTTTTTGACAAGGATTTTGTTATTGCGGATTTCGAGAAAAATGGGATTTTTGTAAAATATTCTGTAAATGTACTATTTCTAAATACTTTGTATCAAAGATTCACCACTTTTTTACTTTTAAATGTTATATTTTATCTTAATAGCCTAGGGTTTCGGAAAAAAATAATATGACCCCATTAACCCTTTTGGAATTGGGGTCACATATGACCCCAAACTAATAAAAGACAATTTATTCAAAAAATTCAAATATTTTGTAAGTGCTGTTGAATTGTTAGATGCGACGCTTAAAATATAATAACCAAATGTGTAGAACTTCCGTTCATAAAATTTGAGATAAATCCGAGAGCGTTAAAATTAAACTTTAGAACGAAATTTGCGTAAATTCTGAAAAAGTCATATTTTCCCCATATAAACACACTTGAAATTTTCAATGGAGAGTTTGAACGCTTTTTTTTTATTAAGGGTCACCCTAATCACCATACATATATGACAAAGTCACTTATATTTCGCAAAAACATATGTGTACAAACCAAATTTGAGAAAAATCAGTGTAATATATATATATTAGGGCGGGTCGATTTGAAAATCGCACATTGCTCAGTGAAAATCGTATTCTAGGGATCAAAATAAGAAACTTTGCCGAAGGAACCATACCTCTAAAACGATTTCTGATGTCCCAACTTTTGACCTGTCTGTCTGTCTGTCTCACCTTGACCCATTTAGAGTGCCCCAATCGAGTCCAAATATATGATTGACCCCCCTAACTTTGGAGGGCCAACTCACCCATGCCAGTGGTACACCCCCTGGAACTCCCCTGCGGGGTTCCCCATATAAACATTTCTAAAAATCGCCAGTTTTGGCACTTTTATGAAAAAATCAGCGAAATGCCTATGTTTTTTCTTTTTGGAGTTTATTTTTCTATTTAGAAATTTATTTAGTATGTAAATGAAAAAATGAATTTAACTTAGTAATAGAAAAGAAATTAAAAAAATATATTAGAAATTAGCGTTTTTTACAACCCTTTTAAAACCAAGGCATCACTGTGATGCATTTGCATGTCGTAAACTTAGTTGTGTGGGTTTTTATTCAACCCTTTTAAAAAAAGAACGTATCACTGTGACACAATTGCAGGTCGTAAAATTGTTTGTGTGGGTTTTTAAGCCACCAGAAGACACAGCAGGTAGAATTGAAATTACCATTTCATTCTTATTACCTCGTCTCGTAGACCACATATAACGCAACAGTTTTTGTAAATGCATTAAGTCATTGTGAAGAACTCAAAGTGTGAAGTGCTAATTTCAGATAAAAAAATATTTTAACAAAATAATAAGTGAAGTGACCATTCCAAATCAAAAAGTTTACAATGAATCCACCATCCTCTACACCGCAAGATGAAGCAACAACAACATCAACAACTATCGAAAACCCAATGAGTCATATACCCAAGCATGATATTACGGTTTTTGGTGTGTCTACTGATTTGACTGATCTTAATTTACCAACCCATCTGGATATCTTGAGATATTATTTTTACTTAAGCGAACGTGCTAAAACAGAACAAAAAAAGTTTTCCTATATATCATTCACTATTCAAGTACAAGATAAGTTGATTGGAATTTGGGAAAAACTTGGTATGGAAATAATGCTGAAAAAAAGTGTATGTAATAAATTGAATAGATTGCTTGACAAATATCAAGACCAAATCAAGAGAAGAAACAAAACCCAACAATTTACAGAGTATGTAAAATCTCTGGAAACAATTTTTTATATTGGAACATGTAAATGCGATTTGAAGGCAGCTCCATGTGCATGCGGCTTGGTTACCGAACGCCTCAAAGAGTTTATGCTCGATCAACATAATCAGAGAAGACTAACAATGGATGCATTTGTGATGGAAATTGAAGAGCAAGGAGCAACGTGTATGTCATCAATGCCAACATACCAAGATCTCGATTATTCAACATACGCACCGCCACCGGTTCAAGGAGATATGGATAGAGACACAAGTTCACAATACACAAAGAGATACGATTGTTTTAACTTTGCCTTGGTATGTGACAGATTTGGTGTGCCTGATAGAGTAGCATCAGCATTGGGAACCGCTCTTTTTCAAGATTTTGAAATTAAAGATAAGCATGGGAAACCTCTCATCATGGATAAATCGAAAGTTCGCAGAGAAAAAGAGATATGCAGACAAGAAGTGCTTCGCAAACGGTTAGATGATACCCATTTGTTAGCGTTTTCATTCGATGGCAGAAAAGATGATACTTTAATAATAGATAAAATTGATGAGAAGTATCATACTAGGATGGTAAAAGAACCTTATCTTGTTATTTTGAGAGAACCCAGTTCTGAATTGATTGGTTACGTAAGACTGGAACATGAAACCGCTGAATACAAAACAACCAAATTAAATGATTTTTTAAACGATAAAAATATATCACTGGACGCATTAATTGGAATATGCACTGACGGTGAGCCAACAAACACTGGCCCACACGGTGGAATTATACGACGATTCGAATTGCTGTTAAAAAGACCATTGCATTGGTTCGTTTGCCTTCTACACCTCAACGAACTTCCGTTTCGGCATTTCTTTGAAGCTTTGGATAAATCAACCAGCACTGGACCGAGATCGGCAACCGGAAAACTGAGCCGTCAATTCGAAACTTGTGAAACTCTTACGGTAAGTTATTGCTATCACTCATTTATTATAATTGTCAACCATTATTAATTATTTTATTATTATATATTTTCAGGTGGTGGACGGCTTGCAGAAAATTGAGTTGCAAAATATGCCCCCTGCTCCAGAAAAAATTGAATTTTCCACCGATTCGAAGTACTTATACGACATGGCCCATGCAATTTCTAGCGGCGTGGTTTCGTTGGATCTGGCTAACATCAAACCAGGGAAAATTGTACATTCTCGGTGGCTCACCAAGGCTGCTAGATTATTACGATTATATGTGACAACGGAAAATCCAGATGCAAATTTAAGAATTCTTGTTGAATTCATAATTAAATGTTATGTGCCAATGTACTTCAATATCAAGTATTACAGCTCTGTCGTGTACGGCAGTGCATTATTTTTCAAGTTCATTGGTTGGTCACTATTTCTAGAACCTCGTTTACGCAAAATTGTCAATCAAGTAATTAAAGATAATTCATATTATGCGCATTCGGAAAATATCTTGTTATCAATGTTGTTTGATGATAGCAAAGAAAAGCGCGACTGTGCTATCAAGAAAATTCTACGCTATCGAACCGATGTTGACGACCCAACGCAACTTAGAGCTTATAAAAAACCAGATATACACTTTAATTGCACAAGTTACACGGAAATGATCAATATGAATGACATAAATAACGTATTTGAACCACCATTCACGCGAAGCATTCCGTACGATACATTGAAAGAATATTTAAATCAAGATGATCCACCGTTTAATGATCCAAAAATTCCATCACACATACAAGGAACGGAACGACATGTTCAATTGCTAGCTAGCGTTTCCAAACGGGTTATACCGGAAAACGTAGAGGCTGTTATGGCGACGACATTAGAGAGCCGTGCGAAATTGCCCAGACTTGAAAGTAAAAAAGACTTCAAACAATAATTTTTTTTAGTTTCTTTTCTATAACTAACTTTAATTAATTTTTTCATTTACATATGTTCTGACTAAATAAATTTCTTAAGAGAAAAAATAGATATTATTAAAAATAAATAATAAATATTTGTATAAATAAATAAATAAAAATAAAGAAAAAAAAATAGACATTTCGCTGATTTTTTCATGTAAAGTGCCAAAAATGGTGATTATTTATTATGGGGAACCACACAGGGGAGTTCCAGGGGGTGTGCCACTGGCATGGGTTAGTCGGCCCTCCAAAGTTAGGGGGGTCAATCATACATTTGGACTCGATTGGGGCACTATAAATGGGTCAAAGTGAGACAGACAGACAGACAGGTCAAAAGTTGGGACATCAGAATACGTTTTAGAGGTATTGTTCCTTCTTTCTTCATCCGAAGAAGACATATCACACAAAATTGCCGCGAACATTTTTAATTTACACAATTGTAAACCAACAATAAAGGCAAAAACAGAAATAAAAAAACTAATATTTTCAAAATATTTATTTTAATTCCTATACTGAACTATATGTAGGTAACAATAATTACGTTACGACTTGACAATGCAATTGCATTTAATTGCATTTATCACTTAACTGATAATGTAACAAGTCAGCGTTGAGTCAACGCAAAGGCGTTGTGATTTACAAAATAACGTTTTTTACATCTCGCGTTCGCGTTAGCGTTGGTGAGGCGTTCAACGCAGGTGATTTACAAAATTAGGGCATAAAAAATATAGTTATATTGACTGAAGTTCAATTAAATCGAAATATTTTGTTAATATTTAAAAAATTCACTCTTAATGCATAAAAAAATGTAAATACAAATCGTTAAAAAAAATAATACTGATATTAACGTTTGAGGATGTTTTTTGAGTGTTATAAAAATTTGTGTAAAAATAACTATCTATTTTTAATAACTTCTAGATTCCATTTATTCATGCATCCTATGATAAAAGAAGAATTGCTTAAAGAAAATGCGAACAACAAAAGTAATCAAGAGTTTATTGAAGACATATCAAA
Source organism: Cordilura impudica (assembly GCA_963682025.1). NCBI lineage: Eukaryota > Metazoa > Arthropoda > Insecta > Diptera > Scathophagidae > Cordilura > Cordilura impudica. Next base: position 51,307,682 of record OY821520.1, on the reverse strand, counting down.
AGCCGGCTATCAACTATTGGCGGATATACCCAAAACCCAACAACGTTTTATAAAATCCCACTTTCCTTTCTCTTTATTACCGCCCAGTGTTTTGGAACAGAAATGCAAAGTACGTTTTTTTTTATTAATATATTTTTTGTATTTTCCTCTGATCCAATTATTTCCAGATAATATATGTGGCTCGTCACCCCAAAGATGTGGCCGTTTCTTATTATCATTTAAATCGTTTATTTCGTACTCAAGGTTATGTTGGAGATTTTGAACGTTACTGGGGTTATTTTGAAAAAGGTTTAAGTGAGTACATAAGTAAAATTTATTTTAGTTTTGATTTTATTTTTAAACCCTGAATTAAGATCCCTGGATGCCATACTACAGTCATCTAAAGGAAGCCATGCATTTTAAAAATAATTCCAATATGTTATATCTTCAGTATGAGGATATGACAGCAAATCTACAAAATGCCATTGAAAAAATTTCAAAATTTTTAAATTGTCCTTTGGATGAAGCAAAAATGGATTCTTTGTTGCTGCATTTAAATATAACGAATTTTCGTAACAATCCAGCAGTTAATGGTCAAGAATTGAGTTTAGTGGGTGTTTTAAATAAATCCCAAAATGGGTTTGTTCGAACTGGTGGTACTGGCGGTTCAAATAATGAGTTCCATATGGTACCTGGCTTATTGGATAGAGCAGAAAAATGGATAGCAGAAAATGATAAAAAACATTTTTAATCAAAATAAATAAAAAACAAGTATCAGTTCCATAAAAACAACATAAACCACCCTAAATCAAAAATATTATTAAGTGAAACATGCCCATGTTTTGTCTATAGCAATAATATTTTAATAAAGAATTTTTACTGCAAAACAAACTTTCGGCGTACAATTTCTGTAATCCAGTACCGCAAGAAAAAAATCATGTGAGTCCGATCACAGGGGAGATGTGTAAACATCTGGTAATAAATAAAATGCAGAAAACAGCGACAAAAAGGTTATTACACATCATAATTTTTTCACCAAACAATCATGTCACACCGATTTGTCTTAATGCTTACACGTTACGCGTAAGATCTTACGCTCACATATTACGCTATTTTTGTGATTGTATTGTGAATTAGAAATTTACCCCCCTGCGCGTATAGATGTTTACACATAAAAAAAAAATTAACGAGCCGTTATATTTTTATTGTAAAAAATTGCAATAAAGTTCCAGTCAACACCAAAAAGTGCAATTTTGTTCCCTTGTGTAATCAATCATACGTATACGTACATCGTTAAAAACTTATAAAAACAGAGATTCAGCAACTCATTGATGATATCGCACCTGTAGCAAGGACTGTATAATATAATATATGTTATAATATATATTATACAGTCCTTGGTACAGTCCTTGTCTGTGGGGGAAAGAATTACAAATTTTAACCATGATTTTGTTTGAAATATAAAACAAAACTTACATTTTCTTTATTACATCAGCTTCGCGAAACTGTTCTTTAGGCATTTTGTTTAAATTTAAATATATTTAATAGAGATTTCATAAAAATTCTATTGAAAATCAACAAATAAATCCCAGATGTTTATATTTATGAAATGAGGAATTTTTTCAGTAATGAATTTTCGGGGGTACGGATTTCGTGAATTTTTCCATGAAATCTCTTTTTTATTTGCTTAATAAAATCATTTAAGTTTACATTTTTAGACATTTTATCGGAAAATCTTCTGTAGTTATTCATTTCCTAATAAAAAATATCGTATCTAAACAAATATATATTTTAAAATGAGTGCAATTCGCAATTTCCAATACAAGATTCATGACAAAAAATATTGTGAAACTTTTTCTCTACCCCTTGCCTCTCTACCCCGTTCGCCGTCCAAATAAAAATTTCATGAATTTTTTCATGAAATTGTTTCATGAAATATATTTCATAATTGTTTATCAATATGGCAACACAAAAACTTATCGATTTTTACTATCATCTCTAAGCACGATACTTGTTATTGTCATTTCTATATAATAATATATAAGTAAACAAATATATTTTTTTCCCAATTTTGGAATCGTTAAAACTGGATAATAAACCTGATAGAATGTTGGATGGATGGTATTGTCGCAGCTTGGCCAATGAACAACAGGCAGCTCAGCATAATGATAACACTGAACAAAATGTAGATGTAAATGAAGACACTGATTCGGATAGCCAAGACAACGATGAAAGCCACCAGGGTGGAGGAGCCACTAAAAATGCAGTGGACTACAAAAATCAATACCGTTATTTGAAAAGAAAACTTAAATTTTTAATTTATGTGAGTTTTGAGTAATCGAATTTGTATGAGAGTTCAAACTAATAGAAAATTTCCGGGGTCTTTTAGGAAAATGAATTTTTTCAAGACGCCTTAAGGTCTAATCAAAGGCGTCTTTTGAAAGTTGCACGAGATAGAGCTTTTCTTTTAGATCGTTTATTGCAATATGAGAAACCCGAAAATACTTCATCAGAAAGTGAGGAAACAGAAGAATCCTCCGAAGATGATACCAATAAAGATGTGAAAAAGTAAGTTTTTTACTTGTAGATATCTTTAAATTATCTAATAAATTTTCAATTTAACAGACGCAAATTGGATCAAAGTGTAAATGGCTCAACTACAGGTTCTACTCGTGGACGCAAAAAGAAAAATATAGCTGCTCCCTTATCTGAGGCTGTTGAGCAAAAAGTACATCAATCTTATGCCCCCTTAGAAGTAAATTTAAATCTACAAACCCAAGCAGAGGTGGAGAGACAACTTTCTAAACGTTCGGCAATGGACCTTATTCCCGAACGTGCTCCTGCTACTGTACCTGTTGAAATGTTTAGTAATGAACCATCTTTGGATAGTGAACCAAATGATCATTTAGTAGACGGTTCTTCACCCACACATGTGGCGGCTGAGGAATGTGTTCCGATGGAATACAGTAATTAAAAGTTGCATTTTTTACAGAGGAGTTACAATTTTGTATCTCTTATTTAATTAAGCTATTTTGGATCTTGTCAATTTCTTATTTATATTTTTTCCATAAGTCTTATATGGCGGCTTAATGTGAGATTCCACAAATTTTTCTTTTCATTTCTGTAAAAACAAAACAAGGTGAATAATTTTTGATTTTTAAACTAGGTATATTAAAAACTTAAATTCTTTCATTATTAGTTTTTCGAATGATTTGACATATCATAATTTTATTAAATGACTAATAAATAAAATAATAGGAGCTTAACACTAAAACTTAAGACTTAAACGTACCCACTGCCAGTAACAAGTTGCGCCTTGTAAAATGCAGTGCCATGAATGGAGTAGATTTCGTGGGAAAAGCTCTTAATAAATAAGTATCCCCTTCATTGATTTCTGGATTATGTGAAGCATTCGAACTTTGTGTAATATAATCTTCAGTTAATTTGGAAAAGTCCCACAAAGTTAAATAACAATCCATACCTCCCACTGCCAACACCGTACCATCTCTGCTAAAGCACATTGTTTGTATGGAGCCAGAATGTCTTTGTAATAATGTGACCAATTGACCGTGTGATAGGTCCCATAGTAACACATGATGATCTGTAGAGCCAGAAGCCAAATAACGACCACATGTGGAAAATGCTAATGTATTAATTTGACCCTTATGGCCAGTCATTAGACGCACTAACTGGCCGGTTAAGACATCCCATAGTCGAATAGTTCTATCACTAGAACCACTGGCGATATAATTGGAATTGGGATGAAATTGAACACAATCCACATCAGAAAGGTGACCAGTAAATATTCTCAAAGGTTGATTCGAATCGGTGGCCCACAGACGAGCAGTTTTATCATAAGAGCATGAAGCGAAATAATAACCGTGAGGAGAAAATCGAACATCCCATACCGGGAACAAGTGACCCTTAAAAACGACAATACAAGTCCAGGTATGTAACGACCATAATCTGATAGTAGTGTCTTCAGAGCAAGACAGAAGCATATTTTTCTCAGGTGCAAAAGCACAACGATACACAGGACCACTATGACCATAAAATGTTCTAGCTAATTCCCCAGTTCTATCATCCATCATACGGACCAAAACATCTTCCGCATCTTTGTCAATATCTTTTAGCATTTCAGCGTTTTTCATTTCTCTTAATTTGGCGGGAGTAAGAGACCACACTTTTATGCTGGAGTCGGTAAACCCAACAGCCATCATATAGGAATCTTCCGATATTTCAGCACACGTGACACTGTGTTGGGAATTTAATATAGTATACAAACAAATTGAGGGCAAAGAATCTTTGTTTAGAGCAATTCTTTTTGAGGCTTCTCTTAAGGCCTTAAGTTTTTCCAATTTATCAGCATCTTTCAACTCTGGCAAGGGAATACGGTCCATGGAAGGAGCATTAGGATCTGATTTAGATTTTTTCGAAAATAATGGATCTTTTTTGGGTTTTTTCTTTTTTGGCTTATCGGGTGCATCAGGATCATTATCATCGTCTTCTTCGACAGCAGCGGGAGCTGGGGTTGTCAATGATTGGAAATCAACTTCCTTTAATAAGCCGTAGTATACACGAATTTTATTGTCTTGCCTTCTAGCTTCTCCTATTAAAGAACCTGCTGTAGCATCACACTGAATTTTAGAACGGGCTGTACCCTCATAAGTATCGAAATGCAAATATTTCGCAACTATATCTGCAATCAACTCTTGCTTGCGATCTTGAATATGACGCTTAAACAAAGAATGGGCATCCCGAGACATGCGTATAATAAATTTATCCGTTTCCATGGAAGTATACCAGTCATTATTATCCATTTCAGATTTTTTGGTAATCAGCAACAGATTTTGTAAATCTTCCCGATAGTAATAATCCAAATCTTGACCATTTTTCTTCACAAAATCCCGAGCGGATTTTGCATAACCGCCAGAAACTAGTTTAAAGTATATTTGTACTAATATAGGGTATAACACCATAAATAACTCGTGTTTATAAATATCCAAGGATTCATCTACAAAATTACGCAAATCTACATAGGCGGCTTCATACAACTCTGGATCACTACCCGGCCCCGGTTTACCATCTGTATTTGAATTTTCTACATTTTCTCCTAAGGCCGATGTTAAAATCGAGCTTATTTCTTTATCATCCACTTCTTCCAATTCATCAGGTTTAATGTTAGCCTCCTGGCATAAAAGCTCCTCTGTTTGTTTAAGATTGTATTTCTTGATCAGTTTAAGCAAAGCCAGCAAATCGCGTTTATCCGCCATAGGTTTTAATTCACCAGATTCCGGTGATTCAGTACCATTAACCATAGCATTAGAACTCATGATTTCGTTAGAATATTAAAGTTTCAATTATTAACAAAACAGATTGTTTATTTAGGAAAAAAAATACTAACATACCTCGAAAAAAAAAAAACAGTACGCTGTTACAAAAAAAAGCATGTCAAATATGGTATGATTGCTACTGCTTTCATATGCAACTCTGTGTTTGGTGTAGCCTAATTTGTTTATTTAGCGTTTTTTTCAGATAGTCGACGTATTATTACTTGTAAAAATGGTATAAATTGTTTTCAAATCTGATTAAAATTTACACAATGTTTTATATTTAGTTTAAGGATTCTCATTTTTTAAAAAATTCCTAAGAAGCTCCGAATTCTATTTACAATTTATTTGTACAGCCATTACGATTGTAACACTTGTTATTACATTTAATTGTAATACACTATGCACTTTGTAATAATTAGAACAATATATTATACTTTTGTATTTTAATTGCTTGTTTTATGTTGTTAAAAAAAGATTCAAATAAACATAACTAATTAACATGTGTACAAAAGAAATAAAATTGTTACGAGCATTTAGAAGAAACCACTGTGGAGTTAGTTAATATTTTCAATATTTTGTTTACTTATTTTATTGAACTTTCCCAAGCATTTTCAAAATAATAAATAGGTGACATTATACGTTACACGCTGTCTCGACTAGCTATAATTTATGACAATGTTCATGTTCAAGTCAGAGAAACAAAATGAGAGAAAACGCGAAGTGGTCAAATTATGTTTAGACATTTCATTTCCAAAATGTCTTCGAACCTTAAACAACAAAAATGTGTTATTGTACTCAATGCTTTAAAAGAGTTCCAAAAACTAAAAATATAAATTGAAGAAGAAAAAATGAAAGAAAAAGCACGAGATTTTGAGTGAATCCTTTTTTAGAATGAAATTAATAATTTCGCTTTTATTTAATTTAAGTTGCGCCATTTTAATATACTTAAACGTCAAAATCGAATGACGCTTCAAAAAATGGCTGAGTTTATGGCAAAAAGTTGGATTTTTTTAGTCATGACATGAACATTTGCGGTCTCCACTACCCATTGACTTGAACATTGTCATGAATTATGGCTAGTCGAGACACCATGTTAACTACTTGTTTTCTTGATACAACCATCTGGCAGCAATATATAATATATAATTGTAAACAAAAACAGAGCTGTTTTAGAAAATGCAATTAAAAATGACATTTTAATTTTTATGGAAGAAAACTACAGATTACCTTTGAAGGAAACGAAAACAATACTAAAAGTAAAAAAAAGTTGATAAACGCATATTATTATTATGCATTTAATCAAGAATTAAAAATTAATATTTGAAAATTTAGTAAATTACTACTGTAGTATAGTTTGCATTCTATATGGTGCGAAAGACAATAATTTTGCATTGGAAGAAAAAAATAATCCAGTGATTTTTTTTTATCACAAACTTGAAAGTAAGAAAAAAAAAAAACAAAAAGCCCCCATTGTGGTGAGTAATCTATGTTTAACATAATGAAATTGATTGAATATAAATATTAAATTACAGCCTCCACTCAGCTGAGAAGATTGCTTAAGTACTTCCCTTAAAAGGGAGGGGTATTGTCAATACAAACTGATTTCTCATATTTTTCTAGAAAATTTTAACTTTCTTTGTTTAATATTACATTGGCGCTATGCCTATTTTATATTCTGTAATATCTCGTGGCACTACGGTGCTAGCCAAGTATGCCGAATGTGTGGGAAATTTTGCCGAAGTTACTGATCAAATCATATCCAAGATCAATATGGAAAACAACAAATTGACCTACTCCCATGGTGATTTTTTGATACATTACGTATGTGAAAATAAACTGATTTATATGTGTATCACAGACGACGTAAGTAAATCTGATTTTTTTTTTTTTTTAAATGTTATTCAGATATTTATGTTTGTTTCTATTAACTTAGGAATATGAAAGAGGTCACGCTTTCCTCTTTTTGGCTGACATTAAACAGAAATTTATACAAACTTATGGTTTAACAGTGGCCACTGCCATAGCTTATGCTATGAATACCGAATTCTCTAAAGTTTTGGCCCAACAAATGACTTTCTTTAGTCAGTCAAATGAAGTCGATGTCATTTCTAAATTTCATGGTCAAATTGATGAATTGAAGGATATTATGGTTAAAAATATTGGTAGTTATCAAATGTATTTTTTTTCTTCTCTGTTATCTTGAATTTATTATTTTGCATTTTTTAGATAATCTCAGAGATAGAGGAGAAAAATTGGAATTACTTGTTAATAAAACGGAAAATTTAAGTAATAATGTAAGTATTTTAAAGCGATTCTTTATTTTATTTAAAATTTTTGTTAATCTTACAAATATTTATATTTAAATGGTAATTTTTTGTACAAGATTCACTGCCGTATATGAGAGGATTTAAACTTTAGACTAGGATAAGTAACTGTTAAAAAACTACATTAATAATTAACGACCACGCCTACTAAATGCGGCAGAATTGTGTCAAAAAATTGTTATCTTGAGCAGTTTGGTAAGAAAAATCGATTCCCATACAAATGAATTCGACTTAAATTGACCTAATATCCAGATAATCATATTGATCATGGTTAAATATTGTATATTTTAAATGACTACTACAAAAACAAACATTAGAACCGTTTCGAGTTGTAGTCCCCATCTTCACTTAAATTTACCATGGTTTATTTCCCAATTTGAGAAAAACAAGTGACCACAGAATATGGTCATGATCGGCCCATTTTTCGTCTTAGTCCCCATTTAAAAATAGCATCCGATATGAACTTTTACATATCTGCAGGCAACAACTTCATAAAAATGTCACGTATTTTCTATGTAAAATTATGATCTAATATAGGGTATCGTGTAGTTGATCTAGACCGACCATAATTTTCTTGTAGTTCGGGTTACAATGAGTTTGTGGTCATGTTTGCAACTACCAACAATATGTTTGCAACTACCAAAATATATTTTGGGTATAATCTTTGATGGTCGTATAAATGTTCTTCCATCAAGGCTTCTTAAATTAAACATGAACTCATCTGAAAAGAGAACAGTATTCCAATTCCGTCTTGACTAATTCATTTGTTCGTTAGGAAAATTTTCCCTAATATCAGTGGTTTCTTCACAGGGCGATAATAACCAAGAAACAGTTGCAGCACATATTTTTGTTTCAGATTGTTAATGACCTATTTAGGTATCATTTTTGGTTATCTGTTAAATTGTTTTGCAATTGAATTGTCCTGTCTCGTTTTACGGTTCCTGCCGCCTAAATGTTGAGTCGTCGCCGTACCTATTTCACGATATTTCTTGATAATTTATGAAATTATGGATTTATTCATAGAATATTTCTCACTAATTTTCTTTTGCTTAATTCAGATAGCGCCGGAAATTTGTTTTTGAAAACTTAAAATTTTATTTCGAAACTTTCTAAACATTTTTTATAACAAAACTTATGCCGTTTTCTTTTCTGACAAAAAATGTCGCATTTAATTTGCACTTTTTTCGAAAAGCGTATTTTTTATATATTCTAAATTAAAGGCAACTTTATTTTATATATTAATCGAAAGGTCTCAAAGTCGAGCACTCGTAAATCGCAAAAAAATGTAGCCATTGACTTCTTTCAGGTCATAGTGTGAGAATATTTCCACATTGTTCCCCTTTTTTGAATATTTTCACCCCATGACTTCAAAGAGCACAATAATTAAAATTTTTTGCATTTTATGAACACAGCACTTTGAGACATTTCGACTGATGTTTAAAATTAGGTTACTCTTAATTTAGAATACATAAAAAAATACACTTTTCGAAAAAAGTGCAAATAAAATGCCACATTTTTTGTCAGAAAAGAAAACGGCATTATTTTGAATTTTATTATTTTTCATAAAAATAAAAAATCTTATTTTCGATCTTTATCAATTTAATGATTGAGTTTGAAATTGTTCAGGCTCAAGATCAAATGTTTTTACTTTAAATAAAGCAAAAGCATTAGCACATTTGTTCCAAAAATTGATCTATATTCTGCATGACAGGTTATACAGCTGTTTCGGGAAGTGTCACCAACCCTCATCAGTAACCAAAAGCAGTAGATAGTTTGTTTGGTAAAAAGTTAAATTCATATACATTTGCTGAAAACAACTAAATGAGAATTCAAGCAAAGAGTTATACTATTTAAGCCTCCTCCAATATAAATAACTAAAATATAAAACAACTTTGAAACAAATATTTATGTATATGAGTACACATTGCGTACTACAATATACATGTTTGTTTTTGTCTTGAAAAAACAAGAAAAAGAATTTGTTTTTGCTAAACTTACATTTAATTTTTTTTATTTTATTATTTTTCATAAAAATAAAAAATCTTATTTTCGATCTTTATCAATTTAATGATTGATTCGATCTTTATCAATTTAATGATTGAGTTTGAAAATAAGATTTTTTATTTAAAATCGAAAAATTAATATAAAACATAAGTTTCGATTTATATTTTTTAAATTTTAATTAAAATTATTTTGGATTTCATCTGTATTTTTTTTTTAACATGAAACTGAGTTTTTTAAATTTTAAATTAAATATTTTTAATTTTAGAGGGATTTCTTTTAATTTCAAATATAATAGAATTTACATTATCAAAAGGTACGATTATATTACAGTAATTGGTTTATGGAATCTAATATTTCTGTGATGTGTTCATCTTCATGTTAATCTTGGCTCTGATAATTTTCTGACGATCAACTTTTATCAACGACATCGCTATCAATTTCAAACCTTCTTTAATACGTATTTCAGAACATAACAACTCGGATTTTATTCTGTTCGAAGTTTGCTTTTAACTAAAGCCATTAAACTAAACAAACGTTCAACTTCGGCTTTTGAGAAAGACAAACCTAGTAAAGACAATACAAATATTGATAACTTTTTAAATGGATTTTCACCAATAGAATTTTTGTTAACTTCAATCCATAAAGAGATTGTATTCAGTGTTGTATCCCAATATTGTTCTGTGAATTTTTTCTGTTTCAGATGATCTAAATTTAAACTCTTCTAATATATTGATTATCGGTTCTTTTACCCGATTTAATGTTTTTTGTATTGAAAATTTTGGCATTTTTATAATGCAATAATATTTTTTGGCAATCGACTTTTTAATTCATTAAAAACTGTTTTTGGTGTTTACATTCTTCAATTTCAAAATGTTTTGTTATATTTGATGAAAAAAACGAGCAGAGTGGTAAAAAGAATGGTACACAAAATTCTCATATTACACTTTGAGAAATAAAAACATATTAATACCATTAAAACTAAAATTGTATATTCAAAAATAATGAAAAAAATGAGAAAAAAGATGCTAACAGCAACTTTTGGTAAATTTCTAATTCACAATAGAATCACAAAAACAGCGTAATATGTGAGCGTAAGATCTTACGCGTAACATGTGAGCATTAAGACAAATCGGTGTGACATGATTGTTTGGTGAAAAAATTATGATATGTAATAACCTTTTTGTCGCTGTTTTCTGCATTTTATTTATTACCAGATTTTTACACATCTCCCCTGTGATCAGACTCACATGATTTTTTATTAATAAAAAATGTTAAGTTAGCATCTAGCATCTTTTCATAAATTTTGGCTGCTAAACGACAAAAAAAAGTTGCTAAATCTAGCAACTTAAATGCTAAAATGGCAACACTGATCTTGAGCCTGAACAATTTCAAACTCAATCATTAAAACTTATTTTTCTTAAACCTTTAGTTTTACCGGAATCGGGACAGATACTGTCCTTTTAAAGGGACAATGCACTTTGCGCTGCAATACACCATTACGCTTGCTTTCCATTTATTTGTTCTTTACCTAAGATTTTACTCTTAATAATTAAAAAAAAATTAATAAGGTGATATCACACGACGTGTTTTTTACATATGTACTGTCACTTTTGATGTGTAAACATCTATAAGCGCAGGGAAGTAAAAATCAATTTCACAATACAATCACAAAGACAAAGTAAGTGTGACATGATTATATTGGTGAAAAAATTATGATAAGTAAAGCCTTTTTAAAAATGAAAAATGAAAAATAAAAAAATAAAAAATTAAAAATAAAAAATGAAAAATAAAAATTGAAAAATGAAAATTGAAAAATAAAAAATTAAAAATAAAAAATGAAAAATAAAAAACGAAAAATAAAAAATGAAAATTGAAAAATTAAAATTGAAAAATGAAAAATAAAAAATGAAAAATGACAAACGAAAAATTAAAATAAAAAAAGAAAAATAAAAAATTAAAAATAAAAAATGAAAAATAAAAAATGAAAATTGAAGAATAAAAATTTAAAAATAAAATGAAAACTGAAAAATATAAAATATAAAATGAAAAATAAAAAAGAAAATTGAAAAATGACAAATAATAAATGAAAATTATAAAATGAAAAATAAAAAATGAAAAATAAAAAATTAAAAATAAAATATGAAAAACGAAAAATGAAAAGTAAAAAATTAAAAATAAAAAATGGAAAATGAAAAATGTCAAACGAAAAATGAAAAAAGAAAAATAAAAAATGTAAAAAAAACTAAAAATGAAAAATGAAAATTGAAAAGTAAAAAATGAAAAATAAAAAATGAAAAAGGAAAAATGAAAAATAAAAAATTAAAAAAAAATTGAAAAATGAAAAATTGAAAATGAAAAATATAAAATGAAAAATAAAAAAATGAAAAATAAAAAATGAAAAATAAAATATGAAAAATGAAAAACGAAAAATGAAAAATGAAAAATAAAAAATATAAGTGATACATATGTAGATGACGCTTTCAGTTTGATTTTAAAAAAGTGCCATACAAAAATTTTTAATTACTGAATGTTTACACATCTCCCCTGCGATCAGACTCACATGATTTTTTTTTATCTATCAAAATGGTCGTTTTACATACGATTCATAATTTTTGCTATCACACTTGCATATACATATATGTATTTTCGTATGACATAACCTCTAAATGTAAACAGCAGCTGAATTTTTAATTTGTGAATTTACAAAATTAATTTTGGGTGTTTTTAATGAAATGGAAATGCTGAAATCGTGTGACATTTTTTAAATTAAATGGTGAAAAATTGCTGCTTACAAGCGGATATTTGCAAAAACATTTATTAGAAGCAAAATGTAGTTTAAAATTCCTCAAAATATCAATAAACGAAAGAGGACATTTAATAAAATAACAACGTAGTATAAAAAGTACTGAACAATGGCCTTTAAAAATTTCAAAATAAAATAAATAAATTAACAAAATTTAAAATTAAAATTTTTTACTAACAAATAATTTGAGGAGAAAAATAATAAATTGTCCCACTGTTACAATGTTATTGTTTATGTATAAACATAACAGTTTGACAGCTGAAAATTTTTAGCCAATAGGAACACAGTTTGCGTGACGTCACTAGCTCTACAGGCGCTAAATTTTACAACTGTGCGCGGGATGGCGTAATCTTTAGTTCCATCATTTTTATAATAAATGTAATGAAATGAAAATGCACATGCTTAACGGCGCTTATCTATAATTTATCAGATGTTTTTGATGTGTAAACATCTATACGCGCAGGGGGGTAAATTTCTATTTCACAATACAATCACAAAAACAGCGTAGCTCATATCGGTGTGAGCTGAAGCAGATAACGCTGTGTGACTTATGATTGTATTGGTGAAAAAATTATGATATAAAATTGTTTTTTTATGCCACTTTTTTAAAAGCGTCATCTATGTATTATATACGTTTATATTAGGATATTTTTAACGTTTTATAGCAAACGGTTGTTGAATTAGCTGAAACAGTTTTTGCTATAAGTGATACATAGATGACGCTTTCTGTTTGATTTTAAAAAAGTGACATAAAAAAATCTTTAATTACTAGATGTTTACACATCTTCCCTGTGATCGGACTCACATGATTTTTTAAAACCAGCAGTCATCATCTTTAATTCTGGTTTTCCACTCTTCACAAAACTTTTTTCTTGCCATTATTTAATTAGAATTATTTTATGAGATTAAAAAATTGACAAATACAATTGTGTTTAAAAAACATTTGAAAGATAACGTCAGAACCTATAAATATTTAAATTACGGTTAAGACTTGAAACATTTTATTTCATACCATCTTTTATTTTTATTGTTTTAATCAACTCTGGTAAAGAAGTTTGAAAGTTTTCATTGTTTTGGCATAAATTAAAAAATACTTTTGTTTACTTTTATCTTTTTAGTAAATTGTATTTTTTGTAACAAATTTGTTATCTTTCGATAGAGAACACGCCAAAGAGTGATCGCAAAAAATACATAATTTTAAGAGAATGCGAATTCATTAAAAAAATAAAATTGGCAAATTTAGAACTTTGTTAAAGGTTCAAATGTCTTATCACCCAAGACCCTCGAGACCCATGGTATAGGTTATCGAAAATTCGGTCTAGATCGACTATAATTTTCTTACTTGTCTCAAATAACTTTATACATTTTTTGACTTAAAAACAATTTTTTTTTTCTTTCAGTCTGTAGCATTCCGTAAAGCATCACGAAATCTAGCCCGGCAAATGTTTTGGAAGAATGTACGACTTTATGTGGTTGTTGGCATTATAATCATCTTTGTTTTATATGTAATTATAAGCATGGCCTGTGGTGGTTTGGCCTGGCATGGATGTATTCAGTAGACAGATCACGTTAGCATTAAAAGCCCGAAATCACTAAACTGTTGTAGACATAGGTCGAATATTATAAGCATTCTTAAGTAAAAAGAATTGTTACTTAAAAATCCAATTTTATTAACATTTGGGGCCTTATTCATAATAAAATTCTACAAGTGACTATTTTTTCCAGTAAAATTTTGAAAATTTTTGTATGGCAAAAATGTTCGCCACTTCCTAGAATCTCGCTATGAATACGGTTACTTATTGATATTTAAAGTTAAATATTCTGAACTTAGGTATTGTTTATAAAATTCCTCATATATATTTATATATCAAGAGATAATTTGTTTTTAACACAAGGTATTCAAAACGTATAGTATAGTAATCATACTAAATAAAAACTCTACTTAATGCAATTTCATTTTCTAACATAAAATATTAAACTCTGCCTGTTTAGATATATACTGAATGAAAGCAAATTCCGTATTAGAAATCTGTAAAGGTTTGTGAAGTTGACTTTGTAAAAAACCGTAAAATCCAAATATATAAAGAAACATTTTTAAAAAGATTAAATATTTCTCCAGAAAAGAAAACGCAATAAGATAGAGTTTTAACTTTATTAATATATATTTTTTATTGTTAAGTAAATGTTTTTGTATAAAAAAAATCTGGAGAACAACAGATTTTGTATGTATTGAAAAAAAAAAAAAAAACAAAAACAAAGCTGTATGAAAAGCTTTTAAAAAGAAAATTCTAAAATAGTAAAATAATATTCCATTGTAAATTAATTTTGCAAGCAAAAAATTCTATTTAATAAAGTATATGTTCATTATAAAACTACAACAAAAAGAATATCAAATAACGGAGTTTAGTTTGCAATTTGTAATGTAACCAACTGCATTGAGGAAACAATATATTTATTTTACTGTACATCTTCTACATAAATGACATCATTAGCTTTAATAGAACCAACTTGACGCAAACCTAAATGTATGCCCAATGCCGGACTGGAATAGTTTTTGAACATGCGATAACTTGAGGAAAGTATGAAAAATAAAATTTATTACAAAACTGATATATAATTATTATTATTATTATTTTACCTTTTTAATGTTTTCAATGGTTCGCCATTAGGATCTCTTTCACCTGTTATAACATTAATATTGGGTAATATACAACGTGTGCTTGGAGCAACTTTGCGGAAAACAGCATCATCTCCTATACGTATCCATTGCCAACTATCTTCACTATAGGGTTCGTTTTTATCCATTTTTAAATTGAAATTACCACGGAATTGCAAAGCATCCACAGGGCGAGGTATGCGTGTATTTAAATCTTCTACCGAAGCCAAATTGATAAGCGTATAGCTGGTGGCATCTCCAAAGGTGCCCTTTTAAGGATGATTAATAAAAATAAGAAAAAATAAAAAAATTGTAAATGATGCAATCTCGCTAGCATAAATTTCTTACAATGCCCACGAAATTAAAAAAAACAAGTAAGAAAATTATAGTCGGTCTAGACCGACTATACGATACCCTATACCATGCGTTTAGAAACCCTATCTCTTAGGCCCAACTAACTGGACATAGAAAATAAGCAAAAACCAAATTTGAGTGGGATTTTTATTAATTTTTTTGGCTGCAGATATGAAAAAGTTCATATCGGATGCTATATCTATATAGGGACTAAGTCCACAAATGGACCGATCCTGATCATGTTTGATAAAGTCTCTTGCATTTTGCAAAAATATATACAAACAAAATTTGAGAAGAATCAGTGCAATATTTTTGTTTTTTAATAGATTTAAGTGAAGATCGGGAAGCAGCTCTATATGGGGTCAAAGGGATCACTTTTATACTACTCATTAATGGATGTAGTGAACGCATACAAACCCAATTTGAGTAAGATCTATATGACAATTTGGATCTTATGGCAATTTATGTCGATTTCATATGGGTAATTTGTATGGGAGCTAGGTCTGAACATGGACCGATTCTCACCAATTTCAATAGCGATCATCCAATGGCCGATAAAAGCTTATATACCAAATTTCATCAAAATATATTCATATTTGCGACCTGCAGTTTGATTACAAGGTTTTCATGGACACACAGACGGACGGACGGACATTGTTAAATCAACTCAGAAAGTGATTCTGATTCGATCGGTATAATTAAAGATGGGTCTAGGTCAAATATTTTTGGTTGTTACAAACAGCAGCACAAAGTCATTATACCCAAACCACATAGTGGTATAGGGTATAAAAAAGAAACAAGAGTGTTGAATTCGGCTGTGCCGAATCTTTGGTACTCTCCACATCGGTTTTATGATGACATAAATGTCTAGACTTATTTTAAAAAGCAACAAACACACTGAATTTTTAGCATTTTTTAGAGGTATCTTCATCTTTTTGGACATATTTTGGCACAATGATGCCCGATTTAGAAGCTGAAAAATATGGTATCCCGACAAGTATGGTCTCAACGATTTTCAAAAATAAAGAATCAATTATCACGTCGTTTGAGTCTGGATTTCGTCTATTGACGGCCATACACTACACAAGTACAGGGTATGTCTAATCGTTGTATTCGTTATCGAAATTTTTCGATCGAAATAATTTTTTTATTTTCCAAAATAAAATAAAATAATAATAAACGGAAATATGAAAGTTCGAATGATATTACTCGATATCGAATGCGGCGAACGAATTTTGGACCCTAGCCTTCTTTAAATAATAAACCAAAATATGAAAGTTCGAATGATTTTGCTCGATATCGAATGCGGCGATTAGCCTCCTGTGCTCAAACAGTGCGTTTGTTTAATGTATGGGGGTGTTTGCGCTATTTGTGCAGTTGAAATGAGCAAAAATCAAAACGATTTCCTAGTGCCAAACTTGAGCACTGAAATTGTATCCAAAAAGCCTATATCTGGAGCAATATTAAAGGAGTTTTCAAAGCGTTTTGTAGATGATCATTTTATGGCAAGCACAGGTTGGCTTGATAAATGAAAGCACAGGTGTGGAACAAAACAGAACAAAACATTCAGTTGATGAAACGTTCTATTAATACATATCGCACCTGTACCGCTAAAGTGAGTCAACTCAAAATTTACAAATTTTCAGTAGAGGCAAAAAACGTTTTTTTTTTTAATATTTACTATAAAATTTAAAAACAGTTGTTTCATTGTAAAGAATAGCGAATAATAAGTATACAACAGTAGTTGTTTTTGCAATTTTTTCAATGATCATCAAAAATAACAAGTTTTTTGGGTGCAACTCCAAATACGTCTATTTTGCAAGGTTCAGAAAATACACACACGAAACACACAATGTTCTGTTCAAAAGCAGCCAACACATATCTTTATTTTCATATCAATTATGTGCGTTTCTAAATTTTCTACGGTGCCCAACACAACCATGACTGTGTTCGTTTTAATATTTCGTTATTTACACGAACATTTTTGTATCACATACTTTTTGTTTCAATCACACATAAAGCACACATTTTTGAGTGTTGCTTTATTTGAAGTTAATGTTCTGGTACGTGTACTGAAAAAAAAACACAGAACATATACAATAAACAGGTTCGAGTTCAGTTATATTTTAAGTTATGTTTGTTTACATATATGTACGAGTTTTTTATTCAGTGTGTGTTTTTTTCTGAACTCTGATTTCAACCGGTTAATTTTTCGTTTTTATTTTTCATTTTTTATTTATTACTTTTCATTTTTCGTTTTTGATTTTTAATTTTTCGTTTTTCATTTTTCATTTTTTATTTTTAATCTTTTTTTCATTTTTTATTTTTCATTTATCATTTTTTATTTTTTAGTTTTCATTGTTAGTTTTTTATTTTTAATTTTTAATTTTTAATTTTTAATTTTTAATTTTTAATTTTTAATTTTTAATTTTTAATTTTTAATTTTTAATTTTTAATTTTTAATTTTTAATTTTTAATTTTTAATTTTTAATTTTTAATTTTTAATTTTTAATTTTTAATTTTTAATTTTTAATTTTTAATTTTTAATTTTTAATTTTTAATTTTTAATTTTTAATATTTAATTTTTAATTTTTAATTTTTAATTTTTAATTTTTAATTTTTAATTTTTAATTTTTAATTTTTAATTTTTAATTTTTAATTTTTAATTTTTAATTTTTAATTTTTAATTTTTAATTTTTAATTTTTAATTTTTAATTTTTAATTTTTAATTTTTAATTTTTAATTTTTAATTTTTAATTTTTAATTTTTAATTTTTAATTTTTAATTTTTAATTTTTAATTTTTAATTTTTAATTTTTAATTTTTAATTTTTAATTTTTAATTTTTAATTTTTAATTTTTAATTTTTAATTTTTAATTTTTAATTTTTAATTTTTAATTTTTAATTTTTAATTTTTAATTTTCAATTTTTAATTTTTAATTTTTAATTTTTAATTTTTAATTTTTAATTTTTAATTTTTAATTTTTAATTTTTAATTTTTAATTTTTAATTTTTAATTTTTAATTTTTAATTTTTAATTTTTAATTTTTAATTTTTAATTTTTAATTTTTAATTTTTAATTTTTAATTTTTAATTTTTAATTTTTAATTTTTAATTTTTAATTTTTAATTTTTAATTTTTAATTTTTAATTTTTAATTTTTAATTTTTAATTTTTAATTTTTAATTTTTAATTTTTAATTTTTAGTTTTTAATTTTTAATTTTTAGTTTTTAATTTTTAGTTTTTAATTTTTAATTTTTAGTTTTTAATTTTTATTTTTTATTTTTCATTTTCAAACAGGTTATTTATTACATATCATAATTTGTTCACCAATACAATCATAAGTCACACCGATTTTGTCTTACGTCTTACATGTTACGCTGTTTTTGTGATTGTATTGTGAAATATAAATTTACCCCCGTGCGCGTATAGATGTTTACAAATAAAAAAACCGCTTGATCAGGGTGCAATTCAAAACTTCAAAGCAAAATGGTAAAAGAAGCATTAAAGCGATGCTACTCTTCAGTATTAAATGGAAGTAGATAATGAGCTTTGCACAACTGGCTTTCCCACAGATTATGATATTGTTAAGCATTACTGCCCCGATGATCAGAGGATCGAATCTTAAGGAGAACGAAGAGTGATGGCGAAGATTCGGTGCATGAAACTATCAGCTTTCCATCTATGATGTGGAAAATTCTATCCGAACATTGACTTTATATTTGCAAACCAAGGAACACTATAAGTCTTTGAACAAATTATAATTTTTTACTGAAAAATAACAAAAAAAAATTTAAATTTTTAGGTACTAATTCCAGCATATTTTAGTTCACTGTAATTTACTTATAGTTTTTTGTTAGTGCCTGTTTTTTTTTTTTTTGTATAATTAATTTGATGGTATTAGCTCCAGCTAAACATAATGCCGTGTTATTCCGACATATAGATCCCTACACAACCCATGCTTTTGCAAAGTAGATTAGGGAGAGCTATTTGATGTTATTCCTCAAAACTAGTAAAACGATCGGGCATACAATTAGGACATAACCTGCATGCTGAGCAGCAACCACGAGGATCATGAAATAAACGCCGATACGTGTTTTCTCTTATCCGGAATAATTGAAGCTACGAATCGACCTTTATTCGATGAATCGTAAATTTATACAGAGTGCCCGTTTTAAATAAAAAAAAAAACTGTTAATCATTTAATATACACACATGTTTGCAATTGAGTTTTTTTTTTTCAACAAAAAAAATCTCTAATTCGAAGTTTTCTTCTTTGAGATACTGGCGATTCGAGTTATGGAAGTTCGACTGTATTGCAAATCTGAAAATATTTTCGCTTCTGTGATAAAACTTTTTAGGGATCCCTTCAAAACGGTTATTATGAATAAGCAAAAATGAAACAAAAAATTAAATTTAGTCAGATTTTAATAAAAAAATGACATGTTTTAAAATATTCGCTACAAAAGTTTCTTTAGAATCAACCAACTTTTTCTTTTAAATATTCAAGTATTTTTAAATTTCTTATCTTCCTTACAATTGGGAAATTATTCTATGTATATGAAATATTGCAATCTTTGTCTTTTCTTAAAGTAACATACTTTGCCAATTGACGATAGATATACTTACCGAATCTTCTTGGATTATATAAGGTTCCTTAATCATTTCAGCAATAGTAGATCTTACTGGTATAGGATAAGGATAATACACCAAATGCAAACCAGAATCTTTATTCAAAATGAAACGTGAAAACCATTTATCATATTTTTCACCACATAACATAGCATCTAGTTGAGAACCCCAAACTGAAGTGTGTATATCTTTACCCGGTGCTTCATCACTTAAAATCCCAAAATCTATCTCCAGAGGCTCCATGCCCTCAGCAGTAATAAGTAATTTTTTTTTACTTAATATTTTAGAATGAATTAAGACCATTTTTGGATAAATTCTGGCCGTTATCATTTCATTTTGATCATTGACCAACATTAAGGCGCGATCTCTTATACCCTGTAAACATAAACCCAATACTTCGCATAATATTTCGGCCTCCGTTGTCAACTCTAATGGAGCACAAGATTTAACGGGAAAAATATTTATTTGTTCTAATGTACCTACACGACGCCAATTCAATGGCATAATATCACGTTTGAGATATTTGTAGTATAAATAGGATATTGCGCCAGAAATCACTGTAACACCCAAACTAAGGCCCATATACATGGCTTTATTAGATGTCGTGTTTGAAGCTTCAATAAAATTAAATTTCAATTAATAACAAATTTAGAACAGACACAAATAACTCAAAACTTACTGGACATTATTTTTCTTTTTCGTTATGAAAAGTCGCAAATTTAATATCAAGATGATAAACTTTAAGTTCACAAATACCAACTAAAGCAAACATTTAATGAAAAAATTCATTTAGACACAAAACGTAGAAATTTTTCAACAACAAAATCTTCTTGTTTTTAATGGGTCTCTTACAAATGAGCATTGAATTTATTATAAGAGCCGATACCAGTTGTGTTGCTGTCTTTTTTCTGTATTTTTCTTCTCTTGTAGGAATTTCACCATATGAACGAAGAAGAAATACAAAAGACTGTTTTTTTTGGCCTTGTCGAAGTATAGAATACGCTTCAAAATGTTACAATGAGAGCTTATATATTTATTACCGAAATATGTTAGTTAAAATATTATAAAATTTCTTTTTATAAACATATTATTTTCAATTTGTAATAACATCTCCAAATGGTAATAAATACATTCTATCAGGTTTTTAATACAAACTAGTATAGCCCAGCACTTGAAATTCGAGTGCAAATTCTAGGAAATATTATGTTTACATTAAATTTTTTTCTTTCAATGTTATATTAAAACAATTTATGAATATTTAAATGAGCCTGAAGGTATGCTAATCAATTTTCACAATTCAACACAGGGCGTGTCATATACAGCTTTAAGTCATTCGCATTAACAGGGTGTAACGAATTATTAGAAATATTTTATTTTATTTCATTTAATATATTTTTAAGACATATTATACACACATTTTATCATTCTCAGCTTCTCCTCCATATGAACTATAACTATGCCAATTTTCACACTCCTCCGTACCCGCATATTGCCTAAAAAGGGAACTAAAAATTTACCTTCACGTATTAATACACATATATAGACTGTAATATTAAATCTTTTAAAAGCTGTTTATATGGTTCGATATATTAAGAGGGGTAAAAGAATTGGATTTATAATAATATCCCAAATTTTCAGCTTTCTTTTTTTCAATTCTCTTCGTCTGCAGCACAATTTTTTGAAAAAAATTACTAAGAATATATGGAAAATTTTAATAAATAATAAATTAATAAAGAAATTTTATATTTCTGTATATATTTTGATACCCTCCATACCACTGTGCAGATTGTATATATCAGTTTGTCATTTCAGTTTATATATTCTTGATCCTTGAGTCGACATAGCGAAGTACGTCTTTTTGTCCGTCTGCCTGTTGAAATCACATTCATTTACTAAATAAACCATTAACCTGGGTAAAGTTACGATAATATTGTTTGTGATTATTTTGAGCAGGTTGCTATTGAAAATGGGATAAATCGAACATCATTGTGCCAAGATATGTCCAAAAATATGAAGAAGCCTCTAAAATTTCTAAAAATACAGTACGTTTATTGTAATACTTTAGTATTAAGTTTATGAAATTGTTTATATTTTATAATATTTTATTTACATTTATTATAAAATTGTGAAATAAGTCACACATTAATGTAAGCGTAAAACTCATGTGGAGGGTATCAAAGATAGCATTCCGACTCTAAAGAGAAATAAAAATTATAAATTTCGGCAAATGTTTGCTCTTCTACACCTTTTATCTATATACATGCAACACAAAATTTTTGACATATTTATTATGCCAAGTCATTGAGCATACTGTGAGCGTCAAGATAAAGTAAATACCTTAGTTACTCAGATTAAAAGCTTTATTAAAATTAAGTAATTGACACAAAATCAAAAATAAATATAAGGAATTCAAGAATTATATAATAATAACTGAACTCAATAAAAATATTAAACAAAAGCAATACCAAACAGAAATGAATTCACTTTATTTAGAAAATTACCAAATTGTACGTGTCAAAATAAATTAAACAACAAATAAAAGGCAACAGAACTTCAATACAAAAAGTAAACTTTATAAATATTTTAATATTTGGTTTATTTTTATTTGACCTTAAGGAACTCATTTAGTGTCCTTGGCAACAACTCGACAAGTTTTTATTATTACAGGGGGGAGATTTTTCTCCATTCTTCCTTTAGAATCTTCCTTAAGCCTGCCTTAAGGTCCAGGGACTGCGTCAGATGAGTCCGATACAGTAGCAACTCTTTTACAATTTTAGACGTAAGCTTTAGGTCGTTGTCCTGTTGGAAGTTTTAGTTTCAAGCCAAGCCTAATTTCTCGACGGTAGGGGCAACATTGTCCTTCTAAATGGCTACGTAAACTATTTCGTTCATAGTGGATTCAATAAAAACATGATTGCCAGCACCTGTAGCCGCCATATAGCCCCGAACCATAACTAAGCATCCACCGTGTTTGACAGTGTTAGTAGCACACTTTTGAAAGATTCATTCTTAGTACGCCAAATTTTTGGGTGCCTTTTCGCTCCAAAAATTTCGAATTTGCTCTCATATGTATATAATCACCCCTGTTCTTGAAAGCACTATCACAAAAAAAAAACTCGTAAATGAAAAAATTCTTAAATCTACGAGTTTTTTGCTGTTCTCTAATTCCAATAAGAATATTTTTTCTCTTTTTAATTCACATAGAAAAGGCTTTGTGAAATCAAAACAAATACCCTTTTTTTCTACTAAGCAGGTCTTAAGAGATAAAAAAAAACTAATTGATATTTAAACTCTAACATGTTTTTTATTGAACCTTGTCATTATTTTAAAAAATTAGACATTAATTTTATGAAAAAAAACGATTTTAAAAAACGTCTACATTTTGCGCTGAATTAAAAAAAAAAAAACTCGTAATAAGTGGTTGATGTTAATAAAACACACTTTTTGCGATGATGCTGTTCTATAACTATAATAAAAACTTTTTATTTACACAATCTATTTTCCATTATAATTTTTTCAATTATAACATAGATTCTTTATGCAAATAAAGGAATTAAAAAAATTTTTTTCATCAAATCACATATTTTTATTTTATTGCATATGTTCGAAACAATAGTGATGCCAGTCAAATCCAATTTATTTGGATATCGAAATATTTTTTGGTGATGCCTAACTTTTTAAAAATAGAAAAGTAATTTTTAATTGAATGAAATTAAAGAACAAAAACAATTAAGTGAACAAATAAGTTGTTATTTTAAAAGAAAATATTTTTCTTTATACTTTTTCTATAAACTTAAGAAAAAACATGCACAAAATACTTAAAAGTTTTTTGTGAAACTGAATAAAGAACCATATGGCACTTCGGTTTCTAGATAACATATGTTCTTAACTCAAACATATGTTTCCATTAAATAAATAAAAAAGTGGTTTCAAGAAACCCAAAATTTCAATTTCATGTGATTTTAAATTCACTCTTA
This sequence comes from Cordilura impudica, assembly GCA_963682025.1. NCBI lineage: Eukaryota > Metazoa > Arthropoda > Insecta > Diptera > Scathophagidae > Cordilura > Cordilura impudica. Next base: position 51,283,621 of record OY821520.1, on the reverse strand, counting down.
TTCAAATAACAACGTTTCAAAAACAGGGCTGAATATGTTTTTGTAAGTTTTATCGAAATTCAAAGGTTACTCTGATTCGCATTGGATGTGTATGGATTCCTGCGTGGTATCCTTTCATTTTTGTGAAGCGATTTCCTTACTGTACTCGAACTTACACTTTAGACTGGATATGTCTTTACTTCTGATACTACAGCTTTAACTTCAGTACCACTAAGCCGCTTCGGACGTCCAGTTCTTGGTATACCTTCAACTTGATAGTGTTTGACGTATTTATCAACTATATTTTATTTAAATTGCTATTTTGACTCGTTTGATTTTGGTGATGCTTTGTAAATTATTTTGAGCTTCCTAGTCGTTAATTTATATGCAAAGAAAAAAGGAATTTATTTCATGGTTGAACCCAACGTTTCGTCAATTTTTTGTTGACATCTTCAGAGGTGTGTATTTATTATTTATGTGTATAATCAAAAAAATAAAATAAAATAAATTTAATAAATAAATAAAATTGAAACATTACACAAAAACGAACTTCACGAGCTTAACTTAATATCACAGCATTTGTTTGTTTATTGTTCACGCAAGGAATTACCTTTTTCTTTTAAATTTAATAAAATTTTCCGAGTATCAGACGAAATTTACTTTCCCATCGTGAGAATACTTTCTTTTACATTTTTTTAGTTATTATTAATTATAACAAATCCACTTAAAATGATTTTTAAGTGGAAATAAGTATTACACCGCTTAAAAAAAGAAAAAGAATCGGGAAGAGAATTTTGGCGATTTGATAGATTTTTCGCGAGGACTTAATATATTTTTTTTGGCTATTTTTTGGCCCTTGTGTTATATTTTTTTTACTTTGTTTGTGGTTTTCGAGTAACGGCCATTTTATTTTTATTTTATTTTTTTTTTCAAAATCGCTTTACAATGTTGATTTTCTTGAGGAAATTATGTCCCTCAAATATTCCTCTGAAATTTTCAAAAACTTCATCCTTGCTGAAAGATATTGTTTTGGAAAAAGTTGGATATGAATGCAGCGTAGAATATTGAACTCTTAAACAAATTACCTTAAAATTTGTGCATTAACAATTAATAAATTAACGGTTACACCAAAGGTACAAGCGGTTTTTTTTTTATCATGTAGTGGAATTTTGTTCTAAAACCAATTCCAGTTTGGGACCGTGGAGTGAACAGATTTGAAGACAACATGGATGGCATTTAAAATAACATCTGATGATTTTCGTTATGCGGAAATACTGAAAAGAGCTGTTTGTGAACACAGCAATACGTTACATATTTAATATAATTAAATTTATAATTGATGTATTATTTTTATTTATTATTAATTAAAACAAGCAGATTCTAGCCAAATTCTAGGAAATTTTATTTTTTCATTAAATTAAGACCCTAAAAGATACTAATCAATTATAGCCAATTAACAAATCAACACAAAAAACAATCTCATTTTTATTACAAACACGTTAACAAATTTAAACAAGTAAGAAAATTATAGTCGGTCTAGACCGACTATACGATACCCTATACCATGCGTTTAGAAACCCTATCTCTTAGGCCCAACTAACTGGACATTGAAAATAAGCAAGAACCAAATTTGAGTGGGATTTTTATTAATTTTTTTGGCTGCAGATATGAAAAAGTTCATATCGGATGCTATATCTATAAAGGGACTAGGTCCAAAAATGGACCGATCCTGATCATGTTTGGTAAAGTCTCTTGTATTTTGCAAAAATATGTACAAACAAAATTTGAGAAGAATCAGTGCAATATTTTTGTTTTTTAATAGATTTAAGTGAAGATCGGGAAGCAGCTCTATATGGGGTCAAAGGGATCATTTTTGGACTACTCATTAGTGGATGTAATGAACGCATACAAACCCAATTTGAGTAAGATCTATATGACAATTTGGATCTTATGGCAATTTATGTCGATTTCATATGGGTAATTTGTATGGGGGCTAGGTCTGAACATGGACCGATTCTCACCAATTTCAATAGCGTTCATCCCATGGCCGATAAAAGCTTATATACCAAATTTCATCAAAATATATTCATATTTGCGACCTGCAGTTTGATTACAAGCTTTACATGGACACACAGACGGACGGACGGACGGACGGACATTGTTAAATCAACTCAGAAAGTGATTCTGATTCGATCGGTATAATTAAAGATGGGTCTAGGTCAAATATTTTTGGTTGTTACAAACAGCAGCACAAAGTCATTATACCCAAACCACATAGTGGTATAGGGTATAAAAACACACACATAGCATTGTATAATTTAATGTATGTGTTAGTAGCAACTTTAAATGCAATTTACTCAAAATAAAGGAAAAAATAAAAAAATATGTAAATCTGCAAAGCGGCTAAAAAGAAATACCTTTCAAATAACATACGTTTGGTCAAAATCGGGATAAAACGGTAGAACAAAACATCAGTCACAATATTATTATATTTAGATATATATTAATATAATATAATATTATAGATATTAAATGAATTAGAAAAAAATTAAAAAGTTCATTATAAAAGAAGAAAAAAAAGAATCTTCGCGAAAAATAGCTCAAATCGCCATATCTCGAACATTCCCTTAGCTATTTTTTTTATTTTTTTTTGAAAGCGGTGACATAGTGCTATTAAACCGTATATCCACTTTTTGTGGAGTATTTTTTTTAGCAGTTCGTCAATCCCGTCCAGGTGTGTGAAAAAAATTCAAAAAATTTAAAAGAGAAATAAAAAAATTTCTAGGAAATTTAAATTTTTTCTATTTAAATAAAATTCATTAAATTGTGAATTTTAAAATAAAATTCATTAAATTTATAAATATTGATTTACACACAGAAGATATATAAATTGGATTGTTAATAAATCATTTTATAAGAGCCTAAATGTATGCTAATCAATTTTAGGCAATTCGCAATTCAACACAGGGCGATTAAAATATACTCTTTTTTGAAACCATCAATAAAAATGCACAGGCTATGAATTGTGAATTGGCTAAAATTGATTAGCATGCCTTTAGGCTTTTATAAAATTATGTATTATAAATATTTTATTTCATATAATGCTTCAAAACTGGTTGAAAGGTTTAATATATAAATTCCTCAATTTCGGAAAACGATTCTCTACACCTTTCGTCTATTAACATGTTACGCAATATTTTTCACACAGTGTAAAATGTCATCGAGTAAATATACTCTAAGTAAAACAATAATAATAAGCTACCGCACATGCATGATCAATATTCCAACCGAAGCAGAGATCCCGGACCAAATGTCAAGCAATAACAAATGGCATGATAAATATATATTATGCATCACATCTGATAGGGGTTACTAAAATTCTATATTAGAAATAGTAATGCTTATTAATATGTACAAATTGATGAATGTTTATGGTACAGTGGACCGTATGATATTGAAATCATATTTATAGAATTTACTTACGGATTATTTTTAGAAAAGGACACGATGATTTTTTCAAGCGAAAATAAAAAAAAAAATACTAGGTATATTCAGATACTTTTCAATTTGGACCTTAATATCTAATTAGGACACACTGATCGAAAATTGCAACCAGAAAAAATACTAGCTCAATGACTAAATTAGAGTTGTTAGAAAAAACCTGCTTATGTTAATTTTTTAAGCCGTTTATTGTCGGTCTAGGCTTCATATCAATTTGGAGTGCGATTGTATTTGCGTATTTTTTGTCATGACTAGGTTCAAAAAAGTTACGATCTTGATCATATTTAGTTATGCCAGATATATACTCTAAAAACGTATGCAAACAATTTTTGGCTAAAATTTATCTAAGTTTTATGTCTTGAGAATATATAGAGAGTTCCTCAAATATCGACAATGATCGAAAAAGGTCCTACGAGTAGATAGTTTTAAGACTAATGATTTTGGATGGACATAAACACTTTAATATAGCTGATATATTAATCTTCATCTTTGACAGTTGCAAACATCTATATAGAACTGATACTGGACCCCAAAGTGGTAAGTACATGGAATGAAATGTCAAAATAAAATTCCAATAAAGAAATTTCGTTAACGAAGTTTTTGGTTGAAAAATTATGTAAATCTGTAATAATATGAATCGAAAAGCCATCAAAACAAATGCGATTCCAAGAAAGAGGGCCAGCAGTTTATTATCGAAAATAAATCAGTTTGCGAGGCATCTTAAACGTCTTTACAAATTTTATTGTCTGATCACTCATTTTTTGAGTCGAAAATATTTGAAGCGAAATTTTTCGAAACAAATTTTCAGTTAATTTTATTTAAAACAATTAAGGGCCTAATCTCAAATTGGAAGCTTCAAGTTGTGCAAGAATATCTAAAATGTACTGACTTGGCAAACTGAAATAGTATCTATATATTAATACGTAAAGGTAAATTTTTAGTTCCCTTTTTAAGCGATATTCGGGCACAGAGGAGTGTGAAAATTGGCATAGTTATAGTTCATATGGAGAAGAAGCTGAGAATGATAAAATGTATGTTTAATCTGTCTTAAAAATATATTAAATAAAATAAAATATTTATAATAATTCGTTACACCCTGTTAATGCGAATGATTTAAATTATATATCAGACGCTCTGTGTTGAATTGTGAATTGCTAAAATTGATTAACATACCTTTAGGCTCATTTAAATATTCATAAATTTTTTATATATATAGATTAAAAAAACATTAGAAGACAAAAATTGAATGAAAAAATAATATTTCCTAGAATTTGCACTCGAATTTCGAGTGCTGGGCTATACTAGTATTAATGATTTAAATAAATCTAAGTCTAATGACAAACAAATTCTTCTTATGATTTTTATAGCCAAGAGTATTATTTTCCAGTTTATTTTATTTTATATTAAGCTAATATATATTAAGCAATTTTTACATTTACCCGACGTTTCGTCAATTTTATGTTGACTTTTTCAAGGGGTTTCGTCTATTTTTAAAATATACAGAAAACACACGCAAAAAAATTATTTTCTACAGAAATTTTCAATCACTTACTGTAATAATTTATCACATCACACTACATAAATTCTTACACATGATATTAACGTAAAACATATTAAATTAAACAGTGTCTTCTTTTAGGTTCATCGTTTTCTTAAAGTTTTGCTGAACTTGTAAACTTTCAATCGTTAGTTTCTTTCTCTATTCTAACGAACGGCCCACTGTGCATTTAGCTAGAGCTTAATAAAAACTGTAAAAACGAACGAGAATCAATTCTATTACGTATTCTTTTTCCAGTGAGAGAGTGATAAAGTGAGAATAAGACATATAAACACAAATAAATCAAACAATAAAAAATAACAATAAAACAAGTAAGAAAATTATAGTTGGTCTAGAGTCTACACCGACTATACGATATCCTATACCATGCGTTTAGAGACCCTATCTCTTAGCTCCAACTAATTAGATATAGAAAGTAAGCATAAACCAAATTTGAGCTGCAACGTTATTAATTTAGACAAACCAAAGTTGAGAAAAATCTGTGCAATATTTTTATTTTTTGATAGAATTAAGTGAAGGCCGGGAATCAGCTTTACATGGGGGCTATAACTAAGAATTGTTCTATAGGGTTTATTTTTCGACTACTGATAGATGGAGGTAATAAACATGCACAAACCCAATTTGACCGAGATCGATGTAATAATTTTGATATTATGGCTATTTAAGTCGATCTCATAGGGGTCATTTGCATTTTCACTAATTTCAATAGCGTTCATCCTATGGCCGATAGAAGCTGATATACTAAATTTCATTAAAATATATTCATATTTGCGACCTGTAGTTTGATCACAAGGTTTACATGGACACACAGATGGACGAACGGACGGACATCGCTAAATCAACTCAGAAAATGATTCTGAGGCGATCAGTGGGTCTAGGTCAAATATTTTTTGTAGTTACAAACATCAGCACAAACTCATTATTCCCTGAGTACATATTGATATAGGGTATAATAAAGCTATAAGAAAACAAGTAAGAAAATTATAGTCGGTCTAGACCGACTATATGATACCCTATACCATGGTTTTGAGACCCTATCTTTCGGTCCAACTACTTCGATATAGAAAATAAGCATAAACCAAATTTGAGTGCGATTTTTATTAATTTTTTTGGCTGCAGATATGAAAAAGTTCATATCGGATGCTATATCTATAAAGGGACTAGGTCCAAAAATGGACCGATCCTGATCATGTTTGGTAAAGTCTCTTGTATTTTGCAAAAATATGTACAAACAAAATTTGAGAAGAATCAGTGCAATATTTTTCTTTTTTAATAGATTTAACTGAAGATCGGGAAGCAGCTCTATATGGGGTCAAAGGGATCATTTTTGGACTACTCATTAGTGGATGTAATGAACGCATACAAACCCAATTTGAGTAAGATCTATATGACAATTTGGATCTTATGGCAATTTATGTCGATTTCATATGGGTAATTTGTATGGGGGCTAGGTCTGAACATGGACCGATTCTCACCAATTTCAATAGCGTTCATCCCATGGCCTATAAAGGCTTATATACCAAATTTCATCAAAATATATTCATATTTGCGACCTGCAGTTTGATTACAAGCTTTACATGGACACACAGACGGACATTGTTAAATCAACTCAGAAAGTGATTCTGATTCGATCGGTATAATTAAAGATGGGTCTAGGTCAAATATTTTTGGTTGTTACAAACAGCAGCACAAAGTCATTATACCCAAACCACATAGTGGTATAGGGTATAAAAATAATATAACGCCGACTTTTTGATACCCTCAAAATTTCCGATAAACTTAACCGAACCTTTATCAATTTGAATTAACTTGAAAAAGAATTTTGAATTTATATTTTTATGAATTAAAAATAAGCAGTTTCTTAGTTAATGACAAAAATATGCATTGAAATATGTTATTAAATATAAATATATGTATGTGACCTTCTCCAAGAAAAGGGACCTAGTGTGTCAAAAAACGGGTTGTATCAAAAACGGTGGATTCTGGTACCTAAAAGGGTGTAGAAACTTTAAATGCGTTTTTTTCTCAAAACTTAATTTTCACACACTAGGTCCATTTTCTCGGAGAAGGTCACATATATGCATTTTTAAATGTTTTGGATTTCGTTCTTTTTTATATATATTTATATTCTCTCTCATTCAATCATTGTTTCAGTAGAGAGAGCAAGCGTGAGATGAGATGCACTTGAAAACGTAAAGTCTTATCTCATGAAAAATTGTCGATTAGTATACTGTAGTAACACGATAGTGTTCAAGTACAATTTCATTTCAAAAAGATGCAAGCCCAACTTGGTTATACAAGAGTCGCAGTTGGTTTAGGTACAATCACGGTGTCATATCTGTCGTACTATATAATCCGTCGTATACGTCAACAGAAACCACCTAAAAATGCCTATTGGCAACTTGTGGGAACTTTGGAAGAAATTGTCCTATATCCGGTAAGATCTGGCGGCGCACTCTTGCTAAAAAATGCAAAATGTGAAAAACTCGGTTTGGTTACACAGGATATAAGAGATCGTAGTTTAATAGCATTCGATGAAAATGGCAAATCTGCGTTTGCTGGTACTTATCCACAAATGTTAGGTATAACCACGGAAATTTTGGATAAGAATACTTTAGTTCTCCGAGCTCCTAATATGGAATTGTTAACCTTAAATATGCAGGTTTTATTATCGAAGCCAGAAATTGTTAAACAAAAGAAGGGTTTTAAAATTCATTTAGTAGAATGTGAGGTGGAACATCATAAATGGTTTAACAAAGTAATTTCGGCTACAAATCAAAGTTTCAAACTGTTCGTATGTAAAACTAACGAATTGAAATCTAACCTTCTAGGAGAAGATAAAAGCGTGAGTATTTTTATTTATTTTTAACAAAAAATATTTTCTATATTACAGATCGAACACTAAAAGAAACTGATTTGTCACTTGCATTGTCAATGACATAAACAATGGGATTTAAATAATAAGTTTTTCTCTTTAGGACTTGATACCTGTGATGGTTATGAACAACAAATCAGTGGAACATTTAAATCAACTGTTGCCAAATAAAAATCATGTACATCATTTACAATTCCGTGGTAATTTATTGATTAATTCAGCGACGAATGTAAAACCCTATGATGAAGACAAATGGTATTGGCTGAAAATTGGTGATGATGATGATATTGCGAAGACCTGTATACTACGTTATCAAGCACCTTGTCTAAGATGTATTTTGCCTAATATTGATGTAAATACTTGTAAACGGAACCCAGATTTTGAGCCATTAAAGACGTTAAATAAGTAATTCATTCATTATATTCCATTTTTTTTCAAATCTTATTTTCCTTACTTTTATTTCTAGATATCGCCGTATACACAATACCAAGGAACCCACTATGGGTGCTTACTACAAAGTTTATAAAGAAGGTGTCATGAAATTAAATGATCCAGTTTATGCTTTGTATTATAAATAAATATTAATGTATTTAATGTGAACTAGTTATGCACTTACATGGGAAATTTAATTGTGTCGTAAGGAAATTTTTTATGACAACAATTTTATTGTGATATTCTATAAATTTCATATTAGTTTATATAATTTAAAAAAATAGGTCTTCCGTTACAAAAGATCATTGGCAATGTCATTAATCATTTAATAAATTATGTTTTTGTAATGAGAGTTAGCCTCTCACCTCATGTTGTTTTATACGAGAAGCAACAAATAAAAGTTATCAAAACTAAAAGATGTCTAATTTTTCTATTCCTTTTTAGTTTTCTTAACCGTTCTAATTGTTAATGTCGCAAAAAATTTGCCGCTCGGTTATTATTATGAAACAAAAATATTAAAATTGTTGTGCTAAATTAAAAACGTTCATAATTTCAAAATTTAATTATTTTTTGTTTATAATTGTAATGTTAGTCTATTAAAATTTATAAAAATTAAATATGTAAAATGTGGTTAAAAAGTAATCTTTCATTAAAAAGATGTGCAGTAATACTAATAACAGTAAAAATTTCTCATTTTAGAATGAGGGCCGGGTTCACTTGCTTTTTGTTTTTTTCTTTTTTAAATAGTTTTGGTTAAACTTTTTGTTGTTAAATAAGCAAAAAAATAAAATTCTCAAAATTAGAAAATGTAAAATGAAAGAAAATAAAATTAAGCAAATAAATAAAAAGTAAAGCGATAACTGTTCTTTTTTAACAGTATATCTTAGTTATCGGTAATCGGTTAGTTTATAATGTAATAAAGTCAGAAATAAAATAAAAAAGTATTTCATATAAAAACAAGTGTTCTAAACACAATGTCATAACCAGGTTTTGACAACCTTAAAAAAAAAAAGGATAGATTTAAAATTATATCGGCTAGATTAACAAAAATTTCAGGATAACGTCAGATCGACTTCACCATTTATAAATATCGAGAATATATATAGTTTATGGGGTCTGCGGAGGGTATAAAAAGCCCGACGGAAAATGAAGAAAATACTTTTTTAAGAAAAGTCACTTTTTAAGAAAATTCACTTAAGAAAAGGTACTTTTCAAGGAAAATAAATTTTTCAAGAGAGGGCTGTTTTTTAAGAAAAGATACTTTTTGAAGAAAATAATTTTTTTAAAAAAGGTATATACTTTTTAAGGAAACTATTATGTTCAACCGCAAATTATTACAACAAACACATAAGGTTTTTCGTTTTTTCTAGAGGTGTCCATACATATACATATGTTTGTTCATATCTCAGCACAATGACTCCCGATTTATTCCAATTTAAATACCAACCTGGTGGCAGTAATGGCAAATACTTGTTTCGTAACCTGACCCAGGTAAATGGTTTTGTTTGTGAATGAGCGTGATTTCAACCGACACACGGACAGATGGACAGACGAACAGACGGACATCGCTATATCGACTCAAGATGTAATAAAGATCAAGAATAAATCTGTGGTCACAAGCGTTAACCGCCTAAGTCGACTTAAGAACGATTTGAGTTATGTATGCTATCTTATTCTACTAAAGACGCTTTATATTTACGTGAAATTCCTAATTCTCTAACACTGTTTAATAAAAAGTTAATAATGAAAACATATTGACCTAAGTTGTAATGAAGCCGCATTACATTTATACAAAAAGTAATTTTTCTCAAAAGCATGGTATTCGACGATTTGAGTTATCTTTGCTGTCATGTTCTACTAAAAACGCTTTATATTTACGTGACGCTTTATATTTACGTGAAATCCCTAATTCTCTAACACTGTTTATGAAAAAGTTATTACTGAAAACATTCTAACCTAAGTCGTAATGAAGCCCCTTTACATTTATATTAAAAGTTTTTTTTCTCAAAAGCATGATTTTCGACTTAGGCGGTTAATGCTTGTGACCACAGATATATACTTTATGGGGTCTGAAATTAGTTTATCGATGCCTTACAAACGGAATGACAAACCTATATATACCCTCTCTCACTGTGGTGTGAAGGGTATAATAAATAATTAAATATACATTAGGTTTCCGTTTAATTCCAAGTGAAGAATATATTTACATATCTGTGGTCACAAGCATTAACCGCCTAAGTCCAACATCATGCTTTTATGAAAAATAACTTTTTATATAAATGTAATGGGCTTCATTAAGACTTAGGACAGAATGTTTTCTTTAATAACTTTTTATTAAACAGTGTTAGAGAAATGGGGATTTCACGTAAATATAAAACAGAATATGATAGCATTCATAACTCAAATTGTTCTTAAGTCGACTTAGGTGGTTATCGCTTGTGACCACATATATATTAAAATGGTCTTAAATTTATAAAACTACTTCTAAGAAAAACGCATAACAATATTTATATGATTATGTACATATGTATTTCTTTTGCCAATTTTATGTAATTATTTTGACTTGGACGAAATGTTTGTTGCAGGGTTTTGCCTATTTAATTTTGTACAAATTAGGCCATTGTTCATAACACTGTGTATAAATTTAATTGAGTAAGGATTAGTAATCGGGTTAGGCACTTGTAAATCTCGCTTTATTATTTTATTATTTACCTACGGTCAAGCTCCAGAACTCAAGCTACTTCATCCGAACGAGTAATATTTTTCATGTTTGAAAGCATGTAAAAGATAATTATGAAACTATTGAGTACAAGTACGAGGAATATTATCCTTAATATTGTCATTCAGGTGCGTGAGATTTTTTATTAATTATTTCAATTTTTCTCAAAAAAAAAAAAAAAAAAAATAAATAAAATAAATCTATAGGTACTAATTTGTTTGTAGGAGGTAATCTCCGTAACTACAAATCTGATCTTCCTGAAATTTTCACAGACTCTTACTGCGGATATGGGAAGTGCTATAGGCTATAATTTTTTAAATATTTTTGGTGGGCGTGGCACCTCCCACACAAAGTAAATTTTTAATTTTTAATATCATATACATATACTATGATAGGGAGAGCTTTGCAAATTTGTGTGATGTCACCTATTGTTAATATTAGTAGCTACGCCGGAAATGGGCGGGATCGGATAAGTGGGCGTAGTACCTCCTATACAAGTAATAGTTCAATATTATATATCTCGAGTAATGTGATATAAAGAGCTTTTAAAATTTTTCTGATGTCACCTATTATTAATGTGAGTAGTCGGATGCAAAATGGGCAGTACCGGACCAATAGGCGTGGCACCTGCCATACAAAGTAAATATAAAATGTCATATATCTGGAGTACTGTAATAGTGAGAGTCTTGGGACTTTGTGTGAGCCCATAAGTAATTCATTTGATTAGTTAGACAGAAAATGGGCGTGACCGGAGCAATGGGCGTGGCACCGCCCATATAAAGTAAATATATGGTATCATATAACTGGTGTGCTAAAAAAGGAAGCTTTAACACTTTGCACGAGCCTATCAGATCTTAGTATGAGTTGTCGAAAAAAATTGGCGGGTTCACTCCAATGGGCGTGGCACTCCCCATGAAAAGTAACTATTTAATGTCATATATCTGGAGTGCTGTAAAAGAGAGAGCTTGTGGCTTTGCTTTAATTTTTTTAAAATATTTTTAGTGGGCGTGGCACCTCCCATACAAAGTAAATTTTTAATATCATATATATGTATTATATACTATGATAGAGAAAGCTTTGCAAATTTGTCTCAGGTCTTCTATTATTAACGTGAGTAGTCAGACAAAAAGATGGGCGGGATTAGACAAATGCGCGTGGTACCCCACACAAACTTAATGTTAAATGTGATATATCTGAATTACTGTATTACTGAGAGCCTTGGGACTTTGCGTGAGCCCTTTCATAACGATTCGGAAAGGGGGGGTGGGAGGGGGAGGGTGTAGCGAAGCACACCGGATTACATCTAGTAAATAAATAAAAAACAAATATTTTTCTTACTAGTTTTTTTATATCAATAATTTTTTATATGTATTGTATCACGATTACTTCAAAAACGCGATAGCAACCAAATTCCATATTAGAAATCTGTAAACGTTTGTGAATTGTGAAAATCCGTAAATTCCAAAAATCTTTAAGAAGATTAAATATTTTTCGATAAAAAGAAACATTATTATGCCCGTTTTCTCAATAGGCGATTATCTTGTATCCTAACGAGAAACTGCCGATTAAAGAAATTTGGTTTTCTCAATGTCTGGTTTGCTTCTATTTTGTCGCAAAGCTAACCGGCACTCATCTGCCAGTTATTTATTTATCGTACAGATAAATTATTTTCCCAACTTTCATATCAATTTTGAGAGGCATTGCCAACTGAAAATAATTCTCCCAACTTTCATACGTATTTTGAGAGGCATTGCCAACTGAAAATAATATTTTTGTCGGTACATTGAGAAAACCAAAATTGTTAACCATCAGTTTATCGGTCCAATAAATTTATGTCCTGGTTAAGTAACAGGCAGTTTGACGATACATTGAGAAAACCGGCATTAATGTTTTTTTTTATTGCTAAGAAAGTAAATGTTTTTGTATGTATTGAAAAAAAGAAATAAAAAAAATTGTAAAACAATATTCCATTGTAAAATAATTTTGAAAGCAAAAAATTCAATTTAATAAAGTATGTATTCATTATAAAACTAAAACAAAAAGAATAGCAAATTGCAGAGTTCAGTTTACAATTTGTAATGTAACCAACTGAATGGAGAAACCAATAGTTATTTTACTGCACATCTTCTACATAAATGACATCATTAGCTTTAATAGAACCAGGTCGACGCAAACCTAAATGTATGCCCAAAGCCGGACTGGCATAATTTTTGAACATGCGATAACTTGAGGAAAGTATGAAAAATAAAATTTATTACAAAACTGAAATATAATTATTATTATTATTGTTTTACCTTTTTAGTGTTTTCAGTGGTTCGCCATTAGGATCTCTTTCACCGGTTATAACATTAATATTGGGTAATATACAACGTGTACATGGAGCCACTTTGCGGAAAACAGCATCATCCCCTATACGTATCCACTGCCAACGATCTTCACCATAGGATTCGTTTTTATCCATTTTTAAATGGAAATTAGCACGGAATTGCAAAGCATCCACAGGGCGAGGTATGCGTGTATTTAAATCTTCTACCGAAGCCAAATTCATAAGCATATAGCTGGTGGCATCTCCAAAGGTGCCCTTTTAAGATGAAAAATAAAAATAAATAAAAAGAAAAACAATAGCAAATGATGCAATCTCGATTGTATGAATTTTTTACAATGCCCGCGAAATTAAAAAAATATCAGGGGCCAAATCAAATCATTCGAGTAAAATCACAGACGAACACGTTTTTTTTCCAAACGTGCCTTCTATTGATATTCTCTAAAATAAAAAAGAATGGACAGCACAACTTTTTGAAAAATGGGTTCTAAAATTGGATAAGCACTTTCAAAGTACTGACCGAAAAATTTTATTGTTTATTGATAATTGTCCAGCACATCCAAAAGACGTACAAAGCCAACTGAAAGCCATTGAACTGGCACTTTATCCACCGAATATGACCTCTAAATTGCAACCGCTTGATCAGGGAGTAATTCAAAACTTTAAAGGTTTCTATTGTAGCAAAATGGTAAAAGAAGCACTAAAGCACATAGAGGCAAACGAAAAACAGGATACTATTACACTTATGGATTGCATCAATCATGTAATAAAAGTTTGGGATATTAACGTCAGTAGTAGCTGGATTTTGTCAATATTCTGAATGGAAAGAAGAAGATAACATAGAGGTATGTAATTGTTTGGGTAGTAATTGTATTGACGAAAATCAAAAGCTTATTGCTACTCTTCAGTATTAAATTGAAGTAGATAATGAGTTTTGGACAACTGACTTTCCTACAGATTATGATATTGTTGAGCATTGCTGCCCTGAATCAGAGGATCCAATCTTAAGTGGAACGAAAGGTGATGGCAAGAATTCGGTGGAATAAACTAATTATCAGCCTTCCAGATATGATATAGAAAATTCTATCCGAACATTGAATTTTTAGTTGCAAACGAATAAAACTATAAGTCTGTGAACAAATTAGTAATTTTTTACCGAAAAATAACAACAAAAAATTTAAATTTTCCGTCACTAATATAAAAATATTTTACTTTACTGTAACTTATTATAATTTTTTTTAAGTGACAGTTTTAAATAAAAATACGTATTCGTTGTTTAATATACACACATGTTTGCAAGTTAGTTATACCCTATACCACTATGTGGTTTGTGTATAATGACTTTGTGCTGCTGTTTGTAACAACCAAAAATATTTGACCTACACCCATCCTTAATTATACCGATCGAATTAGAATCACTATCTGATTCGATTTAACGATGTCCGTCCGTCCGTCCGTCTGTGTGTCCATGTAAAGCTTGTAATCAAACTGCAGGTCGCAAATATGAATATATTTTGATGAAATTTGGTATTTAATCTTTCATCGGCCATGGGATGAACGCTATTGAAATTGGTGAGAATCGGTCCATGTTCAGACCTAGGCCCCATACAAATGACCCCTATGAAATCGACATAAATTGCCATAAGATCCAAATTGTCATATAGATCTTACTCGAATTGGGTTTGTATGCATTTATTACACTCATTAATGAGTAGTCCAAAAATGATCCCTATTGGACAACTCTTAGTCATAGGCCCCATATAGAGCTGCTTCCCGATCTTCACTTATATCTATCAAAAAACAAAAATATTGCACTGATTCTTCTCAAATTTTGTTTGTATATATTTTTGCAAAATACAAGAGACTTTACCAAACATGGTCAGGATCGGTCCATTTTTGGGCCTAATCCCCATATAGATATAGCATCCGATATGAACTTTTTCATATCTGCAGCCGAAAAAATTAATAAAAATCCCACTCAAATTTCGTTTATGCTTATTTTCTATATCCAGTTAGTTGGGCCTGAGAGATGGGGTCTCTAAACGCATGGTATAGGGTATCGTATAGTCGGTCTTGACCGACTATAATTTTCTTACTTGTTTTGTTTTCAAAGAGTCTGTAAGACAATTTTTTTGGGTTCATATAGAATGATTCCCAATTGTAAGGAAGATAAATATTATAAAGAATTTAAAAATACTCGAATAGTTAAAAGAAAAAAAAGCGAATATTGTCTATCTTTTTTAGATTTCCAATACATTCGAACTCCAATTGAAAATCTAAATAATCTAAACCATAAAAACAAAGTTTTTATTAAAACTTATGTATATGAGTTTTGAATATCTCCGTGACTGTGCGTGACTGTGTGTGACTATCTTAAAATATCTTTGGACACAACAAGTCTATGGACAAAGTTTCAGATCCATCGGATGAGGGGAAGTGGGGTTTAAAACTCTCCGTGACTGTGCGTGACTAGGTCAAAGTTAATCTCTTTTCACAGCAAGTCTATCGACCAAGTTTTAGATCGATCGGATAAGAGAAAATAGGTTTTATATCACTCCGTGACTGTGCGTGACTATGCGTGACTGCACATGACTATGTCGAAGTTGATCTTTCTTTACAGCAAGTATATCGATCAAGTTTCAGATCGGTCGGATAAGGGTAAATGACATTTGGATCACCCCGTGACTGTGCGTGACTATGCGTGACTGTGAGTGACTAAGTCAAAGTTAATTTTTTTTCACAGCAAGTGTATGGGTCAAGTTTCAGATCGCTCGAATGAAGGGAAATGACATTAAGATCACTCCGTGACTGTGTGTGGCCATGCGTGACTGCGCGTGACTAAGTCAAAGTTAATCTTTTTTTCACAGCAAGTGTATGGACGAAGTTTGAGATTGATCGGATGAGGGGAATGACATTTAGATCAGTCCGTGACTGTGCGTGACCAAGTGTGACTGTGCGTGACTACCCCAAAATTAATCTATAGTCACGACAAGACTATGGACCAAGTTTAAGATCAATTGGATAAGGGGGAATGGGGTCCACCCATGGCAGACAAACAGACAGACAGAGATAGAACTTTCTTGGGATCCCTTTAAGACGACTGCTATGAATAAGCAAAAATGAGATAAAAAATAAATTTCGTCAGATGTTAATAAAAAATGTCATGTTTTAAAATATTCACTACAAAAACAAATTTATTCATTTAAATGCTCAAGTATTTTTAAATTTCTTTCTTATTTTACTTAGGGCCATTATTACAACTTGCCAATAGCTAAAGTCAGAATGCTATCGGACAGATTATTAGTTTTTCGTTATTACAACTATACTTTAAGCTAAAAGTGACCGATAAGCTAAAGGGAAAATATTGGTGCCTTTAACTTTTAACGTGAGCTTTATGTATTTTATTTTGCCACATTTTCTGATCTATGAAGAAGAAATTCACACCAATTTAGTTTTGTAATAAATTTATTTCCATATACTTAAATATATGCTTGCATATTTTTAAAAAAAGTTTTATTACACATTTACAACAATTATGCAACTTATAATAAAGGTTTTTAGTTTTTATTCTATTGTTTGCTTGCGAACAAATATAGGAACGTTGCCACTACGTATTTTATAAAGCAATTCATTTGGTCAAAAGTAATCGGTGTTTCTTTTGGTGTTGCCACAATATCAAAAATATTAATTTTATTTTATGTGAAGTTGTAATAACGAAAAGAAGTTAAAGGTAACTTTATTGCTCACTTCAGCTAAAGTAACCTTTAACTAACATTTACTTTAGAGGTAGTTGTAATAATGGCCCTTATTTTCCTTACAATTGGGCAATATTTCATATAGAATATATTGCAATCAAATAATTTGTTTGGTCTTGTCTTAAAATATTCTACTTTGCAAATTGAGAATAATAAATATACTTACCGAATCTTCTTGAATTATATAAGGTTCTTTAACCATACGAGCAGTAGTAGATCTTACTGGTTTAGGATAAGGATAATAGACCAAATGTAAACCAGAATCCTTATTCAAAATGAAACGTGAAAACCATTTATCATATTTCTCACCACATAGCATAGCATCTAGTTGAGAACCCCAAACTGAAGTGTGTATATCTTTACCCGGTGCTTCATCACTTAAAATTTCAAAATCTATCTCCAGAGGCTCCATGCCCTCAGCAGTGATTAGTAATTTTTTTTCACTTAATACTTTAGAATGAATTAAAACCATTTTTGGATAAATTCTGGCCGTTATCATTTCATTTTGATCATTGACCAACATTAAGGCGCGATCTCTTATACCCTGTAAACATAAACCCAATACTTCGCATAATATTTCGGCCCCCGTTGTCAACTCTAATGGAGCACAAGATTTAACGGGAAAAATATTTATTTGCTCTAATGTACCTATACGACGCCAATTCAGTGGCATAACATCACGTTTGATATATTTGTAGAATAAATAGGATATTGCGCCAGAAATCACTGTAACACCCAAAGTAAGGCCCATATACATGGCCTTATTAGATGTCGTGTTTGAAACTTCAATGAAATTAAACTTCAATTAACAACAAATTTAGAACAAGCACAAATAAATCACAACTTACTAGACATTATTTTTCTTTTTCGTTATTAAAATACGCAAATTTAATATCAAGATGATAAACTTTAAGTTCACAAATACCGACTAAAGCAAACATTTTATGGAAAAATTCATTTAGCCACAAAAGGTAGAAATTTTTGCAACAACAAAATTTAGTTGTTTTAAATGGGTCTCATAAAAATGAGCATAACATTGCATTCATTATGAGAGTCAATACCGGTTGTATTATTTTCTTTTTCTGTGTTTTTCTTCTCTTGTTGAAATTTCACCAGATGTAGAGAAAAGAAATAATCTAGACTGTTTATTTCGGTCTTGTCGAAGTTTGGAATACGCTTCATAATAAATAATTTTATAAGAGTCTAAAGGAGTCTAAAGAGTCTAATTAATTTTGGCCAATTCACAAATCAACATTTTTGCAATAAAATTAATTATATTTCATTATAAATACTTGTTGAAATTTTTAATGAATTTTTTTTTAAATAAAATTCATTAAATTTCATTATTAATATTTGTTGAACACACAGAAGATATATAAAAGGGTTTGTTAAAATATATTTCTAAAGGAGCCTAGGTATGTTTGGTCAAAATCAGTAACCACAATTTTTATATCGGTTACAAGATATCGCCTTGCCTATTAATATTATAATATGTTTATATCATAATATGTTTTATACATATAATAATATGTAATATGTTTGATCATAAATTTACTGCTTTATTTTTTTAAATATTTTAAAATTTATTTTTATAAACATATTTTTTTCAATGTGTAACAATATCAGTTTTTTTTTTATAAAAATTTTCATATTGCAATTTTTTTTAAAGCTTTTTGTATGTTTCGAAATAATAAGAATAGGGGGTACTATTCCCAATTTTTAACCTGACTTTTTCAATTCTCTTTGGAAGAGGCTAAGTCTTTTCTTTTGTAAAATCTTTTCAGTTGTTCATTCGCGACAATTTCGCAGCACTAAGAAAATATGGCAAATTTTAATAAATAAAGAATTATTGAAGAAATTTTATATGTACATATATATCTTAAAATTTCAATTGGGCCAAATAAAATTATCTTTCACTCTAAAAACAGAATAGGTTTAAAACCATTTGACACAAAAACCAAAAAAAAAAGGAAAAGAAAAATAAAAAAATTTCCTCAATTTCGGCAAATGAGACCCTCTACGCCGCTTGATTCTCTACACCTTTCGTCTATAAACATGTAACTCAAGATTTTTCACACAGTTTAAAATGTCATCGAGTAAATATATTGCAAGTAAAACAAAAATAATCAGCTAACCTGCCCATCATGATTCCAACCGAGAGCAGAGATCCCGGACCAAATATCAAGCCATAAAAAATGGAATGATAAACATATATTACGGATCACATTTGATAGAGGTTATTAAAATTCTCTTAGAAATAGTAATGTTTAATAAT
This sequence comes from Cordilura impudica, assembly GCA_963682025.1. Classification (NCBI taxonomy): domain Eukaryota; kingdom Metazoa; phylum Arthropoda; class Insecta; order Diptera; family Scathophagidae; genus Cordilura; species Cordilura impudica. Next base: position 51,264,204 of record OY821520.1, on the reverse strand, counting down.
ACGCACAAAGTAATGGATGTATATGGTACAGTGGACCGTAGAATATTAAAATCATATTTCTGTGGTTTTCTGGAATAAACGCGTATGTCCATTTTTGTCAGTTTTGAGTTAACGATGCCAAATATAATAATTTTTAACGCTCTTTACATGTGTTAAATTTTTTTAAAAAAAATATTGACCATTTCTGAGTTTTTTTCTTTAAATAACGACGTAACTTAAATGTTTATTAAGTTAATTTAAAAATATTGACCATTTCTGAGTTTTTTTCTTTAAATAACGACGTAACTTAAATGTTTATTAAGTTAAAACGACTCATAGCACCATAGGTTGTTATTAAAGAAAAAAAAAAATCAAAATAATTCTGGATTATTTTTAGGTTTATAACCACTTATAAAATCGATTGTGTTTATTTCTGTTATTTTGTGTCACTATTATTCTTGATACGTTGTTATATTCTCATCCCAAGTCCCGTTAGGTTCTTGTTGACGAACAAAAAAAAATCCATTTTTCAAGCAACAACAATTTATGTCTACATGGGTGGTTGCATTGGTAGTTTTCTTTTTCAAAGAATACGACGTTTGTTGACATTAGTTGTTTCGTCTGCACACACTTTAAGTGTTATTTACATATTGTTTTTTCGTCCTTCTCTAGGATCTATTCCTCTGAAGATTTTTGACTCAAAATTTTATATAAAGTATTTATTGGCCATATCTACAGGACAGTTAAATAAAAAGCTCTAAAAATTTTATATCGAGCCCATAACTTCAAATATAACGTTTTTTGGCTCTCCTGAACATTTTGATTTTATGACATACGCGGTTATTCTAGAAAACCACAGATTTATAGAATTTACGAGTACTTACGGATTGAGAATTTGTTTTACAGTTAGCTAACGATATTTTTAGAAGAAACGCGATGATTTTTTCCAGCGAAAATAAAAAAAATCTAGATACATTCAGATACTTTTCAATTTGCAATTTACAATATAATTAGGACACACTGATCGAAAATTGCAACCAGAAAAAATACTAGCTTAATGATTAAATTGTTGAGTTGTTAGAAAAAACCTGGTTATGTTAATTTTTAAAACAGTTTTTTGTCGGTCTAGGCTTCAAATCAATATGGAGTGCGATTGTATTTGCGTATTTGTTGTTTTGACTAGATTCAAAGAAGTTACGACCTTGATCATATTTAGTTTTGCCAGTTATATCCTCTAAAAACGTATGCGTATACCTAGTTTAATGACTTGAGAATATCGTCTTGCCAGTACAATACTGTAACATCTCAAAATTTTACTGTTTTCCGAAAACTTCTCTATTGGGCTAGAAGATACTCAAAGAATCAAAGGAATATTATAACATCTCAAAATTTTACTGTTTTCAGTGAAATTACAATACATATTCTTACACTACACAGAACAAATTGTACTGAACGATAAAACTTTAAACCGTAATTTCTCAATTTCTCAGTATTGCACTGGTAAGACGATTATTTTTAATTATCGAAAAAGGTCCTACGAGTACATAGTTTGTTTTATGACTAACGATTTTGGTTGGTTTTTGGTTGGATATAATATAGCTGATATATTAATCTTCATCTTTGAGAGTTCCAAACATTAATACAGCATAGATCACGGACCCCAAAGTAGTAAGTACATGAAATGAAATGTCAAAATAAAATTCAAATAAAGAAATTTTGTTAAGGAAAATTTTGGTTGAAAAATTGTGTCAATCTGTCATAATATGAGTCGAAAAGCCATCTAAACAAATGCGATTCCAAGAAAGAGGGCCAGCAGTTTACTGTCAAAAATAAATCAGTTTGCGCGGCATTTGGAACCGAAAATATTTGAAGCGAAATTTTTCGAAGCAAATTTTCAGTCAATTTTCTGAAAAAAAAAATCAGGGACCTAATCTCAAATTGGAAGCTTAAAGTTGTTTAAGTATATCTAAAATGCACCAAATTGGTAAACTGAAATAGCATATTATTGATTTAAATATATCTAAGTCTAATGACAAACATATTCTCACGAACGGCCCACTATGCATTTAGCTAGAGCTTAATAACAACTGCAAAAACGAAAGAGAATCAATTCTATTATGTATTCTCTTTCCAGTAAGAGAGTAATAAAGTGCGAATAAGACAGATAAACACAAATAACTAAAGCAATAAAAATAACAATAAAACAGGTAAGAAAGTTATGGTCGGTTTAGACCCTATACCATGCCTTTAGATATAGAGTAAGCATAAACCAAATTTGAGTGGCATTGTTATTAATTTCTTTGCCTTCGGATATGAAAAAGTTCATATCGGGGAATAAGTCAAAAAATGCACCGATCTTGACTATAGTTGGTAAGGTCATTTATTTTTTCAAAAACATATAAAAATCAAATTTTAGAAAAATCTGTGAAATATTTTTGTTTCTTGACAGATTTATGTAAAGATCGGGAAGCGGCTCTATATGGGGCCTATGACTAAGAATTGTCCTATAAGGATTATTTTTGGACTACTAATTAATGGATATAATAAACACATACAAACGCAATTTGACTGAGATCTATATGATAATTTGGATCTGATGGTAATTTATGTCGATTTGATAATGATCATTGGTATGGGGACTAGGTCTGAACATTAACCGAATTTCAATAGCGTTCATCCTATGGTCGATCAAAACTTATATACCAAACAAATTTCATCAATATATATTCATATTTCCGACCTGTAGTTTGATTAAAAGGTTTACATGGACACGATGGACGGACGGACGGTCGGACGGATGGGTCTAAGTCAAATATTTTTGGTAGTTACAGACAGCAGCACAAAGTCATTATACCCAAACCACATAGTGGTATAGGGTATAACTATTTTGAAAGCATATTTTCAGTTAATAAGCAGTTTCTTAGTTAATGACAAAAATATGCATTGAAATATATGTTATTATATATGAATATGTATTTCTAAATGTTTTGGATTTCGTTTTTTTATATGTCTATCTTGTCTCTCATTCAATTATTCTTTCAGTAGAGAGAGAAAGCGTAAGATGAGATACACTTTAAACCGTAAAGTGTTATCTCATGAATAATTGTCGATTAGTTAGTATACTGTAATAAACCGATAGCGTTCAAGTACAATTGTGTATTCAATAGTTGCGCTTGGTTTAGGTACACTCACGGTGTCATATCTGTCGTACTATATAATCCGTCGTATACGTCAACAGGAACCACCTAAAAATGCCAATTGGCAACTTGTGAGTACTTTGGAAGAAATTGTCCTATATCCGGTAAGATCTGGCCGCAAACTCTTGCTAAAAGATGCAAAATGTGAAAAACTCGGCTTGGTTACACAGGATATAAGAAGAGATCGTAGTTTAATAGCATTCGATGAAAATGGCAAATCTGCATTTGCTGGTAGTTATCCACAAATGTTAGGGATAACCACGGAAATTTTGGATAAGAATACATTAGTTCTCGGAGCTAATAATATGGAATTGTTAACCTTAAATATGCAGGTTTTATTATCGAAGCCAGAAATTGTTAAACAAAATAAGGGTTTTAAAATGAATTTAGTAGAATGTGAGGTGGAACATCATAAATGGTTTAACACAGTAATTTCGGCTACAAATCAAAGTTTCAAACTGTTCGTATGTAAAACTAACGAATTGAAATTTAACTTGCTAGGAGAAGATAAAAGTGTGAGTATTTTTCTTTTTTTTACACAAAAAATATTTTCTATATTACAGAAGAAGAAACTGATTTGTCATTTGCATCGTCAATGATGTAAACAAAGGGATTTAAATAATAAGTTTTTCTCTTTAGGACTTGATACCTGTGATGGGTATGAACAACAATTCAGTTGAACATATAAATCCCAAATAAAAATCACATCATTCACAATTCCATGGTAATTTATTGATTAATTCGGCGACGAATGTAAAACCCAATGATGAAGACAATTGATGTTGGCTGAAAATTGGTGATGATTATGATATTGCGAAGACCTGTATACTACGCTATCAAGCACCTTGTCTAAGATGTATATTGCCTAATATTTAATATTAATAGCCAAAGCTTGTGACCGATATAAATATTATAGTTACCAACCGATTTTGGCCAAAAATAGCCCATTTGAAAGGCATTTCTTTTTAGCTGTTCACCATATTTACAGAAATGTCTGGAACATTTTTTTTTTAGCAAAATGCATTTAAAGTTGCTACTAACACATACGTAAAAAACATAGTTAAACTTCAAATAAAAAACTTTACAATGCAGTGTATGTGTTTATTAAATTTGTGTTGAATTGTGAATTGGCTAAAATTGATTAGCATACTGTTAGGCTCCTATAAATTTATTTATTAACAAGTCCTATTCAACAAATCCATAATATTAATAGGTTAGGCGATTTTTTGTTACTGATTTTTTGTTCTACTGTTTTATCCCGCTTTTCACCAAACGTATATTATTTGAAAGGTATTTCTTTTTAGCTATTCACCAGATTTACAGATTTTTAAATTTTTTCCTTTATTTTGAGTAAATTGCATTTAAAGTTACTACATACATAAAATTATTGAAAGTTGCCTAGAAATTGCACTCAAATTTCGATCGCTGGAATCTACTAGCATTTAAAATTGAGTTAAAAATAAATTTTCCCAGAATTTGCACTCGAATTTTGAGGGCTGGGCTCTGCTAGTATTGATAATATTGATAGCATTGATAATTAAATACTTGATTAAATACTTGTAAACGGAACCTAAATTTTGAGCCCATAAAGACGTTAAATAATTAATTCATTTTTTATTAAATTTTTTTTTAATTTTATTTTCCTTTCTTTTATTTCTAGATATCGCCGTATACACAATACCAAGGAACCCACTATGGGTGCCTACTACAAAGTTTATAAAGAAGGTGTCATAAAATTAAATGATTAAGTTTATGTTTTGTATTATAAAATTTTTTTTATGCTATTCTATAAATTACATATTAATTTATACCTATAATTTGAAAAAAAATTAATAATTAAAAAATGTTTTAAAAACAAGTCTTCTTGTTATGAGAGTTTGATACAAAAAGCATCAAATAAAAGTTATCAAAACTAAAAGATGTTAAATTTTACTATTCCTATTTAGTTTTCTTAACCCTTCATAATCTCAAAATTTAATTAAGTTTTTTTTATAATTCTAATGTCAGTCTGCTAAAATTTTAAAAATTAAATGCGTAAAATCTGTTTAAAACAAGTAAGAACTATACGATACCCTATACCATGCGTTTAGAGACCCTATCTCTTAGGCCATACTAACTGGACATAGAAAATAAGATAAACCAAATTTGAGTGGGATTTTTATTATTTTTTTTGGCTGCAGATATGAAAAAGTTCATATCGGAAGCCATATCTATATGGGCACTAGGCCTAAAATTGGACCGATCCTGATCATGTTTGGTAAAGTCTCTTGTATTTATTTTGCAAAAATATATACAAACAAAATTTGAAAAGAATCAGTGCAATATTTTTGTTTTTTGATAGATTTAAGTGCAGATCGGGAAGCAGCTCTACATGGGGCCTATGACTAAAGGTTGTCCCATAGGCATAATTTTTGGACTACTCATTAATGGATGTAATAAACGCATACAAACCCAATTTGAGTAAGATCTATATGATAATTTGGATCTTATGGCAATTTATGTCGATTTCATAGGGGTCATTTGTATGGGGGCTAGGTCTGAACACGGACCGATTTTCACCAATTTCAACAGCGTTCTTCCTATGGCCGATAAAAGCTTATATACCACATTTCATCAAAATAGACACATATTTGCGACCTGCAGTTTGATTATAAAGTTTACATGGACACACAGACGGACGGACGGACACACGGACGGACATCGTTAAATCGAATCAGATAGTGATTCTGATTTGTTCGGTATAATAAAAGATGGGTCTAGGTCAAATATTTTGGTAGTTACAAACAGCAGCACAAAGTCATTATACCCAAACTACATAGTGGTATAGGGTATAAAAATATCCCTTCGTTGTTGAGCCAGGTTGTCCTGTTTTTTGTTTTTTCTCTATACTACTTGTAGTTAAAGTTGTTGTTGTTAAATAAAAGAAAAATTGAAATTGCCAAAATTTGTATGTGTTAGTGGAAAAAGAACTGAAAAATATAAGGAAAATAAAATTATGCAAATAAATAAAAAGTAAAGCGATAATTGAAATTGTTATCGGTAATCGGTTAGTTTATAATGCAATAATGTTCGAAATAAAAAAGAATTTAATATAAAAATCAATTATGCAAGTCGATAATAAAAAGTTTAAATATTAAAAAACAAACGAATTAAGCGGCCCATTAAAATAAAAGATGCGTTTTCTTATTTAACTAAATAAACTATAGATTTAATTCCGTTTAAGTTCAAGTACATGCAACTTCAAATATACAGTGAACCAACAAAAAGCTTGTACAGTATACTTACTTATGTTTAATTTGCAATAATTTTGAAACTATGTACGTACACCAAACATATAAAATAAAATGTTAAAATATTCTGTATTTTATTCACTTTTCAAATAGTTTCAACATATCAAATAGTTTCAAAATATCATGCTCTTCAAAAAAAAAAATATTAAGAACAAAACAAGTACATTTTATGAAGCCAAAAAAACTTGTACACTCTTCATATTACGCAGTATGGAAAGGTACCATCATTAAATCCTGTTTTGTTTTCAGTTGTATGCGCCACATGCAATTTGCTCTTTATATTTCTAATATGCTCATGCCAATTTACGCGAAAGAAAATAAAAATATGAATTCAAAGCAAACTTCATTAGATATGAAAAGAATTAATTATAAAAATTTGGGAAAGGAAGTGTAATTTGCGGAATATTTCAGAAATTGTAAAAATGCAGCACTCTACCTCAAAAACATTATAGGTATATTCCAGAAAAATGGCTTTTTGAATAGACCAAGTGGAAGTGGAAGTAAATTGCATCTTTACACCCGATCTATAAAGAGCTTATCACCAAACACCGGTCGAAACGTGCGATATACCTTAAACCATAATTATATGATCTTCAGTACATGACATTCGGTTTAAGAAACACTGCTCAAAAGTTTCAACGCCACATAAATGAGTTATTCAAAGGTCTCGATTTCATATTTGCCTATATGAACGATATACTAATCGCATCCAGTTCTAAGGAGGAGCATAAACAACACCTTCGGATGGTACTAGAGCGCCTTCGTCTAGCTAATCTTGCCGTTAACTTACGTGTATGTCATTTTGGTGAATCTGAACTAACTTTTTTGGGCCATAGAATCAATGCACAAGGACTGAAGCTACCTGAAGAGAAGGCTTATGCCATACGAAGTTTCCAAAAGCCAAATGAAGCAAAGGATCTTTAAAAGGTTTTTGGGAATGAACAATTTTTATCGCCCATTAAACGCTTTTGAATCTTGCAAGAACTTCTGTGTTACATGGCTCCAAATGCAAAACTAATACTCATATCTGATGATCAGATTGTAGACGGTCAACTCAACCGCTCCGTTTCTATTAAAAAAAACTGACACCCTTTCAAAAAACTACAGTGCCTACGATCGGGAATTAACTGATATTTACCAGGCAATTCAACATTTTAAATATGTACTTGAAGGTACAGAGTTCGTAGTCTTTACTGATCACAAACCAATCGTATACGCTTTTAAGCAAAAAAGTGAAAAAGCATCGCCTAGAAGGGCCCGTAAACTGGATTTCATAGGACAATTTACCATTGATATCTAACATTTGCCAGGGACGGACAACAACGTAGATGACTTGCTTTCACGAATCAACATAATACAAGATAACATTATAAATTTTGTGCGATGGCAATTCACAGAATTGCACAAGATTTTAAAAGAAGGTATGGATACGTCATTAACGCTTAGAAAACTCTCCATTGGAAAATCAACAAAAGAATTATACTGTCATATTTTGCGAGACCGAATAAGGCCCTATATACAACGCCATACCTAACGGTATCATAGCGTCGGCATTGAACGTTAATACTTCTTGGCTTGCGCTCAACCGTCAAAAGCGGCTTTGGGTTTAGTTCAGCTGTAATGGTCATTGGATCTCCTTTAATAATCCCTGGTGAATTTCTAGTGCCTCGTAAAAACACTACCAGTGGGACAACGTTTGCAGAATCGCTACTTTTAATTAAACCACAACATCATGGCATTAAACAACATTTTGTTCATCCAGCATTAAGGGATTATAAATTAATATTTGTTAGAGTCGATCGAGTACAGACACCTTTGGAATCAAATTACGAAGAACCATTCGAAGTGTTGTCCAAGCACGAAAAATATTTCACCATCAAAACTAATCATCGAGAATCGAATATATCAATGGATCGTCTTAAGGTCGCATACATTTACAATGATGTACCAGAGCCAGAAGCAGAAATCCCACAATACCATACCACCGAAGAGCTACAACAAGATACCAGCAAAGAACCACAAGACAACGACATAGAGGAAAATCCTCCAGCTGAAAAAAGGGTGACATGAAAGACGCTAGAGAGGAGAACAACAACGTGTTACTTCATCGGGACGTCATTTCCTCTTAAATATCGTTAGTTCGGTAAATAAGTTTAAGTTTTATGTGTGTTTATCAACACTAATATTTTCGTCTTGACTTTTACATTTTTTACATTTTACAACACTTTCGGTTTGCCTTAACTATTTTTTGTCATTTTTGTTTCCAAGTAATCTAAAATATTAGTAGGCTAGGCTATTCTTTGTGATCGATATTTTGTTCTACCGTTTTATCCCGATTTTGACCAAACGTATATTATTTGAAAGGTATTTCTTTTTAACCGTTTTGCAGATCTACTGATTTTAAAATTTTTTCCTTTATTTTGACTAAATTGCATTTAAAGTTGCTACTAACACATACAAAAAATTATACATATGCTATTGTGTGTTTATTAAATTTGTTGATGAGTTAATGAGTTTGTTACCTTCATTCACAATAATAATAAACCAAAAAAATGTTGGTTTGTGAATTGGCTAAGTTGAAAAATAAGGCTGCCTAGAAATTGCACTCGAATTTCGAGCGCTGGAATCTGCTAGAAATTTATAATTGAAATAAAGATTTACAAAAATACGTGTCAGCTTTAATTCTGTCTTTTAACATCATGACTTTGTGAAAAGTTTCACTTGGTTAGAATTTTCTCCAACCCCTTTCTTCAATACGCATTTGTCTAGCAAACAATCAAATCTCTGTTTGGTCAGGTACAAGTAAATCCACACATGTGTGTAATTAAATAGATGCCAAGCATCCACATACCTGTCTTTTAAGCAATGAAGTACCCTTTCTTTAAATGTTACTTCCAGCAAAAAATCTATTAACGATGTTGTTAAAAATTTTTTTTTGTTGCAATTCTCTATTAAATGAAATTTTTCTTAATCACAATATCTCTCAACCCCTTTTTTAAATTGACCATCATTTTGCTAGAGAAATGCTTTTACAAAGAATAATGTTAAGCAACAAATTTTGCTGATGCCAGCGACAGACTTAAGTGCCAACCAAAATCAAGAGTATATTTATGTATGAAAAATTCATTTGGACCAGAACAATTTACATATTCAATCATGTACTGGAAAGATAGTACCAAAAAGATATAGACCTCCAAACAATACTGACATATCGATTAAAATCATGACGTTTTTGCATTGGTAGTAATTCGTAAGGTTGTCATTATTATCAATGTGATGATGTGATGTATGGACAATAATTATCACAGATGCAACAATTTCATATACATACTTAAAGCTAATGTGACCAACAAGATTATGAAGGTTTATGAAAGGTTTTTTATACAGACAAATACGAATTACTGCTGCCAAATTTGTTGCCACACAAGTTGCTATTGAGTAAGAATCCGAATATGGTTATCTTAATATTATTTTTTGACTAAACCAAAATTTGTTTGTGTCAGTTGAGTTTTTGTTGTGACAAAAAAATTATTTTATATTTGTTCATCTTTACAACAATATAAAATTTTTTTTTTGGAAAATTTCTTGGAGACATTTAATATCCTAATAGATGGTCAAGTTAAGGAAATGAAATGTTTGTATCATGACCATGATGTAGAGATGGTGTGTATATGGTTGTTGTTCTGCATACACTTTCCGGATGGTCAGTCCATTGCAATTCCGTTATAAACATTAACCACAATCGGTAGAATGGTACTCCATACATATTTGTATACCATATTCATTCACACTACCCAATATACACCAAATACTCTAAATAATAGGACACATCTGAAGAGTTCAGGTATCACAGAAAGAATTATAAAAGTCTTGAGAAAAACCATTTCAAATTATTGGAATCGATGAAAAACAGCTACCAGGATTTTTACGGAAAGAGAGACTGATTTTGTGTTTCGCATACGTTAGCCATAAATACAGCTCAACCCAAAAATTAAGAATAATAAAAAAATTATGAAATTTCAAACTCCTGAAAACTCCTGTAAATAACCAAAATAAATTAAAATAAAGTATAATTTTTCATAAATTTGTGGAAAAAATAACAGAAATACGTGCAGTTTTTTTCACAGAAAATTTCTGAATTTTATATGTTTCATATGAAAAGTACCGCAATGGAAAAATATGACTGAATATGATTATGGTGTATATTGGGGGATATAATAAGTTTGATATGATATTTTTTTAACTACCTAAAATATTTGACCTAGACTCACCTTTTATTATATCGAGCGACTCGGAATATATTTCTAAATCGATTTAGTGATGTCCGTCCGTCTGTCTGTCTGTCTGCCCGTCCGTCCGTCCGTCCGTCTGTCCATGTAAATCTTGCAATCAAACGAAAATATACCATAGGACGAATGCTATTAAAATTGGTGAAAATCGATGCATTATCAGACCTTTACAAGTAAACGCTACCAGACCGACTGAAATGGTCGTAAAATCCAGATTATCATATCGCACCTGTACCTCTAAAGTGAGTCAACTCAAAATTTTTCAATTTTCACTTTTTGCAAGAAAACGATACACAGTGGTGATATCTATCCACTGTAAAAATCTCACATCGGTTTTTCTAGCCTTTCGCAAAAAAAAAATACAGTTGTAACCCTTTTTGTGCTATAGGAGTAGCTTCTTTAGAATCCACTAAAAAGACACATTTTGACTTGCATCCAAAAAAATTGTTACTGTTAAGTAGGTGAAAATGACACACCAAAACGCCAAGACACGTCAACCTAATTTTGGATCGTTGAATCCAGTGGTGTACCCCGTTTTGAAAAGTTAGCTCAAAATCACGAGATATTTCGTTTTTAAATTTGTAGTAGATTTTTGATTTTATTTAAATGAAAAAACTTTAAAAACTTGTTTAAAATCAATTTGTTTATTATTTATTTGTCAAAATTTATATCTAGAAATAATGGACGTCCATTTTCAAGCGGACATGGAACTGTATTTGCTCTTATTTTGATTATTTAAAAAATTTTTTGGATTTATTCAACTTTTAATCTTTGTTTGCAATCGATCAGCAGAAATCAGCAAGCATTGAGTCTATTATTTTTCCAGCGAAACGGTCTTCGAATGCCATTATAGTTTGATGAAATCTTTCGCCAGTTTCGTCTGTTTCTGTGGACAATTGTCGTTCGTAAAAATCGAAATGTGCATGTAACATGTGGATTTTCAACGGCATATTAACACCAAGTTTGTCGAAAGTCTTCATCATGTTGTCAATATAATCACGGTACTCTGGTGAGCGATTTTTGCAAAGAACGTTTTCAATTACCGCACGAATTGAGTTCCATGCGTTTAGTTCAGCTTCATCTAACATTTCAGAAAAACTCGTATCCCTTAAAAGTTTCCGTGTATCTGGACCGTTAAAAAATTGATATAAAATATATTGCAGTCACACACTTTTAGTTACACAAAATTACCCTCTTTTAATTTTTCAATTGATAATTTTGGAAAAGCGTTGCTTTTCAAGTATGGTAATGCTTTTTCGTTAACGCGAACCAAACGCTTTAAAAAATACTTCACAACTCCCAGCTGGATATGTAGATCCGGAAGCATTATTTTCTGAAGCGGGATCAATGGTGGACGAATTACATTAAATTCGCCAACAAATTGCGAACCGCGTTTTGTCCAATCTCGCTTTGCGTACTGGTTGCATTTTGCATGGCTGTCCCTTTTACAAAAACTACACATGTACCTTGTATAGCCAGTTTGCATTCCAGCCAATTGTGAAAGAACCTTAAAATCACAACTTACGCTCCAATTGTGTTCGTCATAACTGATGCGTTACAGAATTAATTTCATGGTATCATACGACTCATGCATTCCAAGAGCATACATCAATGGCACTGGTTTAACGCTGCTGTTTTCAAATAGCAAGACTACTTTTAAGCTTCTGGTTGAAGAGTCTATGAAAAGACGCCATAAAGATGGATTATAGTTGCAGATTCTCATTTCATTCATTAAACCGGGAATATCTTGACAATATGCATAAGCTGCGTCCTCGGAAAGCATGAAATAAGGCATATATGGTTCTTGCCGGTATTTGTAAGATGTAACTTTTACACTTGGTGCCAGCACGTTGACCCTTCTTAGTTCCGAAGCCAAAGTCATTGCATTATTTTGAGATAGCTTCAGATTTCGAACGATTCTATCTAAATGTTCCGCGAAATTAATTCTGGATATTGTGTAACTGGCTGAAGGTAATCCGAATCAGCATGATGTAATGATGTTGCTGAAGTTTGTGATTGTACTTCATAGGACGCAGTATCATCATATTGGTATGTCGATGGATGTACTAGGACAGGCAATTCATCACTGTGTTAAACTGATACGTGAGCACTTGGCACACCTTTGTATATAAAACCGGATCGTGCTACAAGAATAAATTATTGTGTATTCGATATATTGTCTATCTAAGTGAACTTACTGTTTCGATTGAGACCACGCACATCGTTCTTCCACGCGTAGCAGTTTTAAGGATCATGTTCCCCTGGATCGGTCCATATCATTGGAAGTCCAAATGGCATCGAATATCGCCGTAATTTCCACCATTTGTTTAATGCACTAAAACATGTGATGCACGTAAATTCAGGTGCATGATCAACATTTCGCATTTCTTCAGCGCTGGTAACCAAAAAATACTGATTGTAAGCTTTGAGGGCATCTTCAACCAAATGTCGTCGATGTTTTTTTGGTGTAAATTTTCCTCACACAAAACGAAACATATTTAATTTTTCGCAATGTGATCTGCATTTTTCGTCACTCATTTTTCTATCTTTTCAAAATGGTCAATAAAATGCTTATATTTATTAGAAAGATTTCTCTTATCAAGTGAGTGTAATTCCAAGTTGTCACACTAAATTTCAAGTTAAAGTGATGTTAAAAAGCACTGCTATGTTGTAGCATCTGTTTTTAATAGGGATGCCAATCCCAAAATCCCGAGTCCCAAAATCTATAATATTAATAGGCTAGGCGATTTCTTGTGATTGATATTTTGTTCTACCGTTTTATCCCGATTTTGACCAAACATATATTATTTGAAAGGTATTCCCTTTTGGGCGGTTTGCAGATTTACAGATTTTTTAATTTTTTCCATTATTTTGAGTAAATTGCATTTAAAGTTGCTACGAACACATACATAAAATTATACAATGCTATGTGTGTGTTTATTAAATTTGTTAGTGTTTGTAATAAAAACGAGTTTGTTTTTGTGTTGATTGGTGAGTTGGCTATAATTGATTAGCATACTTTTGGGGTCTTTATTTAATGAAAAAATAAAATTTCCTAGAATTTGCGCTCGAATTTCGAGGGCTGGAATTTGCTAGTTATTATATTTATTATGGCGGTAAACTAATTCTGTTTCCAAATAGATGTCTATTATTTCAACGGTTACATTTAGTCGAAAAAAAAATATATAAATTGATTTAACAAGAGCTTTTAGGTTTTGCCCTCAAATAAAATCAGAATTCATCTTAAATCTACTACAAATTTAAAATCGAAATATCTCGTTATTTTGAGCTAACTTTTTAAAACGGAGTATACCACTGGATTCTATGACCCAAAAATTAGTTGGGGAGTCTCGCTGTTTTTGTGTGTCATTTCAAAAGTTCAAATTTTACTTACAATGTTTTTATTCGTAATTCTTTACAATGAAACAGCTGGTTTTAAATTTTATAGTAAATATTAAAAAAACCGTTTTTTGCCTCTACTGAAAATTTGTAAATTTTAAGTTGACTCACTTTAGAGGTACAGGTGTGATATAATACATGTATATATAAAAACATTTGGTGTATCCATGTTAGGATGGCCCTTAATAAAAAAAATGTCCAAACTCTCGGTCTCACCCCCTAGGGATATGCGAGTAGCAAAAAAACTGAGAAATATAAAGTTTTGGGTCAATCAAAAAAAATTTAGAGGTGCCTCAACGCGACTGAAAATTTCAAGTGTGTTCATATGGGGAAAATATGACTTTTTTTTTCAGATTTTACGAAATTTTCATTCTATAGTTTAACTTTTTCGACAAGTTGTTATATGAATCGATATCAGTACCAAATTATCTTTGTAAAAAGCTATATAGCTTCAAAATCGAATGAAAAGTCGCCAAGAAATAGCAAATGCCCAGACCACTTTTGCAAAAGAAAAACACTAGGTCATGAAATTTGAAATTAAGAAATTAATTAAGGCCATTTTTTTTTGGTCACTATAACTAGGAGCACACAGAAATGAAGCATTGTTTTCTTACCACGTTTTGAACCTATTGCGAATTGAGACCAAATATGAAACATTTTTTTGATAAAATTTTGAAAACTCCTTTTTAAATTTTCTTTAGAGATTAACTCTGTACATTTTTAAGTCAATTCCTCTGCCAGATTTTTTTTTGTAAAGATTTTTTGAAATATTCAGTAAATGTACTCTTTACTTTGTACTAAATACTTTCTATCAAAAATTTATTATTTTTCTACTTTTAAATGTTATATTTTATCTAGGGTTTCGGAAAAAATTATATACTAAAATTATTATAGTAAACTAGATGAAACCCTTACTATAAGTTGAGAAACAAAATTGCGGTATATTTTTACCGATTTTTATGATTTGATGATTATGATGATTTTATAATTTGATGTCAATAACCCATTTGGACTTTGCGGCACAAATTACCCCAAGCTAGTATAGGACGATGAAGTTAAAAAATTTTAATATTTTGCAAATACTGCTGAATTTTGGATCAATTTAACCCTAGGAGCACTTAAGGGTAAGTTTTCGTAAAGTATAGCACAATTTTATTTCCCAACCCATAGTAAGGGTTTCATATAGTTTACTAGAACAATTAATTTTTTTATATATGCCAAAATTCAAAGTTTGCCTTCGGCAAAGAATGGGTAAACGTTGTTCGATTTATTCAAAATTTTTATCATGGAAGACTTGCACATTTGATTATTACATTTTAAGCGCGTCTATATTGTAAGCGTTGCTCTTACCAAATATTTAAATTTTTGAATAAATTGTCTATCATTAGCTTGGGGTCATATGTGACCCCAAGTACGAAAGGGTTAATGGAGTCATATTATTTTTTTCAGAAACCCTAGGCTTTTAAGATAAAAGATAACTTTTAAAAGTAGAAAACTTATAAATTTTTGATTTTTGATGATATATTTCACAAAAAACTAATTTTTCTCGAAATCCGCAAAAAAAACCCTTGTGGAAAAATTCTGGCAGAGAAATTTACTTCAGAAATCACGCAGTTAATCTCTAACATATATTCAACACTACTTTAAAATGCCAGATCCATTTTTATACCCTATACCACTATGTGGTTTGGGTATAATGACTTTGTGCTGCTGTTTGTAACAACCAAAAATATTTGACCTAGACCCATCTTTAATTATACCGATCGAATCAGAATCACTTTCTGAGTTGATTTAACAATGTCCGTCCGTCCGTCCGTCCGTCCGTCTGTGTGTCCATGTAAACCTTTTAATCAAACTGCAGGTCGCAAATATGAATATATTTTGATGAAATTTGGTATATCAGCTTTTATCGGCCATGGGCTGAACGCTATTGAAATTGGTGAGAATCGGTCCATGTTCAGACCTAGCCCCCATACAAATTACCCATATGAAATCGACATAAATTGCCATAAGATCCAAATTGTCATACAGATCTTACTCAAATTGGGTTTGTATGCGTTCATTACATTCACTAATGAGTAGTCCACAAATGATGCCTTTGACCCCCTATAGAGCTGCTTCCCGATCTTCACTTAAATCTATTAAAAAACAAAAATATTGCACTGATTCTTCTCAAATTTTGTTTGTATATATATTTCCAAAATACAAGAGACTTTACCAAACATGATCAGGATCGGTCCATTTTTGGACCTAGTCCCTTTATAGATATAGCATCCGATATGAACTTTTTCATATCTGCAGCCAAAAAAATTAATAAAAATCCCACTAAAATTTGGTTTTTGCTTATTTTCAATGTCCAGTTAGTTGGGCCTAAGAGATAGGATTTCTAAAAGCATGGTATAGGGTATCGTATAGTCGGTCTAGACCGACTATAAATTTCTTACTTGTTTTGAAATAAAAAAAGAGTTTTCAAAATTTGATTAAAAAATTTTCCATCTTTGGTGTCATTTCGCAATAGGTTAGCAACGTAGTAATAAAACAATACTTCATATCTGAGTACTTATAGGTATAGAGACCAGAAAAAAAAAATTATGGCTTTAATCAATTTGTTACAGTTGAAAAAATGTTCATCACTTTTCATGATCCAGAGTGTTTTGGCACAAAAATGGTCTGGGTTATTTCTTCCCGAGTTTTTATTTGATTTTAAAGTTATATAGCTTTTTGAAAATATAATTTAGTACGGATATCGATTCATATAACAACTTGTCGAAAAAATTAAACTATAGAACGAAATTTTCGTAAAATCTGAAAAAAGTCATATTTTCCCCATATAATCACACTTGAAATTTTAAGTCGCGTTGAGGCACCTCTAATTTTTTTTTGATTGACCCAAAACTTTGTATTTATCAGTTTTTTTTTGCTATTCGCACATTTCTAGAGGGTGAGACTTTAAATTCGAACACTTTTTTCCCCTCCATATAATGAAGGGCCTCCCTAATGTGTGTATATTATACCTTGTAATCAGTAATCCAAAAATAAACCCTGTAGGACCATTTTTATTAAAGTCCCCATAAAAGCTTTAAAGAGGACATACAAAAGGCAAACATTTTTAGTTCAGCCAATAAATAAATAAATAAGAATTGGTTCAAACTCCTATCTAACATGCAAAAAATTAGGTTAGAATTTACAATCAAATCTAGATTTGCAATCTTAACAATTGTTGAATCCATTGCTTTAATTTGGTCATTAATGAATTTTACTTCTTCAGAAATAAGTTGTCGTGATTCTTTTTGAAGCGAAATCTTATTAGACGACAACATCTTGATGACGGATGACGGTGCTGGGTTTTGCCAAATAATTTTTCAAAACATTTGGATAGGTGTTAATGCTATTGTGAAGAGGTTTTTATCCGTTAGATTTGGATCCCAGAACTTCTGATCTGCATCATCACATCCCCATTAAAGTAAAAGTGTGACTTCTTTGTTTCCTATGTAGTTTTCCTGAAAAACCGGCTCTAAGTAGAACAATTTCTTATAGAAACAATCTAATCAATTATAATATAACGACTATTACAATCTTAAATATAATCACTGATGAAGGCTCAATGCCAAAAACCGGACCGATATATAATAAGAAGAGTAGTTATGAATGTTAGAAATATTTTCTTCTCTACCACGCTCCATTAAAAGCAAAATCAAATTTTTCATATTAGGTTTGGTTAGGTTAGGTAAGGTATAAAAAGAGGAGCCATGTATACACATAGCTCATATTCGTTTTACCCGGATATACATTTAAGCCAGAAAGTCGGCTTGTTGTGCGCTCTACATCCTCGTTTATTAACTTAGGAATTCGGTCTCGATAGCAAATCTCCTGAGTGCTTTCCAGCATATCCCCTTAAGAGCCGCTAGGCCTGGTATGATGTCGTTGGATAAATATCTGACCCTTGTGCCGGCAAATGCAGGACAGTAACAAAGGTAGTGTTCTAAGGTCTCGTCATCCTCTTCACAAGCTCTGTATGTGGCCGATTCTGCCCGTGCTATACGGTATAATAGATGAGCCCTCAGTTCCGAGTGTCCAGTGAGGATGCCAATAATCCTACTCAGTTTCCTTCTATTTAGACTAAGGATTTCCTTAGTCTTCGAAGTGCTTGGAGAGCCCCATAGTATCTTCGTAGCCTTACCCACGTCAGTTTCCTCACGAATTGAAGTATGTGAACTGGTTGCCCACTCCGATAGTTTCAATTTGAGATACAAATTGACTCCCTGCAGGAAAGAACCCTTCCTGGCCAGTTCATCTGCAATCTCGTTTCCCATTATACCACTGTGTCCTGGGATCCAAATGATTTCAAGTCTACCTCTTGTAGTGAAGTTTGCAATTTCTTCCTTACATCTGAGGACAGTCCTTGATCTAGTTTTGTCCGAGGATATCGCCCTGATAGCCGCTAGACTGTCCGAAAATATTTTCACGTCTCCGGGATTTGGGATTGCCCATGCGTCAATAGATCTTCCATTATCGCGACCACTTCGGCCTGAAACACAGAGGTGTGGCCCGGAATGCGTAGGTATATACCATTGGAACGGTCCTCACCATAGAAACCTATACCAGTCCTACCATGCAGACTAGATCCGTCTGTGTAGTAGTGTGACCATGGAAGGTGTTGTAGAATATTTCCGTTCAACCTGCTTTCCCTGTCAGGTATCCTTATACTGCAGGGTATGTTTGTCGACACTTCCGCGATTCTATCACAGCTAAAATCCGCTGTGTTGAATTCCGGTATCTGGTCCAATATTGTTTGGTGTCTGGTCATATGGTCGGTGATGTATTCCCCTGTTACCCTTAGCCGTAACATGGCCAGAGCTGCCTCATATTTAATTCTAACCTCGATCGGGTGTATAGATAGAATCGTCTCTAAAGCCCTCGTAGATGTAGTCCGTATTGCGTTGCTGATACCTATGCAGCAGAGGCGTTGTATCTTTTGGAATGGTTTAATATAGCATTTCCTGTTCATTGATGTCCATATGACTACGGATGCATAAGTTAGAATTGGTCTAACGACGCTTGTGTAAAGCCAATGCGTCATCCTCGGGTTTAAACCCCATTTTGAACTTATAGCTCTTCTGCAAATGGACCATATCCGGTGAGCTTTCGCGACTTTGCTCTCAATATGGTCCTTCCAATTGAGCTTTTTGTCGAGAATCACCCCAAAGTATTTCACCGTTTGTGTGATTCTAATCGTTTTGCCCTGGAAACGGGGTTCATCGAATTCGACTATTCTCGTCTTCCTAGTAAAGAGGCATATTTCATTATTTTCCGGGTTCACATTCAATTCCCTCGGTTGTGCCCAATCGTATGCTACTTCGAGTGCATCCGATGCCCTCTTACATAAATTTCTAGGATCTTTCCCCCTTAACAGTATCGCTACATCGTCTGCGTAGCAGACAGGTTGGAAACCCTTATTGGCTAGAATCTTTAGAAGACTGTTTATAGTGGTCACCCATAGAAGGGGGATGGAATTCCTCCTTTAGGTGTCCCACAATAAACCTTGTCTCTTATTTTAATGCCTCCAACCTCGCAACTTATCCATCTATTCCCTAGCATGTGACTGATCCGGGCTTTGATATCCCGGTCGATGTCGAATCGTTCTAGGGATTGGAGTAGCGTATTGGTTAAATTTTTCATATTAATTATAGTATTAACTGCAATATGTCTGAAAAAATGACTTTATATCTAACAAACTATCAATCCTAATTTATTGAGTAGGTACTTTATAGCTAACTGTTGTTGTTTGGGTGTTAGTGCAGTTGCTGCTATCCTGTCACATCGTCATCAACACACGTTTATAAAATTTTAATGTCACTTTAATATGAAACGGAAATAGCATAAAATTGTTTCACTCTTATAATCCATCAACTACCTACATGGGATTTCATAAACATTGTATATGTATAAGTTGCTACGATGATTATCTCTGACCATGCATCTCATGTATGTGAGTTTGTGTGTGTGTGAGCGTGAGTGTGTGTCGTTTAAGCATCTTTCGTATCTTGTTGATTGCGTGGTCAACGTTTTGTGACAAATATGCTAGAACAAACATTTGAATTTTTCTACAGATGGACGTGTGTTTGAGTTTGAGTTAATAGATATACATACATACATGTACATATAGATTATTGTATGTCTGTAGAATGACTTTTGCAAACATCTGTTACTATTGCTGTAGGAAATACCAAAGCTCTTCCGGTGTTTGTTTGTTGTTGTTGTTGTTGTTTTGTACGGAAATGCACCAGACATACATTCGTTCTTTAATTTTTCACAAACGACAATAAGCTGAACAACAAAAATATGTTAGCATGTATCCTTTTTATTTGAACAAATTGCACAGAGTATTAAAATCACATTTTTGAACAGTTGTTATTTCAATGCTTAAGTCCACTCACTCACAGACACATGTTCATCTCGTCTATGTATCTGTGGTGTTGGTACGACAAACTTTTCCAAGCAAATAAGCGAGGATCGTTCTTCGGTAACAAAAAAAGTCTTTCTTAAATATCTTCATGATATGATTGATAATTACTTAGAATCCAATATGTATTCAAAGCTTTGAGTGGATTGTTATTAATTCTTAAACTTAAAATTGGCTTGAAGATTTACCAAAAAATTATATCAGATTACAGGGAAGACTTTTCTTATAAGAAAAATTCATTGCCACCTCATGTTGGAATATTAAATCGAAGAAATTAAGAGGAATGAGTTAACCGAATTTGTAGAAAATCTTCTCTTCTGTTCACATACTCAGTTAGAGTTAGAGAAAGCAGAAAGGGAGAATCAGAAAATAATATTTTAGTTATAGATGCTCTAAAAATATATCTATAATATTAATAGGTAAGGCGATTTCTTGTGACCGATATAAAAATTTTAGTTAGAAACCGATTTTGACCAAACATACCTCATTTGAAAGGCATTTCTTTTTAGCTGTCCACCACATTTACAGATTTGCACCGTCTGGAATATTTTTTTTGGATAAATGCTCATTTAAAGTTACTACTAACATACTAACATACTGTTTGTGTGTTTATCAAAAGCCCTATAATGAATTGTGAATTGGCCAAAATTGATTAGCATACCTTTAGTTATGTGTGTTCTGTGTGTTCAACAAATATTTATCATGAAAGTTAATGAATTTTATTTAAAAAGTGTTGAATTGTGAATTGTGTAGAATTGATTACAAAATTATTTGTTAAATGAAAAAATAAAACTTCCTAGAATTTGGACTCGAATTTCGAGGGCTGGGCTCTGCTAGTATGTATGTTATGTATGTTTGTTTGTGGCTTATAAATAGTAGGCTAAGAGCCATTGGACAGATCTTCCTGAAATTATAGAGACTTACTATGTATCTGAACGGAACTATATTTTTTTTTTTGGGATATTTTTAGTCAGTGGCACTCCCCATATAAAGTGAAGTTCTAATATCATATATATTGTGTACTATGACCGGAAGAGCCTTTGCAAATTTTTGTGAGGTAACCTATTATTAATGTTAGTAGTGGGTGGGATAGGACCAATGGGCGTGGTACCCTTTATGTGGAGTACTGTAGTAGTGAGAGACTTGGGACTTTGCCTGAGCCAATAAGTTATACATGGGATTAGACGAACAAAAACTGGGCGCGATCAGAGCAGTGGGCATGATACCACCCATACGAAGTAAATATTTATCATATAACAGGAGTACTATAAAAGCGAAAGCGTTGATACTTTGTAGGACCCCATCAGATATTATTGTGAGTAGTCAGATAAACAATGAGCGGGATAGGATTAGTGAGCCAGGCACCTCCTATACAAAAAAATATGGGGAATCGCCAAAATCAAAAATCGACAACACAAAAATCGCGAAAAACAAAAATCGCCAAAAACAAAAATCTTTAAAATTGGAAATTGCCGAAATCAAAATTTTTTTAGAACACAAAATTGCCAAATAATAAACGAAAAAAGCAAAGAGAAAGATGTGCTGATTCCCTTCCAATTCAAACGGTTGCAATTTCCATTGAGAGTTGATATCGCAATAACAACCAACAGTGCACAAGGCCAATCGTTGTGGGTTCACGGATTAAATTTGGAAAATCCATGTTTTTCTCACGGGCAGCTATACGTAGCTTGTTCTAGAGTGGAAGCGCCCGAAAAATCTGATAATTTTTGAACCAAATGAAAAAAATTTAAAATTTGTAATAAAACTAGAGGTTGCATATTTTTATGAAATTTGGTATATATGCTTTTATGGGCCATAGGACGAAAGCTATTGAAATTGATGATAATCGGTGCTAGATCGACTTAAATTGTCATAAGATCCCGGTCAAATTTGGTTATGTGTTTGTTCCACCCATTGATCAGTAGTACAAAAATAAACCCCACAGGACCATTTACAGCCATAGCCCCCATATAAAGCTGCTTCCCGATCTTCACTTAAATCTATAAAAAAACCGAAATATTTTACAGATTTTTCTGAAATTTGGTTTTTATATATTCTTGTAAAAAATTTAGTAACTTTACAAAATATTGTCATATAAAAATAGCATCCGATATAAACTTTTTTATATTGCTCGGTAACTGACAATCAAATTAGGTTTATGATTCACAGAAAAAATTTCACCAACCGAATTCTTTAAAAGTATCAACAGAAATTTAAGAGGAGTTACATATTTTCTATTGTGGTAAAACATTAACTCAAAATTCGGTTAGTAGCTTCATCGCAATCCGGTTGGCAGTAAACTCGGTAGCTACAAAGAATCTGTTTTCTGTGTGTTCTTTTCTATATCCAATTAGTTGGACCCATGACTCTTTCTCTAAATTCATGGTATAAGGTAAAATTTTTCTTGTTTTTTTTTTTTTCAAATATTGTGATCCATATGACCAGTCCACCATCCCTCGTAAATGCTTTTTTGATGAATTTTCACTTGAATTTAAAAATACAAGAAATTGTAAAAGCAAAAAAACTTATTTCAAATTTTATCATTTCGTTAGCTTTTTTTGCGATAAAATGTTCTTTTCATCTTAACTGTGTTTAAAGGTTTTTTCATTTAGTGTGCCAGCATGAGGGAAAAAAATCTGCGACGGCGACTACAACGAAAAATAGCAAATGCAGCACTTTTATTTCTAAAAATTGAAAAAGAGAATTTATCATCATTGATGCAGTATGAATGTCCAGACAGACTAACGGACTGGTCCTTTTAGTTTTAAGTTTTTTTTTTATCATTTCTTAATGTTTTCAATTGAAATTTTCTCAACATTTTACTATATGCGTCATACAATTGAGTGGATTTAGATTGTCTATTTTTTTTTTATAAATTTTTTGTATGAAGGTGGATTAGTTGGTTAGTTGAGTGTAAGTTTTTTTGAGTCTGGAAATTGTTATTGTCAATTTTTCAAAATAAAAGTGTCTCGCCGTGTTTGGTTATGCTTGAGTAAATACTTGTACGTAAATAATATTCTTAATCAATTGTTATCTATTTAAGATGACGAAGTTGAGACAAAGATATGAAGTCGATTTGTCATTGCGGTTTACTTTAAATACCATAATATTGTTATTTAATATTCGTACAAAAGGAGTGCTTTAATAGAGTCATAGAGTCATCTTTAGTTGTTGAAATCGCAAAAAACTTTCGGTGTAATTTAAAACTTTAACGTTTATTTTTTAATTAAATAAAAATATTTAAAATATATTTGCTTGTTTTTTTTATTATATTGCTGTTTACGGATTAATAGCGGATTAATGCTATGGCAACTTGTAGTTCGTTCCAATAATTAATGCAAAATTTACATCTTCCTACTCTACTGCCGTTGTCATTTCTGACAAAAAATGCGCATTTTAATTAATTTTTTTTTAAATGTAGTTTTTTTAAAATATATTTTAATAAAATTGTAATCATGTTTTATACATTCATGTAAAGTGGTACCCTTGCAATTACTAAAAATTGGGGCTATTGCCTTCTTGTAGGTCATAGGGTAAGAGTATTAAGCAAATGTTCCTCTATTTTGCAATAATCTCACCCTATGACTTAGAAGGTGGCCATTATCCCAAATATTTGTACTTTACGAGGATAAAACTTTTAGAAATTTACGAGAATGCATGAAATATGGTTCCATTTTATTTAAATTATATAAAAAATGCACTTAAAAATATGTATGTATTTAAAATCCGCATTTTTTTTGTCAGAAAAGATAACGGCATAAATGCTACTGTAATTGTAATGTAAATACCATTGGAAAGTGTAGTTTTTTTGAAGGCCCAGTCGTTTGAAATCGTAACCATTTATATTTGCCCATTTCTTTAAAATTTTTGGCACCCTCTTAAACCCACTTTCAGCCTCCGCCAAGATTTGACATTTGGAACACAGTTTTTTTTTATATATATATATACATACTAGGGCGGGTCGATTTAAAAATCGCCCAAGTGACAGGCAAAATCGTATTCTAGGGATCAAAATAAGAAACTTTGCCCGAGGAACCATATATCTAAAACGAATTCTGATGTCCCGACTTTTGACCTGTCTGTCTGTCTGTCTCACTTTGTCCCATTTAGAGTGCCCCCCCCCCCCCCCCTGGTGGGTTCCCAATACAAATATTTAAAAAAATCAATATCATTCAAATGTTTGATTTAATATTAAAATTAACCCTCATACGTATACGTATCTTCTACTCTGCTAATAAATAATAATCATACGCCTTGACTATGTAATGTTATATAAAAAGATCGATCGGATGAGAGTAAATAACTTTTAGATCACTCCGTGACTATGCGTGACTCTGCGTGACTACCCCAAAATTAATCTGTAGTCACAACAAGACTATGGGCCAAGTTTCAGATCAATTGCATGGGGGGAATGGCGTTGCCTCATGGCAGACAGACAGACAGACAGACAGGTCAAAAGTCGGGACATCAGAATTCGTTTTAGAGATATGGTTCCTTGGTCAAAGTTTCTTATTTTGATCCCTAGAATATGATTTTCCTTGTCACTTGAGCGATTTTTTTGCCTCTCTACAAATCGACCCGCCCTAATACATACACTAACACTCAGGGGATATCTCCTTATAATGTAATGTACTTTGTTGATATCAGGAAAATATGTTATCGGTAGGAGCAAAGATGGAGTACTATTTGTGTATATTTGACTTAAATTTAATTATATTGTAAGTGAGGGGAAAGACTTCAGTAGGAAGTTTATTCCACATACGGCTTGGGCGGCTAATAAACGAATTTTCGAGTTAGTGCTTTGTGCGATCCACAATAGACTGCAAATGGATGAGGTGGCGGTGTGATGAAAAACTCGCGCTCTAGGGATGAGTTCACTTATCTCAGTATAACACTTCCCATTTTAGTATCTATAATGCAACGTACATACATCAAGCAACATTCCAACGATGCTCCAATGTGTCAATAGAGTAGGTTATCCTATTGTCATTGATAAGCAGCAACGCCCTCCTTTGCACACGGTCCAGAAACTTTTAAATAGACTGTGGAGCCCCAGCCCATATATGGGAGTTGTATTCCATTTTTGGTTGGATATAGGTAGTATAAATAACAATGGGAGGGTGAAATAATTCTTACACCAATTTAGGAAACCCTAATTTGAAAACTTCTTTCGACAATTGAACCATGTGTCTATTCCAACTGACATCACACTGAATTTTCATGCATAAATCATTAAGAGTGCAATGGCCTTATTCACCCATGAATCTTTTAGAATAAGTCGAATATAATTTAAAACGGCCCCTGATATAACAAATAAGAATGTTCTAGTCCTTCTAGGCCCTTCGGGAAGGGATCTTATGTTAAAAAAAATAGTCCGAGATCCCAAAGATACTGATTGAGGTTATTAAGTGATATAGAAAATAAGGATAAAAAGTTGAATATTGAATACTCAAAAAACATATAGAAACCGAGTTTAAATAAGAAGTAACCTACTTGTGTGTCGTAGGAGAAATTTAGGTGAATGCTGTATATGGCGACTATGATTAAAAATGCTGCTGAATAGTTTATTTTAATACTCGGGATATGTGGATAGTATACATAAACCAACTTTAGCAAGTATATATATGAAAATACTGCTCTTGGAGTAATTTAGTTCAATTCTGCGGAGACATTACTATGCGGTCTAGTTCAAAACATGCACAGTTTGTTAATTGTCCTTAAGTAAAATTTCAAACAAATTTTACTACAATAAAAATACTTGACCAAAATTTAGTTAAGTCAGATTCTCGTCAAGTATTTTTTGTAGTTAACTAGTGTTGTCCCACATGGGGTCAGTCAAAACTATATATCAACTTCATAATTGCTGTTGAACTATTAGTTTCATTATGAACTTACAAATCATTAATTTAAGAAATTTAAAGAGTTTCTTAATAATAGGTAATACAGCTGTTTTCAGTCGAGTTATTAACCTTCATCAGTAGCCAAAAGTAGTAGATAGTCTGTTTTTTAAAAATTTGAATTCATATACCTTTGCTGTGAAACCAACCTAATGAGAATCTATGCAAAGAGTTATAATATTTAACTTTTTCCAATATAACAAACTAAAATGAAAAACAAATTTGAAAGAATTATGTTTGTATATGAGTTCACATATTACAAAATACGTGTATTGTTTTGGTCTTAAAAAAGACAATTCGTTTTGCTTAACATACATTTAACTCCTGGCTGGGGTTCTCATTAGGTTGGTTTCACAGGTATATCAATTAAGATTTTACCAAACAATTTTTCTACTGCTTTTGGTTACTAACGATGGTTGGTGAGTCGACCCCAAAGAGCTGTATATCCTGTCGTCAAATAAATGTGCTAATATTTTTTGGTTTTATATAAAGGAAAAACATTTGATCTTGAGCGTGATTAACACGATCCTTTCTTAAAAACATTAGAAGTAAGAGTACAGAATACACAATAAAAAATACCCCCTCAGAAAATTTGAAATAAAAAGTTACTAAGAATATGAGGAATGATTTATGTAACAAACTCTTTATAATTAGAATTTCAATTGGACAAAATTCTCTTTATGAAAAATTGCTATTTTAATGGGAGTTTTTCGTTAATAATATAATATTAATATCTACAATATTAATAGGCTAGGCGATTTTTGTTACCGATTTTTGTTCTACCGTTTTATCCCGCTTTTGACCAGACGTGTATTATTTGAAAGGTGTTTCTTTTTAGCTGTTCACCAGATTTACAGATTTTTAAATTTTTTCCTTTGTTTTGAGTAAATTGCATTTAAAGTTGCTACTAACACATACATAAAATTATACACATACTATGTGTGTGTTTATTAAATTTGTTAAAGTGTTTGTTAATGAGTTTGTCATCTTCATTCATAATAATAATAAACCAAAAAAGTGTTGTTTTGTGAATTGGCTAAGTTGGAAGTTGGCTAGAAATTGCACTCGAATTTCGAGCGCTGGCATCTGCTAGTATATGTAATAGAACAAGTAAAAATATCCGATTTTTTACAGAAGATGGGAACATATATTTGACACTTATATGCATAATGTAAGCAATCGGTCTAGACCGACTGTACGATATCCTATACCATACTTTTAGAGAAAGCATTTTAGGTTCAACTTATAGGATATAGAAAATAAGCATAAACTAAATTTGAGTGGCATTCTTATCAAATTTTTTGCCTGCAGATATAAAAAAGTTCATACCGGATGCTATATTGTATGTACCCAATACTAAATATAGTTCGAAAAGTCACTTATTTTTTTTTTGAAAAAAAACATAAACAAACCAAATTAGAAAAATCTGTTAAAAATTTTTGTTTTTTGATATATTTAAATGAATATCGGGCTGCAGCTTTATAAAGGGAGTTATAAAACTTCGAATTGAAATAAAACACAAGAAAATCGTTTTAATGTCCATCAATTTGGCTTTATTGGAAGGATAATTTTATGCCATTAATTTTTAAATATGATTTCGGGCATGTGGCTGCCGCGGCTGGCTCGAATAAAGCCAATTCTACAGGTCCAATTTTCAACCACTTTTTGGAGCATATGGGGCCGTATGTTGGCAATAACGCCACGAATGTTGGCTTCCAAGTCCCCTAACGTTTCTGGGGTGTTGGCGTAGACGAGCGACTTCACATATCCCCAAAGAAAATAATCCAATGGTGTCAAATCACACGATCTTGGTGGCCAATTGACAGGTCCATTCCGCGAAATTATGCGCTCATCGAATGTTTCCTTCAATAAATCGATCGTGGCGTGCGCTGTGTGGCATGTAGCGCCGTCTTGTTGGAACCACAACTCATCCACATTCATGCCATCCAATTCGGGAACAAAATAGTCGCTTATCATGGCTCTATACCGGTCTCCATTAACGGTAACTGATTCTCCAGCATTATTTCGGAAGAAGTATGGCCCAATGACTCCACCAGCCCATAGAGCACACCAAACAGTCAGTTTTTGTGGATGTAATGGCGTGTCAAGGGTCTCATGGGGATTCTCTTCACTCCAAATGCGGCAATTTTGCTTGTTGACGTAGCCATTCAACCAAAAATGAGCCTCATCACTGAACAAAATTTTGCGATGAAAATCAGCATCGAGACCAATCTCATTTTCGGCCCATACACCAAAATCACGACCATTGCATGGTCTCGCGGCTTTAATTCTTGCACAAGCTGGATCTTGTAAGGTCGCAAGCCAAGATCTTTGCGCAAAATCTTCCATAAAGTTGATGGACAAAGCTCCAATTGCTGTGCACGGTGGCGAATCGATTCATTCGGGTCCTCTTCAACACTTTGCTCTACAGCGGCAATTGTTTCTTCGGTGCGCACTGTTCGACGTCTCTGCGGATGCGTATTATCACATAGAGTAAACGTAGTGCGAAAACGATCCATGGTTAACCGAATTAATTGCTCTGATGGACGATTATGTCGACCATAAAATGGACGGAGCTTGCGGTAAACTTCGCGAACTGAACCATTATTTTCGAAATAAATTTGCACGATTTGCAAGCGTTGTTCTTTTGTCAACCTGTTCATGATGAAATGGCAAACCAAACTAAATATTAATCACTTGACAGCTGACAAAATGGCCGCCAGTTAAAAAAGTGATGCCAACTTAAAGTTTTATAACTCAATAAAAAACACCCTTTATGAGGGCTATGACCCTTTCGAAAATAATCCTTCAATAAAAGTATACAATTTAAATTATCGTTGATAATTTCCAGATTATAAAATCCCTAAACAGTGTCAATTCAAATATTAATTACGATTATAAAATGAAGAAAATTTTGAAAATTAAATATTTAATTAAAATAGGTAAGAGTGTTAAATTTGGATATGCTATTGTCTGCCTGGGTTTTACGTTTACATTAATATCAGAACTTATTGAACTACTTATAACAGACTAGCAGATCCCAGTCCCCGAAATTCGAGTGCAAATTCTAGGAAATATTATTTTTCATTTAATAAATTATTTTACAAGACCAAATGTAAGCTAACCAATTTTAGCCAATTCACAATTCAACACTTTTTAAATATCGATTATTTTTCAATTCAACGCAATTATTATTGTGAATAGCTTATGTCCAAAACAAAATTATTATTGTGAATGAAGGAAACAAATAATTTTTTATTTTTTTTGCAAAAACATTAACAAATTTAATAAATACACACACAGCATCGTATAAGTTTACGTATGTGATAGTAACAACTTTAAATGGATTTTACTCCAAAAAGATTTAAAAATGTAAAATCTGTAAATCTGGTGGACAGCAGGAAAGAAATACCTATCAAATAAGATACGTTTGTTCAAAATCGGGAGAAAACTGTGGAACAAAAAATTTGTCACAAGAAATCGGCTTACCTATTAATATTATAGATGTAAAAAATTTAAGTAAACAACATACTGAGTTTTTGTAAAGGTGTTTCCATATTTGAGGTCATATCTAGGCACACTGATGCTCGATTTATTCCAAACTGAAATAATGAGAAACAATATTATCCCAAGTTTACCCCGGAAAATGGACAGACGGATGGACGGAAATCACTATAGACTGTATGGGATCGAAAATTAATTTTTTGATACGTTACTAAGGAATGACAGAAATTTATGTAGGAGGGCATCGGATGCACTCGAAATAGCATACGATTGGGCACAACCGAGGGGTTTAAATGTGAACCCAGAGAAAACCGAAATATGCCTCTTTACTAGGAAGACGCAAATAATCGACTTTGATGAACTTCGCTTCCAGGGCAAAACGATTAAAATCACACAAACGGTGAAATACCTTGGGTTGATTCTCGATAAAAAGCTCAATTGGAAGGACCATATTGAGAGCAAAGTCGCGAAAGCTCACCGGATATGGGCCATTTGCAGAAGAGCTATAAGTTCAAAATGGGGTTTAAACCCGAGGATGACGTATTGGCTTTACACAAGCGTCGTTAGACCAATTCTAACTTATGCATCCGTAGTCATATGGACATCAATGAACAGGAAATGCTACATTAAACCAGTTCAGGCAGTTCTGGCGATGTTACGATTAAGGGTAATAGCGGAATATATCATCGACCACATGACCAGACACCAGACAATTCTAGACCAAATTCCGGGACTCAACACAGTGGATATTAGCTGTGATAGAATCTCGAAGGTGTCAACAGGTATACCCTGCAATATACGGATACCAGACAGGGAAAGTTGGATGAACGGAAATATTCTACAAAACCTTCCAGGGTCACACTACTATACGGACGCCATCTAGTATGCATGGTAAGACTGGCATTGGTTTCTATGATGAAGACCGTTCTACAGGGATATACTTCCGTCTACCGGACCACAACTCTGTCTTTCAGGCTGAATTGGTCGCGATAACGGCATGTGTTAGTCTATTAAAGCACGGGATTCTCCAATTCCCGAAGACGTGAAAATATTTACGGACAGTCTAGCGGCCATCAAAGCGATATCCAAGGACAAAACTAGATCAAGGACTATCCTCGAGTGTAAGGAAGAGATTGCAAACTTCTCCGGGAGAGGCAGACTTGAAATCGTTTGGATCCCTGGACACAGTGATATAATGGGAAACGAAATTGCTGACGAACTGGCCGGGAAGGGTTCTTTCCTGGAAAGAGTCAATTTGGAGAACCCAATACCTTTCAATTCTCTCAAATTGGAACTGGCAGACTGGGCGACCAGTTCGCATGTATCGATTTGGGAGGAGACTGACGTGGGTAAGATTACAAAGATCCTTAATTTGAGTAGGGGAAACCTTAGTAGGATAATTGGCATCCTCACTGAACACTCTGAGCTGAGGGCTCACCTAAACCGTATAGAACGGGCGGAATCGGCCACTTGTAGAGCTTTCGGAGAGGATGACGAAACCCTAGAACACTACCTCTGTTACTGTCCTGCATTTGCGAGAACAAGAGTCAGATATCTATCCAACGACATCCTACTAGGCCTGACGGGTCTTAGGGGCATAAGCTGGAAAACCCTCTGGAAATTTGCTGATGAAAGCGAATTTCCAAGTTAGTAGAGGGGTGATAACCAGATGAACGTAGAGATGTAGAGCGCACAACATGCCGACTTACTGACTTAGGTGTATATCCAGACACAGCGGATATGAGCTCTTTATTTACATAGCTCCTCTTATCAACCTAACCTAACCTAACCTAAGGAATGACAAACAGATATACATATACATATACCCTCTGCACAGTGATGTAGAGGATATATAGTACAAAATTAAATATATAATTACGGTTAACTTAAAAAATTGTTTCACATTAGAGAGGGATTCAGGGAAATCCTTTGGTTATTCAAAAATGTTTTTACCCTGTGATGGTAGTTACTTCATTACTCAGTACAAATATTGTTATCGAAAACAAAATGTTTTCTGTTAAATACATAAATAGCTAATATCAAAATTTTTAATGAACATAAAACCCATATTTAACTTAAGGAAACCAATAAATCCACTCCTTAATGCCTTTTAAACTTTCAACATCATCGATCTTTAAAATTTATTGTTATCTTATTCAGTCAAAAGGAATTTATAAACATATAAAATAAAGTAGCGAAACAATCACAATAACAGATTGAGAAATGATTTAAGGGATTCGTTTTGAAGTTCTACCACTTTTTGTTTACAATACTAACAGACATGGATACAATATTATGGAACGTATACGCTCCGTATCACATATGAGTGTATTTTGTGTCTTAAGTGAGCGACTTTTTTTTTTTTTGAAACGGAAGTTAACTTAAGCTGTAAAATGGTGGCGATGTGTAACAAATCAACTGTATTTCATTTATATGTATTTTTTTTTTGCCTCATGAGGCTGTAATAAATCAAGTTGTAAGGCTATAATGCTACTACAACAACAACAACACGGCAGATGAAGAGAAAAAAATGGTTCATTGGAAAAACATATTTATGTAGATTACCTTCAAAACAAAAAAATAAAAAATATGTAAGAAATATTCTGAAAAAGGCAAAGAAAAAAAATCATTTAAATGAATAAGAAATGAATTCCAATGAATATTTTATACATACTTAAAGTTCTCATTTCAGTTCAGAGATTTTTTTTTGTATTCTTCTTAAAATACTCATTGATTTTTGGCCTTTGAAAATTCCATTTTCTTTTATTCGTTGTGTAAATTTAAAATACTTTATTTTGGGGACGAAGATCCTTACAACTTATTCTTATTAAGTGAATAAGAAAACAAGAATTCCATTTAAATTATACTTACTTGAAAGTGAAATGGGTGCGAACATTATTATTCGATTAACATATTTACGAGCATCAATAAACTTTAGATATACAAATCTACCTTTTTCATCATCGCTACCACTTGATTTGCAATAAAAAGGTGTTAAAGTTTTTTTTTTTTATATTTTCTTTATCAAAATTTCTAAAGGAAGCAAATAACCTGTATATGTAAATATTTATATTATGAGTTTAAATAACATTCTTTGGCTGATATTCTAAAGTACGAGTATAATGATGAATTATATTAATGATGGATTATTATAAGAATTTAAATTAAATTCCAAACAATTGAGTTCTATGTACCAACAGCCTGTTATAATTTCAATAATTCCAAGTGTGCAAAAGGTATATATAAATTTGAGATTCCGTTTGTAATAATTAGAAAAAATAAAAATATGGACTCCAAAAAAATATATATTCTTGATCCTTATAACAAGCGGGGTTGGTATAGCGAAGTCCGTCTGTCCGTCTATGAAAATAATGATTATGTCATCAATAGTGCAGCTGATGTGCTCCTTTTTTAGTGGAAATGATTCACTGATATTCTGTCCAAGTTGCTATTTAAAATCATCAAAATCGGTTCCAATATTGAAAAAATATAATATGTTTATGTTATACTTGTTATTGTTGTTATTCAAAATTTTCTAAATTATTTGTGGTAGCTGTAATTGTTGTAGTTGTTGTGTTTGTAGCATTTGCTTAATGAATGTATTGGATCGTTACACACCACGTGAAATATTAGTTTAGGCTAATATTGACACATTTTTTTTTAACTTTATCTCGAATTAAATAACAAAAATTCGAAATAAATAAAAAAAATATGAGTGAAAAATAATAAAACAAGTATATATTCTTAAAAATTGACCTAAAAATACTTCTAATAAAAGCTTAAATAATTATTTATAGATTTTAATAAAAATAAAAATTAAAACTGCTTACACTTTAGATTCAAGCAGTTTTTCTTTTAAGAACTCAACATTCGAACTTATAGAAAAGCTTTTTCACTTGGAAAAATTTAAAATTTTCCAAATTTAGTGTTTTTGTATATAATTTATCATGTTTTGATTAATTAGAAAATTTAAGCATTTTAAATATATTTCCTATTAAATATATTTAAAGGCTGTCCTTTAATACGGCGGTGGTCCAAGAAGAACCCGACTTTATGTATAAATGATGGTAGTAGTTTGAAAGAAATTACTTTGGTGTAAAGTGGCAACCTTATTAAACATATGCTTTAACCGAACTTAGTGAATTAGTAAACATGGAAAAAAAAAATTGGTCACTGTTATGTAATTCAATACTTTCATTTGAAAGTTCTTAGTCAAACCAATATTAATCGAGCTGGATTTTACTCTGGGGCAGTCTGCTGGCACAGTTTAAACGTGGCCGCACGAGCTGCCAAGACGAACACCATAGTGGTCCACCAATTGAGGTGGCCACGCCAGTAATGCTGAAGAAAATCCACAAAATGGTATTGGATGATCTCCGACTGAAGGAGCATGAGCTAGCTGAAATGATAAAAACTTCAAAAAGTGAACGTTTGGAGTTGAGAAAGCTGTCCGCAAGATGGGTGCTGCGTTTACTCACAACAGAATAAAAGAAAATCATGTGAGTCCGATCACAGGGGAGATGTGAAAACATCTAGTAATTAAAGATTATTTTATGGCGCTTTTTTTTATGAATCAAACAGAAAACGTCATCTATGTATCACTTATAGCAATCACCTGCAGGGGCTCTGCTAATATAAACATATTTTTTATTATTTATTATTTCAACTGGTTAATTTATAATTTTTCGTTTTTCAGTTTCTATTTTTCATTTTTAATTTTGCATTTTTTATTTTTCTTTTTTCGTTTTTCATTTTTCATTTTTCGTTTTTTATATTTTATTTTTTATTTTTAATTAAAATTTTTTATTTTTCATTTTTCATTTTTTATTCTACATTTTTCGTTTTTCATTTTTCATTTTTCATTTTTCATTTTTAATTTTTAATTTTTAATTTTTAATTTTTAATTTTTTATTTTTAATGTTTCGTTTTTCATTTTTCTTTTTTCGTTTTTCATATTTCATTTTTTATTTTTCATTTTTTATTTTTCATTTCTTATTTTTCATTTTCAAACAAGTTATTACATATCACAAATTTTTCACCAATACAAACATAAGTCACACCAATTTTATCTTCCGTCTCACGCGTTGAGCTGTTTTGTGATTGTATTTACACATCAAAAGCAGCGTCGTGAAGATGTTCCAATGGAGTGTTTGGCGATCTTTCACCGCAATAAAACCGAGTTTTTCCATCAATTCGTAACTATAGATCTGACATGGGTCCCCCACTTCACACCTGATACAAAAGAACACTCAAAACAGTGGACTGAGACGGTAGGAGCGCAAAGAAGGCGAAGACAGTTCCATCTGCAGGCAAGGTTACGCCGTGGAGGATAAAAGAATGTATATGGAAAAAGAAAAGCAATCTAGTAAGCCTCCATGTCTAACTCTCAAGTAGCATAGGGTAAAGCGTTCCCATGACACATATTAAATCATTCAAAGCCGACTCGTAGATTACATTATGTAATCCCTATTAGTTTTTACAAATAGACCTCCTTGTGGTATTCTCTAGCGACCACTGTGCTTAATATATTTTTTATGTAAAGTGGAAGCAAATTTGAGTGGCTTCAAAATTTCCAGTCAGTCAAAAGGTGTATTGCAGGAATAACATTAACTAACATATTCAACTGAATATGCAGTATCTTTACACCCACTGGGTTCATGCATGAACTCATGCATGCTCCCTTTTGGAGTACAGCTGGAACCCAAACTCATAGCACGGTCATATCTCTGCAACTGTTGTTGGTTACATGCGAGTGAAAGTGGAGAGATGGTTCACTCTCTTAAAACAAAACCCCCAATCTAAGGTGAAACAGCGTATGCCGAGAGATGCATGGCTGGAAATGGGTAAATTTTCTTATTCGCCAAAGACTCGACAATGATCAAGTCCGAGTCTAAGAGCTTGAACCTTTAGAAAAACAAAAAATTGCAGATCGCAAGAGGCAGAAATCCACAGAAAGAACACCTACTGTAGTTACATTAAATAGCGCCAGAGGGAAGAACCAACTAAGAACAAACCCGTGGCTAAATCCCTGCAAAGGCAAAAAGTTCAGAACAAACCTTTGCAAGATGTGCTCACTGGACAAAAAATGGCTATATTAGCAAAGGACTTTCTTAACACAACAAATCAAATGGACGATATCCAAAATACCATCATGGATACAATGCTAGAGGAAAATGAAATAAAACCTTAATTCCTAAATAGCACATATAAAGCAGGTTTCATGACCCTACATTGTAAAAGTGATGCCACAGCTGAGTGGATAAGAAAGCTGATTCCGAAGCTAAAACCATGGACAACAGCAGATCTGGGGGGTAGCGGAGGAAATGAAAGTTCTACAACCTAAAGTTGCTGTTGGCTATCTTTTCTACGATAGAACGGATTCTATCCTTTGTTCAAAAGCAGAACGATGGCTTCAAGGTGGAGGGATGGAGGATGCTTAGAAGGTCGAACATGCGAACTAATGCTATGTTGGTAATATCCACTGACCAAATCTCAGCGGCAAAATTGGAAAAGATTAAGAGCAAATATCTTATAAATTTGGGCAGATCCAATTGAACCTCAAGGAAACCGGAGATAAAGATGAGGAAATTGAACCTCCGAAACTAAAGAAGATGAACCAGGTGAAGATAATAAGATGCCAAGTAAACCAGCCACTTCTTTAACAGGAAAAAATACATCACAATGAAATGTGTTCAGGCAAATCTTCAGCACGCTAAGGCGGCATCGGCGGAAATTAGGAAATTAGGGTCTGCCAAAAACACTAACAACATTGGCCTGATCTAAGAGCCCTGGATTAATTCAGGTAACATATCTTGGGTTAACATTAAAAAAAATTTAAGTTAATCTATGATATGAACTCAGAGAGGCCAAGGGCCGCCATAGTATTACGATGACCACATAATAGAGGCCAACCAAATGGGAGTACACACTGAGGTAGTCTTATCCTCAGCCTAGAAGCACCAATTGGGAAGGTCAAGGCGCTAGTGGATTACTGCAGGAGAAATAATAAAACCCTGATATTTGAATGCGATGCAAATGCCAACAATAAAATATGGGATAGTTCGGACACCACCAAAGAGGTGTCACACTTTCAGACTATATCTCAACCAACAATATTGCGATAGCGAACAGGGGTAAGGATCTCACTTTTCAAAATGCGATCAGGGAGAAGGTTATTGACTTAACTCTGACTACGTACAGGATTTGATCATGATCATGAGGTTTCAAAGGAAACCTCGTTTTCAGATAATAACCATATTCTCTTTGAGATAGGGTCAAGGTTAGTATGAAAAATTTGGTATAGATCCCCGAAGGCCACAAACTGGAACAATTATAAATCTGAACTTTAGGCAAAGATTCGATCTTTTAGGCTACCAATGGGTATTCACAGAACCAGATGCAGCTGTTGCTAACTTGATAACTGACATTCTAGATACCACAGAAAAGCAAGAGCACCGACAGGAAAGTCAGGTGGTAGAATAAAACCCTTCACGAACTTAGGAAAGTAGCTAGGCAGGAATTTTGTAGGGCTAAAGGTGGTAATGACTGGCTATGTTACAGAATTGCCCTTGTTAATTATAACAGGGAAGGAAGGAAATCGTAGAGATTATCTTGGAAAATCTTTGCGAGGAATTGAAGGATGTGCAAAACGGCAAGGATTCAGAGGGCCTTATCTTCGAACAAGAACAAAAATATAGGTACTTTCAAAATAGATGACTCGCCCCAAATAACATCCTTTGGCGAAACTTTGAAGCTTTTACTTAAAACTCAATTCCCAGGATATGGGTTTGGAATGGAGTAATCAGCGGGAGATAACGAGACTAGAAATGAGGACGACAATATCAGTTCTTTAGTTAAACGAATCATAGCATACGAAAGTGTCAAATGGAGTATAAACTCATTTAGACCATACAACTCACCTGGACCTGATGGGATTTTTCCTGCCCTACCTATGAATGGTCCGTAATCGCTTAAATGAAAATTGGTTCATATCTTCAGGGCCAGTGTTGCACTAAAATATATTACAACTATACTATTTGTAGGTGGAACACATGATAATTGGGGAACAAACGCAAAATGCGCTTAGGCTTACATGGGAATGGGCCGAAGAAGAGGGACTTTCCATTAATTATTTACTTTGAGATCTCATTTTTTCTATTGAATACATATTTTTGTTCCTTATTATAACTCTCAATAAGTTCCTTTCGCTTAATAAAACAGCATACAATTTTTGGTCTATGTCAAGTAGTTTTTTTGGTGGCTGTATATACTAAATTTCATCAAAAAATTTCATATTTGCAACCTGCAGTTTGATTACAAGGTTTACATGGATGTACAGACGTACGGACGGACATCGCTAAATCAACTTAGAAAGTGATTCCCAATGGATCGGTTTAATAAAAGGGTCTAAGTCAAATTTTTTTGATAGTTACAAACATCAGCATAAACACATTATACCCTGACCACATAGTATATAAAAAAAAAATACCATAAATAAGAAACAATATTAAATAAAACAAAGAGCTAGAATATAAAATTCAATTATCGGCAACAGTATTAAAATGTTAAACATACCAGGTGGAGGGTGTTAGCCGAATTCAACATTCTTACTTGTTTTTTAATCGTTTTTGTAGAAAATTCTTTTGAAAACTTACGCTTATATCTGCCGATTAATTACTGACTGTATTATGCGAAAATTTTATTTTATTATTTTCTTCCTAATGACTTCATTTACGTTTAATTAAGCTTAAAAGTAAAATAGCGGTAGTAATTATACATTTTGTTTTGAATTTATGATAATGCAGCCAAGAAACAAAAAATGAATTTTTATTATGCCAAATTGTATGTATGAGTACGAGTAAATAAGTACTACGAAATCCACTACTAAAAACAACCAATAAAAATGCAACAAAGAGCTGAGTTAAAGTTGAGCTGACTACTTAGTTACTTTTCCGAAATGATATTATTAAAAGAAAGAAACTTTTATTTTCGGTGGTGCATTCCAACAATAAACGGATATGAAAAGACAAACATCAACAACAATAACAACAACTGCAATAAGCCAACAAATGTGTTTTTGTTTCGACTATGAATAAATAAGAGCTTATGCATTTTCCTCAGAGCATTGTAGTTTGGCTAAAATACAGTCATTCAAGCCAGTGTAATTTTTTTGTTTTTTTTATTTTTTTGTAAATATTCATTCATTTTATTTCTGACAGTATTATACTTGCATTATGGCATGATTTTTTATGGCACTCGTTACATTTCTTATTGCCATCATATTTTCGAAGTTATTAAAAGAAAGCAAACCAAGTTTGAATAACATAAAAGGCACGAACGTACATAATTTGTGTTATTATTATTTTTAAGTTTTTATATCTACTACATCATATACATATATTTTATTGTTGTTAGTTTTATATATGCATGTTTAAAAAAAATCTTTCTTTACGGCTTGCATTTTTATCATAAAAACCATTTTTTAATAAAATTTAAAAATAAAAATTTCTTTATTGCCAAAAATAATAATGTGACTCTACTGCAGCCAGTTCTATTACAGTGGGAGCTTAACAACTGTTTATGAACAGAATAAAAGTCACATGCAAATTACTTAGAGTTAAATTAAATTTTATACATCCTGATTGGCTTATAAAATTATATTTTAGCCTTTTAAATCATAACCTCATTTTATAAATCATTGTGTATTCTATAATCCGTTCTGATTTTTAATTTAACTTGGATCCAACTTTGCTGAGGCACTAACTGGATATAGAAAATAAGCCTAAACCAAATTGAATACTTTATTTCAAGAACCAGTCCAGCAACAAATATTTAAAAAATTGAGTTATTGGGCGATTACTGTTTTTTAAAGGTGAATGCAGCATTCAATGTAAAAACAATTAAAATTTTGCTCCCATGTGTCAATGTCATTGATTTGGCAACGCGGCCTTCATAGCTGTTTCTGACTTGAAATACTTACACGACATTCACATTCAGCATCACCACATTCATTCATTTATCTATTTTTTTTAAATTGTATTTGTTGTAACAAATTTATTATCTTTCAATACAGAACACATCAAAGATTCATTTCGCAAAAAATACATAATTTTAGAAATTTAGAATTTTGTAAAAGTTTCCTATGTATAGCAACCCACTGTATTTAAGTGCCAATTTTTTATTCATATTAGGTTCGATAATTATTCAAATTATAAAGATCAAAAATAAGATTTATTTGGAAAAATAAATGTTCGGTCTAGACCGACTTGTTTTTTAAGCAAAAAAAACCTTCAAATGAAAATTTACCAGTTGAAAAGTAGCAGTTCTCCCATTTTTTTGACCGCTTTTATCCACTAAAAGGTCGAAGTAAAAAAGTTTTATTCTTGTCCGATGTTTGTGTCTTTGGTGGAATCTATATACATATCAAATTGCATATTCCTAAATTACTTTGTAAATCAGATACAAAAAGGTACCCTTTTACACTTACGGGCCATTTTAATCCCTATATTCGTTTGTTTAGACGATACCAAATGTACAGTTTTTCCCCTTTTTCTATTTTTTCTCCCCTAGACTTTAGAATTAGTAATAAAATCATTCATCATTCTTGACTGATACACACGTATTCTGTGAAGTTTTTATACCAAAATTCATATATCTATAATATTAACAGGCAAGGCGATTTCTTGCGACCGATGTAAGTTTGTCAGTTTTATTCCTATTTTGACCTAATATCCATCATTTGAAAGTTAGTAATTTTTAGCTGTCCACCAGATTACAAGATTTTTAATTTTAATTTTTTTTTGATTAAAATGCATTTAAAGTTGCTACCAACACATACATTATTATTATACAATGCTGTGTGTGTGTTTACTAAATTTGTTAATGTGTTTGCAAAAAGCCCTCTGTTGAATTGAAAAATAATTTGGACATAAACTAATAACGACAATAACGACGAAAATAAATTTGGACATAAACCAATAGTGGGAATAATGACCATAAAAGGTGTTGAATTGTGAATTGGCTAAAGTTAATTAGCATACCTTTAGGGTCTTATAAAATAATTTCTTAAATGAAAAAATAAAATTTCTTAGAATTTCCACTCGAATTTGAGGACTGGGATCTGCCAGTATGGATTAATATGTTAATAAGATGTAAAAAGGTACAATTTTTAGCATTTTTGACTGTTTTTACCCCCGTTAATATCCGAATTTACAAAAGTGTTCCTCTCATCTGGTGTTTCTATCTGTAGTGGAATCTACATACTATATTTCATATTCTTAGATTCGTTTGTTTAGAATATACCAAATGTACACTTTTCCTCTTTTTGGCCGTTTTTCCTCCCCTATACGTTAGAATTTTCAATAAATTCTTTCTTGACTGATGCCAACATATTCGGTCTATATACCAAAGTTCATATGTGTAGATTAATAAGTTAAGAAGATGCAGAAAGGTATCAGTTTTACCCATTTTGTCCGTTTTCCCCTTATGGCCGAGTTTCGAAAAAAATTGTCCTGAGCCAATGTTTGTTTCTCGAATGAATCAGATTTCATATTCCTAGATTCATTTGTTATCATTTTCCACTTTTTGAGCCGCTTTTACCCCCTTAATATACGAATTCGAATATCTAAAAATTCTTTCTTCAAGGAAGGGTTTGGGCTGGACGATGATGATAACTTACGCAAATCTTTTATATATAAACATTAAGTATGTTCTTTATTACATATTTATCAAATATTTTCTTTTAATACTTATTATCAACTATATTCTTTACTTCATATTTATGTAAACTAACAGATTCCAGCCCTCGAAATTCGAGCGCAAATTGAAGGAAATTTTATTCAACACAAAAAACAAACTCAGTTTTATTACAAACACATTAACAAATTTAATAAACACACACATAGCATACGTATAATTTTATGTATGTGTTAGAAGCAACTTTAAATGCAATTTACTCAAAATAAAGGAAAAATTTAAAGTTCTGTAAATCTGCAAATCGGCTAAAAAGAAATACCTTTCAAATAATATACGTTTGGTCAAAATCGGGATAAAACGGTAGACCAAAACATCAGTCACATGAAATCGCCTAGCCTATTAATATTATAGATTAATCGTTAATTCTTATTATTCAAAAACAGGTTTATACCGTTATTTTAAAATGATATAAAAAGGGCAAAATTTTCAAAGCCGTTATTATAAATTAGTATTTATTACGAGTTTTTGAGTATTAATGTGGAATATATGTGTCTATATAATAAAAATAAATATTGCTTTGAGGTTAACGAAAAAATATATTTGTTCTACCGTTTTATCCAGATTTTTACCAAACGCATATCATTTGAGAGGTATGTCTTTTTAGCCGTTTTGCAGATTTACAGAGTTTTAATTTTTCCTTTGTTTTGAGTAAATTGCATTTAAAGTTGCACATACATAAAATTATACAATGCTATGTGTGTGTTTATTAAATTTGTTTACGTGTTTGTAATAAAAATGAGTTTGTTTTTTGTGTTGATTTGTGAATTGGCTATAATTGATTAGCATACTTTTCGAGTCTTTATTTAATACAAAAATAAAATTTCCTA
Source organism: Cordilura impudica (assembly GCA_963682025.1). Taxonomy (NCBI): domain Eukaryota; kingdom Metazoa; phylum Arthropoda; class Insecta; order Diptera; family Scathophagidae; genus Cordilura; species Cordilura impudica. The sequence continues at coordinate 51,221,605 of OY821520.1, read as the reverse complement.
GAATTGGCGCTCGAATTTCGAGGGCTGGAATCTGCTAGTTTTAATTAATTTACTACAGGTTTATGTGTGAAGCTCTCAATGCAAAATTGAATTTAATGCTAAGCGAACTGCTGCGGCAGAACTTATGGCTCATAAGAGACGGGCTAAAAAGTTTTATACCAGCATGAAAGAGGTTTCAGAAGATGAAGATAATGAAACTGTCCCATTGTGCTTCGACTATATGTGAAATTTACCGCTGCCAAATATTCCTGAGGCAGTTATAGGTCAATGTTTTCAGTATACAAAATTTGAAAACAAATTCACCTAAAATTATCTCTATCACATAGGTGAAGGAAATAAATCACCTAACAAAGTATGCAGCTTTCTTCTGAACTATATACTTATACACAGAGGTACCGTATAAAGTGAGAAAAGTAGTGCTCTATAGTGATGGTCCATCAGGACAAAATAAAAATCACACTGTTGTTAGTGTGACGGTGATCTTTTTTTGCTCTGCACTGTAACAAAAGAATTTCTGTTACAAGCAGAATAAGAAAGAAGAAAAAAATAATAACCTTGATCTTGAAATTATTTTCAAGTTCAAGTATGTACATATAAACAACAACTTATATGGTAATAGGTTGATGGCATTTTTTTTTATGGCGTATTTTTTCTCTTCATTGTGTTGAAGTAAATCATGAACACATTCATATGCAATCATGCTGGTCAAACCACGTATTTTCTTGTATTGATCTCACTTGCTCTCATAGTCATATATGAGTGTGAGTGTTATAAATACTAGAGAATATTATGAATGCATATGAATGTTCTCATTGAATTGGTGGTGACTTTGTTTTTATTAATAAACAGGTTTTTATCTGCAGATTAATGAATGAAGATGAGAAGGTTTGATGTAATAAAGTAAAATTTAAATCAGGGAGTCGAAATGTAGATATTGAAGTAAAAGGTTGAGGAAAAACCTCCAAAAAAAATTTAATTTAAGTTTAATAAAAAAAAAATGAAAGTTTACGAAAATTAAAAATTAAATATATAAGAAAGAAAGTGTAAAAGTTTAGAAATAAAAACAAATAAAAATTAAAATAAACTTTAAGAAAAAAAAAAAACTAGATTTTATTGACGTTGTAAAATTTAAGAAATAAAAAGAAATAAAAATTAAACTTTAAGAAAAAAAAAGTAACTTTAGATTTTAGTGACATTTGTACAAACATTTATAATGAGAACATACAAATAACAACAACAATAATTAAAATACGGTTTCTAATGGAAATATATAATAATAAAACATTAAAAACAAAACTAAATCTACTACAACTTAATTGATCGCAGTCATCATAATTTAATGCAACAATTAAATGCTGTTATACTCCGACAAAGAGTGAAATGTGAAGGAGTTTTAATAAAGTTACATGCCAAAATAGAAAAACATATTGCGACACACAACCACGGCGTCTGGCGGCAGCAGCTTCATCCTCAACACCTACAACCATATGGCGGTAATTAAAAGACACTAATTAAAATGTTTTCTTAAATCTAAATTAAATAAATTTTCTAAGATTTGTCTAACTATAAATTAAAATTATTTTTTAAAGATTTTTCTAATTATAAATCAAAATTTTTTTGCTAATTATAAATTATATAAAAAAAAAAAACTATAATTAAACTTTTCTAAATCTTGCTAATTATGGTATAAAATTAAAAGACGTACAAAAAGAAAAACAAAAATTTCCTAAGATTTGTCTAACTATATACGAGAATTTTTTTTAAGATTTTTCTAATTAGAATTTAAAAGTTTTCTAAATGCGAGGTTTTCTAATTAAACCAAATTTTTGTCATTAAAATTTGCTAAGTGTAAGGTATTCTAAATATAAAAATTTACCTAAATACAAAATTTTTCTAAAATTACATAAAAAAGTTTTCTAATTATAAAATTTAAATAAATATATAATTTTCGAAATGTCAAAATTCGCAAAATATAAAATATTCGAAATATAAAAATTTTCTAAAAAATTTTTTCTAAATATAAATTTAATCTAAAATTTAACTAAAAATTTTCTAAATTAAGAACTTTGCTAAATATAAAATTAATCTAAAATTTTTCCTAAATAAAAATAAAATTAAACTAAAATTAAAAATTTTCCTAAATTTAAAATTTCCCTAAATTTAAAATTTTCCTAAAACGGAATTTTGCTAAAATTTAAAAATTCTTCTAAAATTAAAATTGAGCTATGTTTAAAAATTTTTCTAAAATTAAAATTAAGCTAAATTTAAAATTTTTTCCTAAAATTAAAATTTCCCTAAAATTAAAATTTTTGCTAAAATTAATTTAAAAATTAAAAACCTTGAAATGAAGGTAAAATAAATAAAATTTGAAAACCCAATGTAGAAAACCAAAACCAAACCAAATCTTTTCATTGCAGTGGGTTACCTCCAAGTAAGATGGAGTCGAGGTAACATGGTTGGGAGGGCAAAAGGGGCAGAACACCTCGTCCCCAATCCCAAGGTAAGTATGGCCGTCCATCCTTTTAGCGTCCGTGTTAATTGACAGTTGTTTTTTTTAAATCGCACGTGAAAATCTGTAGTGCGGTTTCCCTGGGCCTGAGCAAGACCCCACCCATCCGGCGAGCTAGGCCCCTACGCCAGCACGTGCGACCAGCAAAGGCTCAGGGAAACGGAAGCGGATCTTCCACCCCAACCGTACCATTACATTAGACTCTTGATGAATCTATGTGATAATGGAAGATTTGATAGTATCATACATAACTACCCAGTTTGCAGATATTCTTATTCACCTTGTGACCAAGATTTTGGTACTATCAAGAGTGTTATGTAAAACATTGACCGCATATACACTCTAGAACAATATGCAGAACTAATACTGAAGGCCAGTAAAACAGGTAATATATATGTACACAATGTGACCCCTTAATATATTAAATCTTTTAAAAAATGGTGGCCTCGTTCGTAGAAAAAAATGACAAATTCTAATGAAACCTCTGGTATAGCCTATCCAAAGGACAAGAGGGAGAATTTTAAAATATCAACTTACAAATAGTTTTCTTATAAGAAGCATTTGCCGGGAAAAGTAGTTGTGAAGCCATTTATAGATGGGCATGGATCATCAACATTCACTTTGCTAAAAACCCTTTCTGCTCCTGCTTTACCTATAGAGATCGCAAATCTTCAGGTAAGGCTATATGGTTTATTTTACACTGTGTAATACTTGGCCCTAATCAATTTTTTTTGTGAATGTTGTAGGTCCCAATAAATGTGAAAAAATAAAAGATTTACAGCCTCTAAAACCCCACTTGATTGGATACGAAGAGCTTTATAACAATATTTTGCAATGGCCCACAATGGAAGCGGAATGCACTCTAGAGCAAGTATATAAAGACGAATAATCATTCAAGAAAAAATATGTATCCATGAAGTTAATTTTTCATTATACCCTTACCACTATGTGGTTTGGGTATAATGACTTTGTGCTGCTGTTTGAAACTACCAAAAATATTTGACCTAGACCCATCTTTTATTATACCGATCGAATCAGAATCACTATCTGATTCGATTTAACGATGTCCGTCCGTTCGTCCGTCTGTGTGTCCATGTAAACCTTGAAATCAAACTGCAGGTCGCAAATATGAATATATTTTGATCAAAATTGGTATGTAAGCTTTCATCGGCCATAGGATGAACGCTATTGAAATTGGTGAGAATCGGTCCATGATCAGACCTAGCCCCCATACAAATGACCCCTATGAAATGGACATAAATTGCCATAACATCCAAATTATCATATAGATCTTACTCAAATTGGGTTTGTATGCGTTTATTACATCCGTTAATGAGTAATCTAAAAATGATCCCTTAAATCTATCAAAAAACAAAAATATTTCACTGATTCTTCTCAAATTTTGTTTGTATATATTTTTGCAAAATACAAGAGATTTCAACAAACACAGTCAGGATCGGTCCATTTTTGGGCCTAATCCCCATATAGATATAGCATCCGATATGAACTTTTTCTTATCTACAGCCTAACAAATTAATAAAAATCCCACTCAAATTTGGTTTATGCTTATTTTCTATATCCAGTTAGTTGGGCCTGAGAGATAGGGTCTCTAAACGCATGGTTAGGGTATCATATAGTCGGTCTAGACCAGCTATAATTTTCTTACTTGTTCTATTCTTGAAGACCCTAATAAAACTAGAATATTTCGTAAGACATTTACAATAGTGATGGTTGTTTGTTCAGCAACCTGTAAAGTGCAGACTTTGTATCATTCTTTACATTCGTGTTAATATAGATAAAAAAGTTTTATGTTTATCAAACAGTTACACAAATGGATGACTTTCATAGGAAAATATAAATGTTCTAAAAACAATTTTAAGTTTCTAGGAAGTTTTCTTTGATTTACTCAAAATCAATAACTTGTTGCTTGACTGGTTTTTGAAATAAACGATTCAATTTTAGACTATTGTTAGTAATTTATGGCGTGCAGATTTCAAAAAGTTCATATCTGGAGACTATGTCAAACAATTTACCGATTACGAGTACGTTTAGTAAAGCCACTTATTTTTCTCAACAACATGTATAAACTAAACAAAAATTTATGTTTTTTGATAGATTTAAGTGATGATGGGAAATCAGTTTTATATGGGGACTATGACTAATAATGATGTACTCTAAAAATGAGAACTTATTAGTGGGTATAATAGACACACATACAGAAAATTTTTTGGTCGATAAAAGCTTATATACCAAATTTTGTTATAATGCATTCATATTTACGACCTGTATTTTGATTATAAGCTATACATGGAAATATAGACGGGTGGACGGACAGATAGACAGATGGGGGGATAGACGACTGGACATCGCAAAATCGACTCAGAAAGTTATTCTGAGTTCATCGGTATAAGTAATGGCAGGTCTTGGTCAAATATTTTAGGTATTTACAAATATTAGCACAAAATAAAATGCCATAAGATCCAAATTGTCGTATAGATCTTAGTCAAATTGGGTTTGCATGTGTTTATTACATCCATTAATGAGTAGTCCAAAAGCGATCCCCATGGGACAACTCTTAGTCATAGGGCCCATATAGAGATGCTTCCCGATCTTCACTTAAATATATAAAAAAAAAATATTTCACTGATTCATCTCAAATTTTGTTTGTATATATTTTTGCAACATACAAGAGACTTTACCATACATTGTCAGGATCGGTCCATTTTTGGACCTAATCCCCATGATATAGCATCCGATATGAACTTTTTCATATCTGCAGCCAAAAAAATTAATAAAAATGCCACTCAAATTTGGTTTATGCTTATTTTCTATAAGCATTAACGCATGTTATAGGGTATCGTATAATCGGTCTAGACCGACTTTAATTTTCTTACTTGTTTTAATTATGGATGGGTTGGGAAAACAAAAAGAAAATATTTTTTATACATTTTTTTTTTAAATGGAAATAATTTTGTGAGATTTTAGAATTTATAAAATCTGTAAACGAAATTGTGGTTTTATAGTTACCAGCAGATCCCAGCCCTCAAAATTGAGTGTAAATTCTAGGAAATTGTATTTTTTCATTTAATAAAGATCCTTAAGGTATGCTAATCAATTTCAGCCAATTCACAATTCAACACTTTTTAAATATTATTATTGTGAATGAGGAAAAAAACTCACAAACACATTAACAAATTTAATAAGCACACACATAGCATTGTATAATTTTATGTATGTGTCTGTAGCAACTTTAGATGCATGTTAATAAAAAAAAAAAATGTAAAAATTTTAAAATCTGTTAATCTGGTGGGCAGCAAATATAAGATACGTTTGGTAAAAATCGGGAGAAAACTGTTTAACAAATCATCACTCACAAGAAATCGACTTACCTATTAATATTACAGATATTTGGACAATAGGCATTGATAACAGAGACTTAGTTTTGCCAAAAGCGAAATTATCACACCCATCTAGGTGACTGGAATGCTGCTATGATGTAGGTTGCTATCTCCTGTTGTCTGCATACTCGTTATCGAGCATGTGAATCTTGTAATCAAACTACAGGTAGCAAAGATGAATATATTTTAATGAAATTTGATATATAAGCCTTTACCGACCAATAAGATTCAAATTATCTTATATTTCCCGGTCAAATTTTATTTGTGTATGAATATTAAATCCATTAATCAGTCGTCGAAAAATAGATTCTGGTGGATAATTCTTAGTCATATCCCCATATTAACTGGTCCCGGATCTTCACTTCAATCTATAAAATAAAAATAAAACTATTGCACAGATTTTTCTCAAATTTGGTTTGTATGTATATGTTTTTGCAAAAAAATAAGTGACTACAAATTCAGTGGTCTCAAGCTTAATCATGCTTTCGAGAAAAATAACTTTTTATATAAATGTAATGGGGCTTCATTACGACTTAGGTCAGTATGTTTTCATTAATAACTTTAAAAAAAAGTGTTAGCGAAATGGGAATTTCACGTAAATATAAAGCGTTGTTAGTAGAATATGATAACATACATAACTCAAATCGCTCTTAAGTCGACTTAGGCGGTTATCGCTTGTGACCTCAGAAATATGGTTATAAATGTCGCATCCGATATGAAGTTTCTCATATCTGCAGAATAACTTTCTGAGTTGATTTAGCGATATCCGTCCGTCCGTCCGACCTTCCGTCTGTCTATTTGTCCGTCCGTCCATCTGAGTGTTAATGTAAACCTTATAATCAAACTACATGTCGCAAATATGAATATATTTTGATGAAATTTAGTGTGTACGAGTATGCTTTTATCGACCATAGAAGGAATGCTATTGAAATTGGAGAAAATCGGTACGTATTCAGACCTAGCCCTTATATAAGATCCCGGTTATCATATACATTAGGGCGGGTCGATTTGTAGGGAGGCAAAAAAATCGCTCAAGTGACAAGGAAAATCATATTCTAGGGATCAAAATAAGAAACTTTGCCCAAGGAACCATACCTCTAAAACGAATTCTGATGTCCTGACTTTTGACCTGTCTGTCTGTCTGTCTGCCATGGGGCAACCCCATTCCCCCTCATGCAATTGATCTGAAACTTGGCCCATAGTCTTGTTGTGACCACATATTAATTTTGGGGTAGTCACGCAGAGCCACGCATAATTAAGCATAGTTACTGAGTGATCTAAAAGTTATTAACCTTCATCCGATCGATCTTTTTGAATAACATAACATAGTCAAGGCGTATGTTTATTATTTAAGAGTGTTAATTTTAATATTAATATTAAGTCAGCCCAATGCTGAACAAAAATGGTGATTTTTTGAAATGTAAAGTCGGGACATTAGAATTCGTAAATCGACCCGCCCCACAGTGGTTCAAAACCAAAAAAAAGTGGTAATAAGTCTGGAACTTCTAAACTATTGGCTGGATTGGAATAGTATATTCTAGGCGATTGTAGCCAAGGATATAGGCTTTCAAAATATTTATTTTTGAGATACCCTGTTGTAACACACGGTGAGCTACAGGGTGCCAAAGTCGACCACCTCGAGGTGGAAAATGCTTTCAAAGCTTTTAACTTTTATAAATATGAAGTGATTTTTACGTTTTTTAAATTTTTCCAATAACCATTAAATTATTAACAAAAAACTTGCTTATACTACCTAGTTATCGCTTATGGTTTAAAACATATTTGATTTTAAAAATCAACATTTGAACTTTTCACCCAATTCTTTCTTGGTTTTTCGCAAATAACATTTTTATTAAAATAGACAAAAAAAAATCTAAAAATATGTAGCGATAGCCAGTACTTTTTAAAAAAATACGCTGAAGTATTTTTTGAATTATTTCAAACCGTTTAGTGAGCACAAAATCTTAAAGTTGACTTTTTGAATCAGGTTCTAAAAATTGCAATTTTTTGCCAAAAAATACCCTTCATTCTTTCACTTTTTTCTCACAACCTTGGTAAAACATGTATATATTTTTCTACATATTTTAAAAGAATATACTTCAAGAATGGTTGTAAGTGAAATTTTTAATATTTTTGGACATGCACACTACGTCCAGCATTGGACGAAATTGGGCAATTTTTAAAAAACAAACTAAGTTTTAAAAGTTAATACAAAAATATCTGCTCGATTTCTTCAAATATTTCACAGCAGTATTAAAGCTCCAAATATTTTTATTTATTTGCCGCAATAAAATTCACCGCCGTTACATAAACGTGGTCAGGAGGGCTTAAATGGTGAAAAAGGTCAAATTTTCATACGAATTTTTTTTGTTAACATAAAAAACATATTAAGATTAGTTATTTTTATATTTTGGTTATCGATTCAGAACGACATTTAAATTATCTAAAACACTTCAAAAAATCATTTTGATAACGTTAACAGTTTTTGAGATATTTATATTCAAATTTCAGAAAAAAATATAGAAAAACTATGGTTTTCGTTTTTTTTTGGTTTTTTTGGTAAAGTGTTCCCAAAATTTTTGAATTTTACTTATTATTATATATATTGTTAAAGAAGACATATTTATCTATTCAACGATATATAACATGTCTATCAAATATATTGCAACATGCTGAAATAATGACCCCAAGCACACTCCACAGGCAAAAATTTAGCTATTTTCTATTTGTTCATATAAATGGTCATTTACGTAGTGAATGACATATTTTTTTATTGTTTTTTTTGGTAAAGGGTTACATACGTTTTTATTACTTCAAATAATTTTAATATCTTTTCAAAGAAGGTATAATTATAAGTTAATGGTGTATGAAATATTTACCTTATGAGTTTCAACTGATCATAAAATTGCCCGAAACTCTGATGCTGATTTTATACAAAAAAAAAAAAAAACTGGTAAAAAGCCCATGCCTAAGATATTTTCATTATTAAATAACAAATATAACTAAATTTTTTTTAATGAGTATTTTTTTATTTGTTTTATAATTATAGTTTAATGAGTATTTTTTTATTTGTTTTATAATAGGCTTAAAATTACATAACAATTGTCTGCTTTTGTACTAGTTATTTTCTACAAAACAATCAGAAATATCAAAAGATAAAAGATGTTTTATATCCATAGCTTCGGAATCATCATTTTCTATTTCAAGACTTATTTTTGGTAACCATTTTGTTCTTATGAAGTATATTACTGGATCTGATGATATCAATAAATATTCCATTAAATCGGAATTTTGGGCTTCTTTGCTACATTTTCTTGTATTAAAAAGGTCTAAAGTGTTTGACATCTCTGTTTCTAGCTTCTTGTGCTTCTTCAGTCAGTTCTCCCAATGCATTCTTTGTCACTAAGCTTTGTGTTGTAATTTTGTCTTCCTTTGTGTACTCAAATTGGATTGGCCGACATAGAAACTTAGATCCGGGTGTTAAATTACTCCAATGTCCTGATATTCTCTCTCACTAGAAGAAGAACTTGTCTCATTATATAGCCTCATTTTTAATGGTACTAATGATGTCATAAATATTTCACATTAGATGGTAGAATTTTATTTTTTGTTTCCTTTATCAAATCTTTTTCTTTGAGAGCTTTTCTCAAAATACCATATTTATTTCTTGTCAATCCCAAATTTAAAATAGGAGCTAACGCATCCTCTTCTGTAAATGATGTTGACGATTTTGGCGTTGAGATACTTTGCACCATACGCTTCAACCGCTTAGGAGATGCAGTTGGTAACACATCTACAATTTTAGCAGCTTCCTTTAGTTGCGTGCGTGTCAAGGCTGATTTAAAGGAATCCTTAATTTCATTAGGCGAATGGTTACTAATGATTTCTTCTTGTTTTTTCTTTTTTGTCCTTGATTGAACATTTTCGTAGTCCTTTTTAGATCGACCAAATGCCTTTTTCTCAATTTGTACTGTTAGGCCCGTTTTCAACCATTCTTCATTTTTAGTTTTTTGAAAAGATATTAAAATTATTTGAAGTAATAAAAACGTATGCAACCCTTTACCAAAAAACAATAAAAAAATATGTCATTCACTATGTAAATGACCATTTATATGAACAAATAGAGAAATAGCTAAATTTTTGCCTGTGGAGTGTGGTTTGGGGTCATTATTTCAGCATGTTGCAATATATTTGATAGACATGTTATATATCGTTGAATAGATAAATATGTCTTCTTTAACAATATATATAATAATAAGTAAAATTAAAAAATTTTGGGAACACTTTACCAAAAAAACCAAAAAAAACGAAAACCATAGTTTTTCTATATTTTTTTCTGAAATTTGAATATAAATATCTCAAAAACTATTAACGTTAACAAAATGAGTTTTTGAAGCGTTTTAGATAATTTAAATGCCATTCTGAATCAATAAACAAAATATAAAAATAGCGAATCTTAATATGTTTTTTGTGTTAACAAAAAAAATTCGTATGAAAATTTGACCTTTTTCAGCATTTAAGCCCTCCTGACCATGTTTATGTAACGGCGGTGAATTTTATTGCGGCAAATAAATAAAAATATTTGGAGCTTTAATACTGCGGTAAAATATTTGAAGAAATCGAGCAGATATTTTTGTATTAACTTTTAAAACTTAGTTTTTTTTTAAAAATTGCCCAATTTCGTCCAATGCTGGACGTAGGGTGCATGTCCAAAAATATTAAAAATTTCACTTGCAACCATTCTTGAAGTATATTCTTTTAAAATATGTAGAAAAATATATACATGTTTTACCAAGGTTGTGAGAAAAAAGTGAAAGAATGATGGGTATTTTTTGGCAAAAAATTGCAATTTTTAGAACCTGATTCAAAAAGTCAACTTTAAGATTTTGTGCTCACTAAACGGTTTGAAATAATTCAAAAAATACTTCAGCGTATTTTTTTGAAAAGTACTGGCTATCGCTACATATTTTTAGATTTTTTTTGTCTATTTTAATAAAAATGTTATTTGCGAAAAACCAAGAAAGAATTTGGTGAAAAGTTCAAATGTTGATTTTTAAAATCAAATATTTTTTAAACCATAAGCGATAACTAGGTAGTATAAGCAAGTTTTTTGTTAATAATTTAATGGTTATTGGAAAAATTTAAAAAACGTAAAAATCACTTCATATTTATAAAAGTTAAAAGCTTTGAAAGCATTTTCCACCTCGAGGTGGTCGACTTTGGCACCCTGTAGCTCACCCTGTGTTACAACAGAGTATCTCAAAAATAAATATTTTGAAAGCCTATATCTTTGACTACAATCGCCTAGAATATACTATTCCAATCCAACCAATAGTTTAGAAGTTCCAGACTTATTACCACTTTTTTTTGGTTTTGAACCACTGTGCGCCCTAATATCAAGGTTCAGAAAATACACACACGAAACACACAATGTTCTGTTCAAAAGCAGCCAACACATATCTTTATTTTCATATCAATTATGTGCGTTTCAAAATTTTCTACGGTACCCAACACAACCATGACTGTGTTCGTTTTAATATTTCGTTATTTACACGAACATTTTTGTATCACACACTTTTTGCTTCAATCACACATAAAGCACACATTTTTGAGTGTTGCTTTATTTGAAGTTGATGTTCTGGTACGTGTAGTGAAAAAAAACACAGAACATGTAAAATAAACAGGTTCGAGTTCAGTTATATTTTAAGTCGTGTTGTGGCTCGTGTAGTAAGAAACAACAGAACATGTACAGTAAACAGGTTCGAGTTCAGTTATATTTTAAGTCGTGTTTAAAATATAACTGAACTCGAACCTGTTTATTGTACATGTTGTGTTTTTTCTTACTACACGAGCCACAACACGACTTAAAATATAACTGAACTCGAACCTGTTTATTTTACATGTTCTGTGTTTTTTTTCACTACACGTACCAGAACATCAACTTCAAATAAAGCAACACTCAAAAATGTGTGCTTTATGTGTGATTGAAAAAAAAAGTACGTGATAGAAAAATGTTCGTGTAAATAACGAAATATTAAAACGAACACAGTCGTGGTTGTGTTGGGCACCGAAGAAAATTTAAAAACAAACATAATTGATATGAAAATAAAAATATGTGTGTGTTGGTCTAAGTTATGTTTGTTTACATATATGTACGAGTTTTTTATTCAGTGTGTGTTTTTTTCTGAACTCTGCCTAATATACATATATCGATAAAAATTGGAGTGTACACACTAATCAGTAGTCCAAAACTAAAGCTTGTAGAACCATTTTTAGTCATAGTCTCCATATAAAGCTGATACCTGTTTCCTTAAATCTCTCAGAAAAATTGGCTTATAGATATGTTTCTTTTTAGAAAAGTAAGAGACTTTACTGAATATGGTCATGACCGGTCCATTTTTTGACCTATTCCCTACGTCACAAACAATAGCGCTAAAATTTGGTTTTTGCTTATTTTCTATATCTAGTTACTGCCTCACCAAAATTGGATCTACGTATCGGGTATCATATAGTGGGTCTTGATCGACTATAATTTTCTTACTCGTTTTTTTTTATTTAAAAATTTTGCTGGCAATTATATTTAAAAGCTAATACCCTGTTTCCATAACACAATTCATCACAGACGAACGTAAATTTGTATGAAGAACAAAAACAAAATACACACAAATTTTCGTTCGTCCGTGACGAATTGTGTTATGGAAACAGGGTATAAATCTATTTTATATTAAACAAAGCCGGGTTATTTACACCATTTATAACTGAAGAGCGGCTAAACCGATTTAAATAATTTTTGATTTGGTGGAATACAAGAATTACTATTAATATATCTGAAAAATGCACAGAAAAAAATAAGTGAGTTATACAAAAGGGAAAGTAACGATACATTGTTTGATTTCACATTTTATTAGTATCAGTAACTTTGCTAAAAATGAGCGGGATCAGCTCCTCATAAATATTGAGTACTATAACAGGGAGATCTGTGATAATTTGGGTGACGTCATCTGATATTAATTTAAATGAAATTGGGCGCCATCGGATAAATGGGCGTAGACCTCCTCCTCTTTACAAAGAAATTATTGAATATGACATATCTCGAATACTGTGATAGCGAGAGTTTTAAAAATTTGTGTGATGTCATTTGTTATTACAGAAGGAGTGAATTCTCGAACTGACTTTTCAATTTCACTCGATTTGCCAAATAATTTGCTCTTGAAAATGTGATTACCAATTATGCTGCTTCGAAACCTAAATGCACCATAATTATATAAGGGAACGCAGTTAGTTACCAAGAAAATATTGGGTAACATTATTGAATCGAGTATTATCATTGCCAAATTCAAAGGAGAGCATATTATGTTGCCAAGAATAATGTTGATTCCAACAGATTCTCCAATTGGATTTAAAGATTTAGAATTTCCAATTAGTCCGACATAAGTAATGCAATCGACAAATTTTTATGCCAGTCAATGCAAGTCTGCAACTCGGAAATGGGAACTTCAAAGTCCGGTCTAGAGTTAGAAAGCCAGACGATCTGTTTGTATACGCTCAAAATGGGGAAACAAACAAATATTGACCCCACGTTGGATTTACAATAAATTTTAATATAATAAGATCAGACGAAGATAGTATTATGTGAAACAAAATTATATTATATCGAATCTGCATTTAAAATATCACATTGAGTTTCATTTCATTCGTATTAAAAAAAAATCATCCCGTAATATCAAATAAAATAAAATAACTATTTCAGGCAGAAAAACGTTTGCCGGGTCAGGTAGTTTCATATATTTAAAATAAAATATCTTAAAAAATTCCTTTTGACTAAATAAGATAACAACTATTTTTAAAGATCGATGTTCTTAAAAGTTTAAGCAGCTTTAAAGACTGTGTTTAAAGATTTTCGAAGTTAAATATGTGTTTTTATGTTCCCTAAAGGTTCTGACAATAGATACTAATAAATATGGGTAGCTGTGTATGGGTCTAACAAGTAGAGTATATTGAAAGATAAAATTTTGTATAATCAAAATAAAAATTAACTTTTAAGTTTTTTTGTTTTTGAAAAAAAAGAGGAGAAAATCCCATATTTACATGAATACCCAAATACCGATTATTGGACAAGGGGACAAGTGTTTAAACACTAATACGTTTATCCTTGCTTAAAGACAAATAAAACTCCTGACATTTATTTATAAATAAATTTTTTTCTAATAAATTTAATAGCATCTTATTATATTCAGACTAACTTAAATTATGTTGCTTCTTTACCCCCCAAATAAAATTAAGTTTTAAACAGATTTAAGTCTTTTTCCCAACTTACACATAATTAAATTTAATGCTCTCTAAATTTTATCCTTTTTGAATGCTAAGAAGTACAATATAATGAGATGATACGAATATAATCGATGGTAAATAATGGAAAATTCCATCAACATTAAACGCGTGTGCTGAGTTGTTGTATTATTTTGATGGCTCCTTTGAATATAATCTCATTTGGTAAAATGGTGAACCACATCAAACATCAAAGGGCTATACTAACGGCTTTATAACAACGATTGGTCACTAGCAGCCCCACTAGATACCAGCCGCATGTTTGTATTTAAAATATGTTGTATGCTGGAGAGAAAATTTTATCTTAAAAAATTTGAGAATTTATACACAAACATATTTGTACATGAGTGTACGTACATACCCATATATATATATATGAGGCGTTTCATGTCAAGTGATCCAACTTTTGAAACCGATGCCATCCGATCGAGATGAAATTTGCACCAAGGTTAGTCCTATTGGATGGTAGTTTAGACACAAATTTTCAACAAGATCGGTCCAGAACTCTCTGAGTCTAATTTTGACCAAACAGGTGTTTTTTCTCATTCATGTAACTTTTTACGTATTGTTCTTACCAAAATTTGTCCCAAATAGTTTAGGTAGCTATTTCTTCAGTCTTTCGGAAAAAAATTTTTAAAAATAAAAAAATTTTTTTACTTTTTTTTTGCATGTGATGATATTGGAGCAAGCCTCCAGTGCTCTCATCAAGATCGCATTTTAGATGCGACTGCTTTATTCCATTGGGCAACGAATTATTGTAAAGAAACTAAAATAGTTTTTAGTAGCAAAGAGGATCATGAGAAAACATTGAAGAGCAGGCAAAAAAAGCTGCAAATAAAGGCAATAAATAAGTTGGATACAAGATGTTTAAAAATTTACAAAATTTAAATACTTCACCAGCTACAATAAATTAATTAAAAAAAATAGTTATGTTATAAATGGATCTAATGTGATTAAGACTAAATTTTATTAAATAATTAATTTTTTTATTTTTATTATTATTATTATTATTATTTTTATTATTATTATTATTATTATTATTTTTATTATTATTATTATTATGTTAATTATTATTATTATTATTATTATTATTATTATTGTTATTATTATTATTATTATTATTTTTATTATTATTATTATTATCATTATTATTATTATTATTATTATTATTGTTATTGTTATTATTATTATTATTATTATTATTATTATTATTATTATTATTGTTATTGTTATTATTATTATTATTATTATTGTTATTGTTATTATTATTATTATTATTATTATTATTATTATTATTATTATTATTATTATTATTATTGTTATTGTTATTGTTATTATTGTTATTATTATTATTATTATTATTATTATTATTATTATTATTATTATTATTATTATTGTTATTGTTATTATTATTATTATTATTATTATTATTATTATCATTATTATTATTATTATTATTATTATTATTATTATTGTTATTATTATTATTATTATTGTTATTATTATATTATTATTATCATTATTATTATTATTATTATTATTATTATTATTATTATTATTATTATTATTATTATTATTATTATTATTATTATTATTATTATTATTGTTATTATTATTATTACTATTATTATTATTTTTATTATTATTATTATTATTATTTTTATTATTATTATTCGTCATAGGGTAAAAGGAGATTTAATAAATAAAAACTCCCAAAATATAAACACCAATTCCAACAGCAATAATTCAAATAATATTTTTATTAATGATCACCTTACAGCACACAATCGTAAACTTCTATGGCTAGCAAAAATAAAAGCCAAAGAATCAGATTGGAAATTCGTTTGGATTAGAAATGGGCATATCATGATAAAAAAAAATGAAAATTCAAATGCCCTACTGATTTCAAATGCCTGCGACTTAGAAGTTATTGTATAAATTAATTTCATTATTCTCTAAATCTTTAAAAAGAAAAAATAAATAATCAAAATCCCAATAAAAAAAAATATAAAAACACAATTATGAATAACTTAATTTCAGAAACAATTTATAGTTTTCGTGAAATAAACCCACAACACTTAAGTTATCCCTTATCATTAATTTTCCTTAATATACGGTCCCTACGAACAAATTTTATCAGTTTTTTGGCATCTATACATGACATAATAAATCAGTTAAAAATAATTATACTAGTAGAAACTAATATATGTGATGAAGAAATTTCCTTTTACGGCATAAATGGTTTTAACTCCACATTTATAAACAGAGAAAGTAGAGGGGGAGGAGTAGCTGTGTACATCAAAGAGAACATAGCTTTTACAAACATAACAACGAAAACAAATTCTTTCGAATCTCTTCACATCAATATACAAACAAGTGAACCCGTATCACTCTTCGCAATATACCGGCCACCCTCGCTTAACATTAATACCTTCACAAGAGAATTAGATGATCTCTTAACAACAATAAAAAAACAACAACATGTAATAATGGTTGGGGATATTAATATAGATATCTTAAAAGAAAATACCCAAACAACTCTCTACCTTGATATGCTGTCATCAAATGGTATGCAATCTCTTATCAACGAGTGTACAAGACAAGATGTAAACAAAACCACGCGCACATGCATAGATCATCTCTTTGTTAGAAACAAATACACAAACACACAAACCTATGCATCGGTAATTAAAACTAACATCTCTGATCACTATACTCTTATGTATTGCTACTCATATAATGATCTTGTAAGAGAAATAAAAAGAAATGAGAAACAAACTATAAAAAGAAATAATTCTATGGTAAATCGGCAGATATGGGAAACCAAATGGCACGAGATAGAAAAACTAAATAATGCTAATGATATGTACAATTGTATACACGAGAAATTCAACAACATTTATAAAAAGTCAGAAACTAAAGTCAAAAAAAAGAAAAATAGAATTCCAAATCCGTGGATGAACCAAATGTTAATTAAAAAATGTGATACTAGGGATAAACTTTATAAAAAATGGCTCCAAAACCGAAATAATAAATCAAATGAAACAGAGTACAAAAAATATAGAAATCAACTGAATAAACAATTATATATTGCTAAAAATTTATACTACAAAAATAAATTTTACGAAAATAGAAATAATTTACGCGCAACGTGGCAAATAATAAACCAAATAATCGGCAAAAATATCAATAATATCGATGAAACTATCATGAAAAACTTAAAAGTCGTGAATATAAACGAGATTTGTAATAAGTTCGCATGGAACTTTAAACAAAACGTTTTAAATATTATACACAACTGCGAAATTAAAACCAACAATAACATACCACAAGTTCTTCAAAATTCACTATATTTATCAAACACAGATGAAAGTGAAATATTTAATATTTTAAAATCACTAAACACTAAGAAAAGTGCGGGAATCGATGGAATCCGTCCGATCGATCTAAAAGAAAATGCGTTTATAATGACTCCAATTATAACCAAATTAATAAACACAATCATAAATACTGCCACAGTACCGGAAGGACTTAAAATTTCATGTGTTCGGCCAATACACAAAAACGGTAGTAAATCAGACTGCAATAATTATCGACCAATCGCAATATTACCGGTGATTGAGAACATAATGGAGGAAATCGTATGTAAACGCCTAACTGATTTTACAAATAAATATAACATAATTAATAACAACCAATTCGGTTTTCAAAAAAATAAAAATATCAATAAACTTTTAGGAAACTTTGCTAATTTTATAAATGAAGAACTTAGTAAAAGTCACCACTGCTTGACATTATTTATTGATTTTAGTAAAGCTTTTGATACGCTGTCACACAATAAAATGCTACAAATGCTGGAAAGAATTGGAATCCGTGGAAGTTCCCTTCAATTATTTAGAAGCTATCTTTCATTAAGGAAATATCAGGTCAAAGTTTCTAATCACTTAAGTGAAGTAAACTATGCTGATTTTGGTGTACCACAGGGTTCGAAACTAGGTCCCATACTATATATAATATACTCGAACGAGTTGCTTAACACACTCACTATGAGTAAAACTTTTGCGTATGCAGATGACACCGCTATTGTCGTCACACATAAAGATGCAGATTTAGCTGCAAAAATAATGCAACTTGAGCTAAATACAGCAGTTAGATGGTGCCACGATCAGGGCTTAATAATCAACGCAACAAAAACAAAACTTATGCATATCAAAACGCCCCACTGCCTTTATAAGAATATACGCCTAAAATTTCACTCTCCTGAATGTTTGCACAAACACGCCTTATCAGATTTTTCAAACAATGATGACCAATGTTCCACTGTAATAGAAATCGTAAATACTTATAAATATCTTGGAGTATACGTTGACCAAAATTTTAAATGGAAAGTCCATATAGAAGAAGTTCGCAAAAAACTTAGAAAAGCAGCATATATGTTACACCAGCTGAGTTATTGCTCAAATAAAATCGTTTTAAGACAAGCATACTTCTCTTTAGTAGAAACACATATCCGGCACGGTATAACTGCTTGGGGAACATCGACACATTGTAGCATACTTCAACGAACACAAGACCAGGTTTTAAAAATTCTAAAAAATACATATTCTACAATAACGACGAATAATACAATATCTGATGAAACCACACACAGCGATAGTGACAACAGAACAACATCAAGCGTAATGCTCAACAACAACAATATTAATAACGGCAACAATATATACAATATAAATAGTACAAACAACACAACAGAAATCAACACCAACAACACCACGGCCAACAACTACATACTCAACAACAACGCCACACACAACAACAACACTGCACCCCAAAACAACAACGTAAGCAACAACAACATCACACCTAACAACAACAGCGCTACACTCAACAGCAACGTCTCCATACCCAACAACCATGATATACCCAACAATAACACCACACCGAACAACAACACTACAATCAACAACTACGATATGCCCAATAACAACAACTCGCACAACAATAACAACACTACAATCAACAGCAACAATTTACCAAACAACAACAACATAGCCAATAACAACATTACAAGCAACAACAATTATATACCCAACAACAATATTACGATACACAACAACACCACACCCAACAACACTACACCCAACAACAACAACACACCAAACAACAACACACCAAACAACAACACACCAAACAACACACCAAACAACAACACACCAAACAACAACACTACAAGCAACAACAGCACTACAAACAACAACAACACTATAAGCAACTACAACACGGCATCCAGTACCAATGCAACACTCAATAACATTACCAAGGATCAACGAATACTGAATGTTAATGGCATTTTTTACACCACCTTGGCCATTGAATTCTTCAATGATGACCGTTTTCTACAAAAAATAAATCACAACCACCAAACAAGAATGAATGCTGAAGGAAGATTTCGTGTACAGAGGTACACTAATACTTACGGGAAAAACTCTCTACGCATAACACTTCCAACAATATTTAATAAAATTCCAGTTGACGTGCTCCACAATGCAACTAACCCTAATAAAAGGAATAAAATACTTAAGCTTTTTTTCTTAAACCAGCAATGAATGCTTCATAATTAATTAAATAATTAATTAATTAATAATATATAACTATTTTAACATCCTGCAGACAAGCCATTAAGGCTTCGCAAGGAAACCATATCAAAATGAATTGTAATTCTTTACTTATTAAATAAATAAAAAAAAAAAAATTATTATTATTATTATTATTATTATTTTTATTATTATTATTATTATTATTATTATTATTATTATTATTATTATTATTATTATTATTATATATTAATTAAATTATTATTACAAATAAATAAATAAATAATTTTTTTTATAGAAAAAAAGTGATTTTTTCCTGAGGTTAAAATATTGTGGGTATTACAGTATTGAGGGTATGAAATTTTAGTTAGGTTGTTAAATACCATCGAAAAGGTTAATTTGTCTAGTTTCTCAGTATATGCTCTATTTTTAAGGATTTAGAAACACGTACACAATAATAGGAAGAAATTCAAATTAGTGCATATTCTAAAAATTAAAAAACCGTTGTCTTGAGTTACAAAACATTATTTGATGTGTAAACATCTATACGCGCAGGGAGGTAAATTTCTATTTCACAATACAATCACAAAAACAGCGTAACATGTGAGTTAACATGTTACGTTGTGAGCCGTAAGACAAATCGGTGTGACTTATGATTGTATTGGTGAAAAAATATGATATAAAATTGTGTCAGCTAATTCAACAACCTTTTACTGTAAAATGTTAAAAATTTCACAATATAAACTTATAACATATATGTACATAATTCAACAACCCCACAAATTTGCTATAAGTGATACATAGATGATGCTTTCTGTTTGATTTTAAAAAAGTGACATAAAACAATCTTTAATTACTAGATGTTTACACATTTCCCCTGTGATCGCACTCACATGATTTTTTTTGATAGATATACCACTTGCATTCCACTAAGCGACCAAAAAGCTAGTAAATTAAAAAACCTAAGCTTTTTTTTGAGCAAATAAAAAAAAAATTGCTTTTTTGAAACCATATTTTTTTTGATTTCGCAAAAAAAAATCTCAAAAATATTTTTTTAATTTTTTTTTCCAAAAAACTGAAGAAATTGCTATCTGAACTATTTGGGACAAATTTTGCTAAGAACAATAGGTAAAAATTTACATGGATGAGAAAAAAAAACACCTGTTTGGTAAAAATGTCAAATTTTGACCCCCTTTAACTCAGAGAGTTCTAAACCGATCATGTTGGAAAATTGTGTCTAAAACTAACATTGGTGCAAATTTCATCCCGATCGGAAGACATCGGTTTCAAAAGTTTAGTCACTTGACATGAAACGCCCCATATATATATTTGTATGTAAATATTTAATAATGCAAGCACAATAGCGTATCACAAAAATGTTTGTTTTCTAGTGTGTGGTTTAAGCGCTGCCAGATGATGGGAGAACTAGAAAAATACTGTGCATTCGGGTTTTTTTAAGTTTTTCATAACGTTTATAACATATCGTAAAAATAAAGAGTTCCTAAAAATATTGTAGTATAGTATTTTTTTGATTCTAATAACAATTGAAATTGATTTAGCATCTTTCTGTTTATATCACAACGAGGTTATTGGTTTGTAAAATTTCTATTGATATTCGAATCCGTTTGACACTTCCTGTTTCATCAAAACTTATAAAATGCCATGTAGGTGAATAATATTTATACCCGTACTCTGTACTGCTTACATCAAAACAGTTAGATGTTAAAATTCAGCAAAATCCAAAGTTTTGTACTTAACTTTACTTTTTTCCAACATATTTTATCATTTCAAAAAAATGGTTTCACTTTAAAATTCCACCACAATATTTATTTTTCAAGAAAAGTTGGCTGCTAGATTTAAGTGGGTTATAATTATATAATCAGCTTGTGCTGATGTTTGCAACTAGCAAAAATACTTGATCGATCGACTTAGAACCATTATCTAAGTCGATTTAGCGATGTCTGTCTGTCTGTGTGCTCATGTTTCGATCTAATCCCCACACAAATGACCCCCATGAGATCGTTTTAAATTGTCCTTAGATCCAAATAATGATATAAATCTCTCTCAAATAAAAGTTGCGCGGGTTTATTACATCCATTAACTAGTACCACAAAAATAAAGACTCGGGTATCACTTCTAGTCATAGTTCCCATATAAAGCTGCTTTACGATCTTGACTTATATATAGCATGTTCAGACGCAAAATGAACCACTTGGTTCGCTCTCTGAATCACGATTGCGAACCTTGGTGTTCAGACGAGTGTTCTTGTTTAATTTTGACATTTATATTTTTTGTGCAAATATTTGAAGACATTTTTCTTCCATTTTTATTTAAATATATATATGTAAATATATACTTTTTATTCGTTCAATGTTTTTATTTATTTTTTTGCACACACACATTGATCTTTTTCTTTGTTTATATATTTTTGACAGCTAGCTCAGATAAACTAGCGATAATTTTTTTATCAAAATTGGAGTTGACAGTAAATTTTTCGTGGTTCGCAGCAAGGTTCAAATCGAACCAAGATGGTTCACTCTCAAAATATTGTATGGCGAAACATGTTGATTCAATCATGATTGGGGCGCGAAACGCGAGCTCGAATAATGCGGAGCCCTGGTAAAGGTACAAATATTGACATCTTACTGAAACTAGAATTGCTAAGATTCGTAACGAAAACTAATTACAAGCTTTTTTTGAAATATCGCATAATTTTTAAGCGCTCAAAACATGATCCCTGTGGGTATTTTAACTCCGGTTGTTTTAATAAAGTATTTATCTTTGGTCTCTTATGAAGGGCTGATTAAGAATACAAAGTATTCAAGAATTTTAGGTATATATGCTTTCACCTCCTCTACGACTCACCACTAAAAATAAATTATTAAAAAAAAAAAACAATCATTGTTTATACAAAAAATAAAAGGAAAGCAATTACGCAATATTGATTATAATATTGAGTTTAAGACACAGGTGGAGGGTATTAGAGATGCGGCACAACGGAATTTAAGAAATATACCAAAGATCATAAAACGTAGTATTACGCTGGTCGTCAACTTAAAAGTTAATACCTATAACGAGTTCTGCACTGTTATGTTATACATGAAAAATTTACCTCAAAATAAAGATCTTACTATTTTAAAATCAGTATTGGCCATCTAAACGTTTTTTTTTTTTTTTTTTTGCCAATTTTACATTCAAGTAGATGCAACAAAATTTAGCTCTAATAGTAAAAAAAAAAAAAAAAAAAAACAGGTGAGTCCCATCACAGGGGAGATGTGTAAACATCTAGTAATTAAAGATTGTTTTATGACACTTTTTTAAAATAAAACGGAAAGCGTCATCTATGTATCATTTATAGCAATCAGGAGCTCTGCGAATGTAAAAATTCTTAGTACTTTTTATTAGTTTAACCAGCAAATTTTTAATATTTCGTTTTTTGCTTTTCATTCTTGATTTTTCATTTTTGATTTTTCATTTTTTATTTTTAATTCTTCATTCTTCATTTTTAATTTTTCACTTTTCATTTTTTATTTTTCATGTTTGATTTTCCATTTTTTATTTTTCATTTTTCAATTCTCATTTTTTACTTTTCATTTTTCAATTTTATTATTCATTTTTTATTTTTCGTTTTTAATTTTTCATTTTTTATTTTTCATTTTTAATTTTTAATTTTTAATTTTTAATTTTTAATTTTTAATTTTTAATTTTTAATTTTTAATTTTTAATTTTTAATTTTTAATTTTTAATTTTTAATTTTTAATTTTTAATTTTTAATTTCTAATTTTTAATTTTTAATTTTTAATTTTTAATTTTTAATTTTTAATTTTTAATTTTTAATTTTTAATTTTTAATTTTTAATTTTTAATTTTTAATTTTTAATTTTTAATTTTTAATTTTTAATTTTTAATTTTTAATTTTTAATTTTTAATTTTTAATTTTAAATTTTTAATTTTTAATTTTTAATTTTTAATTTTTAATTTTTAATTTTTAATTTTTAATTTTAATTTTTAATTTTTAATTTTTAATTTTTAATTTTTAATTTTTAATTTTTAATTTTTAATTTTTAATTTTTAATTTTTAATTTTTAATTTTTAATTTTTAATTTTTAATTTTTAATTTTTAATTTTTAATTTTTAATTTTTAATTTTTAATTTTTAATTTTTAATTTTTAATTTTTAATTTGTAATTTTTAATTTTTAATTTTTAATTTTTACTTTTTAATTTTTAATTTTTAATTTTTAATTTTTAATTTTTAATTTTTAATTTTAATTTTTAATTTTTAATTTTTAATTTTTAATTTTTAATTTTTAATTTTTAATTTTAATTTTTAATTTTTAATTTTTAATTTTTAATTTTTAATTTTTAATTTTTAATTTTTAATTTTTAATTTTTAATTTTTAATTTTTAATTTTTAATTTTTAATTTTTAATTTTTAATTTTTAATTTTTAATTTTTAATTTTTAATTTTTAATTTTTAATTTTTAATTTTTAATTTTTAATTTTTAATTTTTAATTTTTAATTTTTAATTTTTAATTTTTAATTTTTAATTTTTAATTTTTAATTTTTAATTTTTAATTTTTAATTTTTAATTTTTAATTTTTAATTTTTAATTTTTAATTTTTAATTTTTAATTTTTAATTTTTAATTTTTAATTTTTAATTTTTAATTTTTAATTTTTAATTTTTAATTTTTAATTTTTAATTTTTAATTTTTAATTTTTAATTTTTAATTTTTAATTTTTAATTTTTTAATTTTTAATTTTTAATTTTTAATTTTTAATTTTTAATTTTTAATTTTTAATTTTATTTTTAATTTTTTAATTTTTAATTTTTAATTTTTAATTTTTAATTTTTAATTTTTAATTTTTAATTTTTAATTTTTAATTTTAATTTTTAATTTTTAATTTTTAATTTTTAATTTTTAATTTTTAATTTTTAATTTTTAATTTTTAATTTTTAATTTTTAATTTTTAATTTTTAATTTTTAATTTTTAATTTTTTAATTTTTAATTTTTAATTTTTAATTTTTAATTTTTAATTTTTAATTTTTAATTTTTAATTTTTAATTTTTAATTTTTAATTTTTAATTTTTAATTTTTAATTTTTAATTTTTAATTTTTAATTTTTAATTTTTAATTTTTAATTTTTAATTTTTAATTTTTAATTTTTAATTTTTAATTTTTAATTTTTACTTTTTAATTTTTAATTTTTAATTTTTAATTTTTAATTTTTAATTTTTAATTTTTAATTTTTAATTTTTAATTTAAATTTTTAATTTTTAATTTTTAATTTTTAATTTTTAATTTTTAATTTTTAATTTTTAATTTTTAATTTTTAATTTTTAATTTTTAATTTTTAATTTTTAATTTTTAATTTTTAATTTTTAATTTTTAATTTTTAATTTTTAATTTTTAATTTTAATTTTTAATTTTTAATTTTTAATTTTTAGTTTTTAATTTTAATTTTTAAATTTTAATTTTTAATTTTTAATTTTTAATTTTTAATTTTTAATTTTTAATTTTTAATTTTTAATTTTTAATTTTTAATTTTTAATTTTTAATTTTTAATTTTTAATTTTTAATTTTTAATTTTTAATTTTAAATTTTTAATTTTTAATTTTTAATTTTTAATTTTTAATTTTTAATTTTTAATTTTTTAATTTTTAATTTTTAATTTTTAATTTTTAATTTTTAATTTTTAATTTTTAATTTTTAATTTTTAATTTATAATTTTTAATTTTTAATTTTTAATTTTTAATTTTTAATTTTAATTTTTAATTTTTAATTTTTAATTTTTAATTTTTAATTTTTAATTTTTAATTTTTAATTTTTAATTTTTAATTTTTAATTTTTAATTTTTAATTTTTAATTTTTAATTTTTAATTTTTAATTTTTAATTTTTAATTTTTAATTTTTAATTTTTAATTTTTAATTTTTAATTTTTAATTTTTAATTTTTAATTTTTAATTTTTAATTTTTAATTTTTAATTTTTAATTTTTAATTTTTAATTTTTAATTTTTAATTTTTAATTTTCAATTTTTAATTTTTAATTTTTAATTTTTAATTTTTAATTTTTAATTTTTAATTTTTAATTTTTAATTTTTAATTTTTAATTTTTAATTTTTAATTTTTAATTTTTAATTTTTAATTTTTTAATATTTAATTTTTAATTTTTAATTTTTAATTTTTAATTTTTAATTTTTAAATTTTTAATTTTTAATTTTTAATTTTTAATTTTTAATTTTTAATTTTTAATTTTTAATTTTTAATTTTTAATTTTTAATTTTTAATTTTTAATTTTTAATTTTTAATTTTTTAATTTTTAATTTTTAATTTTTAATTTTTAATTTTTAATTTTTAATTTTTAATTTTTAATTTTTAATTTTAAATTTTAAATTTTTAATTTTTAATTTTTAATTTTTAATTTTTAATTTTTAATTTTTAATTTTTAATTTTTAATTTTTAATTTTTAATTTTTAATTTTTAATTTTTAATTTTTAATTTTTAATTTTTAATTTTTAATTTTTAATTTTAATTTTTAATTTTTAATTTTTAATTTTTAATTTTTAATTTTTAATTTTTAATTTTTAATTTTTAATTTTTAATTTTTAATTTTTAATTTTTAATTTTTAATTTTTAATTTTTAATTTTTAATTTTTAATTTTTAATTTTTAATTTTTAATTTTTAATTTTTAATTTTTAATTTAATTTTTAATTTTTAATTTTTAATTTTTAATTTTTAATTTTTAATTTTTTAATTTTTAATTTTTAATTTTAATTTTTAATTTTTAATTTTTAATTTTTAATTTTTAATTTTTAATTTTTAATTTTTAATTTTAATTTTTAATTTTTAATTTTTAATTTTTAATTTTTAATTTTTAATTTTTAATTTTTAATTTTTAATTTTTAATTTTTAATTTTTAATTTTTAATTTTTAATTTTTAATTTTTAATTTTTAATTTTTAATTTTTAATTTTTAATTTTTAATTTTTAATTTTTAATTTTTAATTTTTAATTTTTAATTTTTAATTTTTAATTTTAATTTTTAATTTTTAATTTTTAATTTTTAATTTTTAATTTTTAATTTTTAATTTTTAATTTTTAATTTTTAATTTTTAATTTTTAATTTTTAATTTTTAATTTTTAATTTTTAATTTTTAATTTTTAATTTTTAATTTTTAATTTTTAATTTTTAATTTTTAATTTTTAATTTTTAATTTTTAATTTTTAATTTTTAATTTTTAATTTTTAATTTTTAATTTTTAATTTTTAATTTTTAATTTTTAATTTTTAATTTTTAATTTTTAATTTTAATTTTTAATTTTTAATTTTTAATTTTTAATTTTTAATTTTTAATTTTTAATTTTTAATTTTTAATTTTTAATTTTTAATTTTTAATTTTTAATTTTTAATTTTTAATTTTTAATTTTTAATTTTTAATTTTTAATTTTTAATTTTTAATTTTTAATTTTAATTTTTAATTTTTAATTTTTAATTTTTAATTTTTAATTTTTAATTTTTAATTTTTATTTTTAATTTTTAATTTTTAATTTTTAATTTTAACTTTTTAATTTTTTAATTTTTAATTTTTAATTTTTAATTTTTAATTTTTAATTTTTAATTTTTAATTTTTAATTTTTAATTTTTAATTTTTAATTTTTAATTTTTAATTTTTAATTTTTAATTTTTAATTTTTAATTTTTAATTTTTAATTTTTAATTTTTAATTTTTAATTTTAATTTTTAATTTTTAATTTTTAATTTTTAATTTTTAATTTTTAATTTTTAATTTTTAATTTTTAATTTTTAATTTTTAATTTTTAATTTTTAATTTTTAATTTTTAATTTTTAATTTTTAATTTTTAATTTTTAATTTTTAATTTTTAATTTTTAATTTTTAATTTTTAATTTTTAATTTTTAATTTTTAATTTTTAATTTTCAATTTTTAATTTTTAATTTTTAATTTTTAATTTTTAATTCTTAATTCTTAATTTTTAATTTTTAATTTTTAATTTTCAATTTTTAATTTTTAATTTTTAATTTTTAATTTTTAATTTTTAATTTTTAATTTTTAATTTTTAATTTTTAATTTTTAATTTTTAATTTTTAATTTTTAATTTTTAATTGTTAATTTTTAATTTTTAATTTTTAATTTTTAATTTTTAATTTTTTTTTCATTATTTATTTCTCATTTTTCATTTTTCATATTTCATTTTTAATTGTTTATTTTTCATTTTTTATTTTTCATTTTTAATTTTTTATTTTTCATTTTTCATTTTTCATATTTCATTTCTCATTTTTAATTTTTTATTTTAATTTTTTATTTTTCATTTTTCATTTTTTATTTTTTATTTTTTATTTTTTTTTTTTTTATTTTTTTTTTTTTTATTTTTTATTTTTTATTTATTTATTTATATTAACTACAATACAAAGTAAATTTGTATTCTAATTTGGGTCAAAAAATATATATTCATAAAGTATTTAAAAATTATTGCCTGAATGCAAGACTTTCTAATTATATGGCAACACCTTTAAAATTTTTTTTTGTTTTGATTTTATTTATAAACAAAAAATAAAAGCAGGAACAAAGGCTTATTGATGTGGCCTGATAAGAGCAACAACTCTTTGTGGTCTGTTTTAGGATAATGAAGTTATTGTTGTTGTATTTGTTACTGTCGTTTGTTGTTTACAACTCTGCCTTCGCACTGATGCTTCGTTTCTAGTTTTTCCTTTTAAAATTCTGTTGTGGTTTTCGCCAAACAAAATTCTTTTTTCTCTTGTTAAGTATTTCGTATATTTCGTACTTTTTTTTTTTTTTGTTAAGTAAATAAGTTTTTTGTTTTTAATGGTTTTTAATAGGATACTTACTACTCATCATTTATTTACTTTCTAACTAATAAAATCCTTTAGGACTTTTTTGTGCTCGCTTCGTATTTTAACAATGCACAGAAGAGTAAATATGTAGTTTTACAAACACGAACTATTTTGCCAATTATTATATGTACTCGTAATTAATGAAATAGTGGTTATTTAAAAGCGTTATCAATAATTTGTAGAAGAAAATAAGTAAATATAGTTTCTAATCAATTATTGTTTTATTTACAGTGTGATCTCTTTGGTTTTGTATTCCCATTTTCTGTACATACTGTACTAATTAAAAATGTGATGAAGTAATGAAACTTATACACAACGATTTAAAAAGTTGAAAGTTTAACTTTGTAAAATTTTATGTGGTAAATAAATTCCAAAATTAAACATCAACCTTCTTATGGAAAAGAGAAAAATATTTACATACACATACACACACACACATAAATATGTAGGTATGTTTAAAGGGTCAAGTGCTACTGAAAACTTATGGATTTTATTATAGCATAAGCTCAGCATGCCGATGAGTTGTATATTGCCGACATCTTGAGGAAAGTTTACAGTTTTGTTTTTTTGTTGGTAGCCAATTTTTAGGTTACTCTGCTTTTTGCTAGTGTGTAAACACTATATTGTGGTGCTAATTGATGTTACTTTTGTGGCTAATAATCCAAAGTAATTTAACTCATATAAAATTCGCTTAACGCTTAAGAGCATTGAGTAAACTTTTGCTTCATCACCATTAACAGCACCAAACAACCACTCGCATACATAAATACTTAGCACAGCATACCATAGCGATCCCTTAGCTAGAATGTATGGATGGAAAAGACTCTAGCATCATAATAATTCCAATCCACACACACACATAGACACACAGACACACACATACATCCATATACAAAATAGTCTAAAAGTTTGGACGAAAAAAGATTTTGCACACAAAATGCAAATTGTTTGACTTTCGAACTCATTAAAATAATTTCACGCTGACCAAACAGCTGTCAGAGTACAATAAAAACAAAAATCGCATGGAAGCAAACACACACAAACTGCAAAACTGACGGACTTTAAAGCCCTTACTCCTAGCGAATGTAACTTAGAGCACTAGTCCTTGCTATATCCTTGTGTATCTTTGTTAGTTTCATATCTCTATGAACGTACTTATATCTCGAGGGTCAAATGAACAAACTCACAAACTCATTCGTCTTGCTTTCGCTCTAACTGCGGACAAAAGTTATAAAGTAAAAAAGAAAATTGTGTTGTATGTACTTTATTGCAAGCAATTAAAGTTTTTCACTTTATTTTCTTTTCTATGTAGTTTTTTTTTTATTTTTTTGTTCTTTTGGG
The DNA here is from genome assembly GCA_963682025.1 of Cordilura impudica. Lineage (NCBI taxonomy): Eukaryota > Metazoa > Arthropoda > Insecta > Diptera > Scathophagidae > Cordilura > Cordilura impudica. Next base: position 51,191,561 of record OY821520.1, on the reverse strand, counting down.
TTTTAGGGTCTGTGCTCTATTGTTATGTTGGGTGAGTGTGTGCTAAAGTGACCTCAAACTCTGTTACCATTTTCATGTTGTTTTTGTTATTATGAATTTATGGTTAAATATCTTAAACAATTCTTATCGAAGTCCCTTTGGTGTCATTTTTTCATATTCGTATCTTTTAACTTTGATTTCTTAGCAAAAAGAAAGAAAGAATTTTTCTTTAAATAATTCTTTGTATGACTAAACCATAACTACGAGTGTTTATTCATAATTTATAATCTATCTTCAGTGTTTTCGTACCGTGGTACGATTAAAAAAAGTTAAGGATATTTTGGATCATTATTAGTTTTCCAAAACTACTTTAGAATCTGAATATCAGACGCTTTTTGGAGCTAATGATGTAGCCAATTATAAATTTTGCCATACATTTTTATGAGAATAAATCGAATTAAATTAATCAACAAGGTTTCAAATATTTTTGCTTGGTTCAAAAAAAAAAAAAAACATGTAGGAAAATTATAGTCGGTCTAGACTATACCCTATACCATGGTTTAGAGAGCCTATCTCTTCGGTCCAATTAATTCGACATAGAAAATAAGCACAAACCAAATTTGAGTGGCATTATTATTAATTTTTTTGGCTGCAGGTATGGAAAAGTTCATATCGGCTGCTATATTTATATGGGGACTAGGTCGCAAAATGGACCAATCCTGACCATATTTGGTAAAGTCACTTATATTTTGAAAAACTATACACAACCAAATTTGAGAAAAATCTGTGCAATATTTTTGTTTTTTGATAGATTTAAGCGAAGATCGGGAAGCAGCTCTATATGGGGCCTATGATTAAGAATAGTCCTATAGGGATTATTTTTGACTGCTGATTATTGAATACAATGAACACACACTAACCCAATTTGAATAAGATCAATGCGATAATTTCGATCTTATAGCAATTTATGTCGATTTCATAGGGGTCATTTGTATGGGCACTAGGTCTGAACATGGACAGCGTTCATCCCATGGCCGATGAAAGCTTATATAACAAATTTCATCAAAATATGCATATTTGCGACCTGTAGTTTGATTACAAGCTTTACATGGACACACAGACGGACGGACGGACGGACATCGCTAAAACGACTCAGAAAATGATTCTGAGCTGATCGGTATAATAAAAGATGGGTCTAGGTCAAATATTTTTGGTAATTACAAACAGCAGCACAAAGTCATTATACCTAAACCACATAGTGGTATAGGGTATAAAAAGAAAAAAAAAAAACAAGTAGGACTGTTAAATATAGCTATGTCTTAACATTTTAATAAAGTATCATTGTCTGGGGGTAAGAAATTCGAAGTCAGACTGAAAGTATAGTAAAATCTCCATAGAATTTGGCGTTCTCAGGTTTGTATTTCTCTTTTCATTCTTCAGCAAAATTGATGCTAAGGCTTTAAATAATAATAATTATTAATATATCCATGTAACAAATGGACCATCTATATGATACCATATACCATATGTTTAGAGAAAGGGTCCTGGTCCCAATTAATTTCATATTAATTTCAGGTATGAAAAAGTTCATATCGTATGCTATATTTATATGGGGACTAGGTCGAAAAATGGACAGATGCTGAATTCATTTGGTAAAGACACTTATTTTTTTTTTTTTGCAAAAACATATACAAATGAAATTTGAAAAAAATCTATGCAATAGTTTTGTGTTTTTTTTTTTTTTGATATATTAAAGTGAAGGTCGAAAAGCAGCATTACATGGGGGCTATGAATTAGAATTATCCTACAGAGTTTGTTTTTGGACTACTAGTTAGTGGGTGTAATAAACACACAAACCAAATTTGACTGGAATCTATATGATAATTAGGATCTTATGACAATTTATGTCTATCTCACATGGGGACTTATTAATGGGGACTAGGTCTGAACATGCACTTTTCAATAGCGTCCTATGGCCGATGAAAGTTTATATACCATATATATCTGCAACCTGTAGTTTGATTGCAAGGTTTTCATGGACACACAGACAAACGTACGGACGCACAGACAGACTGACGGATGGACAGACGGATATCGCTAAAACAATCGGTATAATAAAAGGTTAAATATTTTTGGTGGTTACAGCGTATTCAACGTATTCAACTCTTCTACTCTACTAATAAATAATAATCATACGCCCTGGTATGTTATTCAAAAAATTTATAAAAAAGGGAAATATTATTTTATTTTTAAGGATTCATTCGATAAAATTAGTCCAACTTGATATGCTGAAGCTATTTGCTAAAGATTGAAATGAGAACTTATAAATGGTTTTTGATATGAAAAACTGGGCTACATTAAGATAAAAAAAATTAAAAAAATTTACACTGACTTGTAATTTCATACCCCAGAATGGCGGTTACACTGTGTAATTAACCTGTAAATTCTAATACGATTTAAATTTAAAGTTAATTGTTTTATAATAATTTATTAATAGAAGATTCCAGCCCTCGAAATTCGAGTGCAAATTTTAGGAAATTTTATTTTTTCATTTAATAAATTATTGACCCTAAAGGTATGCTATTTCCAAAATAATTATAACAAATTTGATAAACACACATATAGCATTGCATAGTTTTATGCATGGGTTAGTAGCAATTTTAAATGAGCATAACTCCAACCAAATTTAAAAGTTATAAAATCAGTAAGTCTGGTGGACAGCTATAAAGAAATACCTTTCAAATAAGATACTTTTGGTGAAAATCCGGAGAAAACTGTTGAACAAATCATCGGCCACAAGAAATCGCTTTCCTATTAATGTTATAGATTTATTGTTTTTTTTCAACAAAGATGGGTTTTTAATGAAAAATTGTATTATTTTTATATTAATTATGTAGAAAAACTATTAAGATGCCTAAGTTTTCCATAAAATACCAAGGAAAAATTAATTTTTAATGCAATCGGCGTTAGAATACCCAAAGTCAAAGTAACGAATCATACTTCGCAATGTTTTGAGATCTTAAAAATTATGCGATATTTCAAAAAAGTTTAAAATTAGTTTTGACTAAAAATCTTTGCAATTTTAGTTTTGCCGTATATTAGTAAAATTTTAAATAATTTTATCTGAATTACAACAGCTTCAGTAGCTTCAATACCCTGTTTAAAGTAAGAACTTTCTATGTAGCTCCTCAAAATAGCCATCAACCGCAGACTCCACCTCTTTAATGTTGGCAAGTTTGGAAATAAAAATTAAACCGAACTTAAATTCATGGATTTTGGCCATCACAATAGCGGTTGTGTTAACCGGTGCATTGTCTTGATGAAACCAGTCTTGCCTTTTAGCCAATGGCGGCTTTTTTCCTCATAGCATAATATTGATTGTTGTTCGTTTTTCCCTCTTGAAGATAATAAATGAAACAGACACCAAGACCTTGCCTGCAAATGAAACTGTCTTCGCCTTCTCTGGACACGATTCTCCTATTTCAGTACACTGTTTTGACAGTGCCATTTTTGTTCTATTGTAAGTCCATCTTGCGGATAGTTTTCTCTTCTCCAAATTTTCGGTCAATATGCGGTGTATAGCACTTTCTGTAATGATAGCTCAAGCATCTTCAGCCGACAATCGTCCAATACCATTTTGTCGATTTTAGTTATCGTTTCTGACGTGGTTACCTCAAGAGGTCGACCACTACGGTATTTGTCTTGATAGCTCTTATGGCCTTGTTCAAGCTCTACCATCCAACATTTTGTAGTTGGAAACGAAGTAGCAGACTTTCTCAGAATAGATTCTGGTTCGGCTTTAATATTAGCTGGACTGAGACCATTTCAGTGCTGAGATCGTTTTCTTCTGATGGCTTAACAAAAAAATTCTTAACAAAGTGAAAGTTTGAAACGTAAAACATATATTTTATAAGGTTGCCATTTTCCACCAAATTAATTTTTTCAAACTACTGCCGCCATCTATACGTCAGGTTTGCTTGTTCTGGAACCACCCTCATTTCTCTATGGTCTCTTTTCATTTGTTTTGCTTTGAACTCCGAATGTTTACCTTTCATTATTAATTATTTAGGGTAACAGTTACCCTATTACCCTGTTTGAACCAGCTTCCTCAGTTGGAGTTAAGATAAACTGCTTAAAACCTCCTCTGGTGGCGCGGAATTCTGTTTTATTGTGGACAATGTTTTTCTTCTTCTTTGATTTAAATTTATAATCGGCCCACACTTTCATCCAACCAATGCCAGTTAATTTAAATTCTCTCCAATTTTATTCCACTCCTCTTTAATATTTATTTTTTTTAATCCTTTGTGAAACGCTTTAGTCAGGGTAAAAATACTAGTATAGTAAAACCACCATTGGGTTTGGCGTTCTCAGGCCTATCTTTTTTTATGACCTTTTATATATTTTCCTTATCTTAATTTATTGGACTAAGTTAATTGAATGAAATCTTAAATATATTTTAATTTTTCTCTTTTTTAAAACAATTTTTCGAATAACATAACAGAGCGTATAAATATAATTTATTAGTAGAGTAGAAGAGTTGAGTACGTATCAGTGATATTTTTAATATTGAGTCGAACATATATAAGTATTTTTAAACCCTATATGATTAGGGTATCATGACTTTGTGCTGATGTTTGTAACTACCAAAAATATTTAACCTTTTATTATACCGATTGACTTAGCGATGTCGGTCTGTCTATCCGTCAGTCTGTCTGTCCGTCCAAACGTCTGTCTACAAAGTACAGGTTTGCAGATATGTTTTGCGGTGAAATTTGGTAAGTAAGCTTTTATCGGCCATAGGACGCTATTGAAATTGTTGAAAATCAGTACATGTTCAGACCTAGTTCCCATACATATCACAAATATCATATTGATCCCGGTCAAATTTGGTGTGTTTGTGTTTATTACACCCATTAATAAGTAGCAAAAAAAAAACTCTGTATTTAAATCTATAAAAAAATCATGCGGAGTCCGATCACAGGGGAGTTGTGTAAGCATCTAGTATTAAAGATTTGTTTATGGCACTTTTTTAAAATCAAACATAAAGCGTCATCTATGTATCGCTTATAGCAAGCAACTGCAGGGGCCCTGCTAATATAAAAACATTTATTATTATTTATTATTTCAATGGTTAATTTTTAATTTTTCATTTTTCATTTATCAGTTTTCAGTTTTCATTTTTAATTTTTTTTATTTTTCATTTTTCACTTCATTTTTCATTTTTAATTTTTCATTTTTCACTTTTCGCTTTTCACTTTTCATTTTAAATTTTTTATTTTTCATTTTTCAGTTTTCATTTTTCATTTTTCATTTTCGATTTTCCATTTTTCATTTTTCATTTTTCATTTCTCATTTCTTACTTTTCATTTTTCATTTTTCATTATTTTTAATTCTTAATTTTTGATTTTTAATTTTTAATTTTTAATTTTTAATTTTTAATTTTTAATTTTTAATTTTTAATTTTTAATTTTTAATTTTTAATTTTTAATTTTTAATTTTTAATTTTTAATTTTTAATTTTTAATTTTTAATTTTTAATTTTTAATTTTTAATTTTTAATTTTTAATTTTTAATTTTTAATTTTTAATTTTTAATTTTTAATTTTTAATTTTTAATTTTTAATTTTTAATTTTTAATTTTTAATTTTTAATTTTTAATTTTTAATTTTTAATTTTTAACTATTAATTTTTAATTTTTAATTTTTAATTTTTAATTTTTAATTTTTAATTTTTAATTTTTAATTTTTAATTTTTAATTTTTTATTTTTATTTTTAATTTTTAATTTTTCATTTTTAATTTTTAATTTTTAATTTTTAATTTTTTTTTCAATTTTTAATTTTTAATTTTTAATTTTTAATTTTTAATTTTTAATTTTTAATTTTTAATTTTTAATTTTTAATTTTTAATTTTTAATTTTTAATTTTTAATTTTTAATTTTTAATTTTTAATTTTTAATTTTTAATTTTTAATTTTTAATTTTTAATTTTTAATTTTTAATTTTTAATTTTTAATTTTTAATTTTTAATTTTTAATTTTTAATTTTTAATTTTTAATTTTTAATTTTTAATTTTTAATTTTTAATTTTTAATTTTTAATTTTTAATTTTTAATTTTTAATTTTTAATTTTTAACTATTAATTTTTAATTTTTAATTTTTAATTTTTAATTTTTAATTTTTAATTTTTAATTTTTGATTTTTAATTTTTAATTTTTAATTTTTAATTTTTAATTTTTAATTTTTAATTTTTAATTTTTAATTTTTAATTTTTAATTTTTAATTTTTAATTTTTAATTTTTAATTTTTAATTTTTAATTTTTAATTTTTAATTTTTAATTTTTAATTTTTAATTTTTAATTTTTAATTTTTAATTTTTAATTTTTAATTTTAAATTTTTAATTTTTAATTTTTAATTTTTAATTTTTAATTTTTAATTTTTAATTTTTAATTTTTAATTTTTAATTTTTAATTTTTAATTTTTAATTTTTAATTTTTAATTTTTAATTTTTAATTTTTAATTTTTAATTTTTAATTTTTAATTTTTAATTTTTAATTTTTAATTTTTAATTTTTAATTTTTAATTTTTAATTTTTAATTTTTAATTTTTAATTTTTAATTTTTAATTTTTAATTTTTAATTTTTAATTTTTAATTTTTAATTTTTAATTTTTAATTTTTAATTTTTAATTTTTAATTTTTAATTTTTAATTTTTAATTTTTAATTTTTAATTTTTAATTTTTAATTTTTAATTTTTAATTTTTAATTTTTAATTTTTAATTTTTAATTTTTAATTTTTAATTTTTAATTTTTAATTTTTAATTTTTAATTTTTAATTTTTAATTTTTAATTTTTAATTTTTAATTTTTAATTTTTAATGTTTAATTTTTAATTTTTAATTTTTAATTTTTAATTTTTAATTTTTAATTTTTAATTTTTAATTTTTAATTTTTAATTTTTAATTTTTAATTTTTAATTTTTAATTTTTAATTTTTAATTTTTAATTTTTAATTTTTAATTTTTAATTTTTAATTTTTAATTTTTAATTTTTAATTTTTAATTTTTAATTTTTAATTTTTAATTTTTAATTTTTAATTTTTAATTTTTAATTTTTAATTTTTAATTTTTAATTTTTAATTTTTAATTTTTAATTTTTAATTTTTAATTTTTAATTTTTAATTTTTAATTTTTAATTTTTAATTTTTAATTTTTAATTTTTAATTTTTAATTTTTAATTTTTAATTTTTAATTTTTAATTTTTAATTTTTAATTTTTAATTTTTAATTTTTAATTTTTAATTTTTAATTTTTAATTTTAAATTTTTAATTTTTAATTTTTAATTTTTAATTTTTAATTTTTAATTTTTAATTTTTAATTTTTAATTTTTAATTTTTAATTTTTAATTTTTAATTTTTAATTTTTAATTTTTAATTTTTAATTTTTAATTTTTAATTTTTAATTTTTAATTTTTAATTTTTAATTTTTAATTTTTAATTTTTAATTTTTAATTTTTAATTTTTAATTTTTAATTTTTAATTTTTAATTTTTAATTTTTAATTTTTAATTTTTAATTTTTAATTTTTAATTTTTAATTTTTAATTTTTAATTTTTATTTTTTAATTTTTAATTTTTAATTTTTAATTTTTAATTTTTAATTTTTAATTTTTAATTTTTAATTTTTAATTTTTAATTTTTAATTTTTAATTTTTAATTTTTAATTTTTAATTTTTAATTTTTAATTTTTAATTTTTAATTTTTAATTTTTAATTTTTAATTTTTAATTTTTAATTTTTAATTTTTAATTTTTAATTTTTAATTTTTAATTTTTAATTTTTAATTTTTAATTTTTAATTTTTAATTTTTAATTTTTAATTTTTAATTTTTAATTTTTAATTTTTAATTTTTAATTTTTAATTTTTAATTTTTAATTTTTAATTTTTAATTTTTAATTTTTAATTTTTAATTTTTAATTTTTAATTTTTAATTTTTAATTTTTAATTTTTAATTTTTAATTTTTAATTTTTAATTTTTAATTTTTAATTTTTAATTTTTAATTTTTAATTTTTAATTTTTAATTTTTAATTTTTAATTTTTAATTTTTAATTTTTAATTTTTAATTTTTAATTTTTAATTTTTAATTTTTAATTTTTAATTTTTAATTTTTAATTTTTAATTTTTAATTTTTAATTTTTAATTTTTAATTTTTAATTTTTAATTTTTAATTTTTAATTTTTAATTTTTAATTTTTAATTTTTAATTTTTAATTTTTAATTTTTAATTTTTAATTTTTAATTTTTAATTTTTAATTTTTAATTTTTAATTTTTAATTTTTAATTTTTAATTTTTAATTTTTAATTTTTAATTTTTAATTTTTAATTTTTAATTTTTAATTTTTAATTTTTAATTTTTAATTTTTAATTTTTAATTTTTAATTTTTAATTTTTAATTTTTAATTTTTAATTTTTAATTTTTAATTTTTAATTTTTAATTTTTAATTTTTAATTTTTAATTTTTAATTTTTAATTTTTAATTTTTAATTTTTAATTTTTAATTTTTAATTTTTAATTTTTAATTTTTAATTTTTAATTTTTAATTTTTAATTTTTAATTTTTAATTTTTAATTTTTAATTTTTAATTTTTAATTTTTAATTTTTAATTTTTAATTTTTAATTTTTAATTTTTAATTTTTAATTTTTAATTTTTAATTTTTAATTTTTAATTTTTAATTTTTAATTTTTAATTTTTAATTTTTAATTTTTAATTTTTAATTTTTAATTTTTAATTTTTAATTTTTAATTTTTAATTTTTAATTTTTAATTTTTAATTTTTAATTTTTAATTTTTAATTTTTAATTTTTAATTTTTAATTTTTAATTTTTAATTTTTAATTTTTAATTTTTAATTTTTAATTTTTAATTTTTAATTTTTAATTTTTAATTTTTAATTTTTAATTTTTAATTTTTAATTTTTAATTTTTAATTTTTAATTTTTAATTTTTAATTTTTAATTTTTAATTTTTAATTTTTAATTTTTAATTTTTAATTTTTAATTTTTAATTTTTAATTTTTAATTTTTAATTTTTAATTTTTAATTTTTAATTTTTAATTTTTAATTTTTAATTTTTAATTTTTAATTTTTAATTTTTAATTTTTAATTAATTTTTAATTTTTAATTTTTAATTTTTAATTTTTAATTTTTAATTTTTAATTTTTAATTTTTAATTTTTAATTTTTAATTTTTAATTTTTAATTTTTAATTTTTAATTTTTAATTTTTAATTTTTAATTTTTAATTTTTAATTTTTAATTTTTAATTTTTAATTTTTAATTTTTAATTTTTAATTTTTAATTTTTAATTTTTAATTTTTAATTTTTAATTTTTAATTTTTAATTTTTAATTTTTAATTTTTAATTTTTAATTTTTAATTTTTAATTTTTAATTTTTAATTTTTAATTTTTAATTTTTAATTTTTAATTTTTAATTTTTAATTTTTAATTTTTAATTTTTAATTTTTAATTTTTAATTTTTAATTTTTAATTTTTAATTTTTAATTTTTAATTTTTAATTTTTAATTTTTAATTTTTAATTTTTAATTTTTAATTTTTAATTTTTAATTTTTAATTTTTAATTTTTAATTTTTAATTTTTAATTTTTAATTTTTAATTTTTAATTTTTAATTTTTAATTTTTAATTTTTAATTTTTAATTTTTAATTTTTAATTTTTAATTTTTAATTTTTAATTTTTAATTTTTAATTTTTAATTTTTAATTTTTAATTTTTAATTTTTAATTTTTAATTTTTAATTTTTAATTTTTAATTTTTAATTTTTAATTTTTAATTTTTAATTTTTAATTTTTAATTTTTAATTTTTAATTTTTAATTTTTAATTTTTAATTTTTAATTTTTAATTTTTAATTTTTAATTTTTAATTTTTAATTTTTAATTTTTAATTTTTAATTTTTAATTTTTAATTTTTAATTATTAATTTTTAATTTTTAATTTTTAATTTATAATTTTTAATTTTTAATTTTTAATTTTTAATTTTTAATTTTTAAGTTTTAATTTTTAATTTTTAATATTTAATTTTTAATTTTTAATTTTTAATTTTTAATTTTTAATTTTTAATTTTTAATTTTTAATTTTTAATTTTTAATTTTTAATTTTTAATTTTTAATTTTTAATTTTTAATTTTTAATTTTTAATTTTTAATTTTTAATTTTTAATTTTTAATTTTCAATTTTTAATTTTTAACTTTTAATTTTTAAGTTTTAAGTTTTAATTTTTAATTTATAAATTTAAATTTTTAATTTTTTATTTTTAATTTTTTATTTTTAATTTTTAATTTTTAATTTTTAATTTTTTAAAACGTTTTTATAACGCTTTTCGCTATCTCATTTTTTTCTCTCCAAAAACTTCCTAATCTTTTCACCAATACAATCGTGCCTCACACCGTTTTTGTCTTACTCTGTTCTTGTGATTGTATTGTGAAATAGCTTTTTACCCCCCTGAGCGTATAGATGTTTACACATAAAAAAAAAACAGAAATATTTCACAGACTTTTCTGAAATCTGTCGGTTTTTCGACCTAGACCTCATATAAATATAGCATACGATATGAACTACTGGAAAAAAGTTAATAACAATGCCTTTTAAATTTGGTTTATTGTTATTTTCTTTATCCAATTAGTTGGACCAAGGACCCTTTCTCTAAGCACATATTATATGATATCGTATGATCGGTAATGTTTATTTCTTTATTCTATTTTCTACGTAGATATGAATGAAATAAGAATTCATCAATGGTTCTTGATTAATACCTGAAAACCTAAACAAACAAACATCTAGATAAATAAGAAATATAATAATGTTATCTTTAATAAGCTAATGTGGCCTGAATTTTTTATGTAAATAAAAACAAATTTGATTTACAATTTTGGTCCCGACGTTTCGTCGATTATTTGTCGACTTCTTCTGGGGTTTGTCTATTTATTTGAAGATATAAAAAACATATTAATACACTTCCTTACACCATATAGTATGTGTCATAAACTTACAATTGAATTGTTTAAATTTAAAACATAATAAAAATATATTTCACACAAAACGTAAAACATAAAAACAACATCTTAACATTCAAACACGTATTAATTTAATAACACAGCTTAACTAATAGCGACAATGTAACTTGCATTTATATTGCTGGTATCTTCTTTCAAATTCATCGTCCGTTTTATATTTTGTTGTATATACAAACTTTCTTTGGTATATCTCTTTCTTTCTCTATTTTCCTTGTCTAGTATTCTAATCGTTTCAAAATTAGCTATATGACCTGTTTTAAATATATGTTGCGCCAAAGCTGTTGTTTCTCTCCTCTTGGCGATGTCTAGTTGATGTTCTCCCATTCTCGTAGCTAAAGCTCTCTTTGTTGTTCCTATGTATATTAAATCACATTTCTGATTGTCATTTCCCTTGCATGCTATTTCATACACTACGTTATTTTTTTGTTGTTTTTCTATAGGTGCCTTGACATTTGTGAATATTGCGCTTAGTGTTTGGTTGGGTTTGTAGGCAAAATTAATGTTATTGTTTTTAATTGTATTTCTCATGTTTCTGTTGTCTGTTAAGCCAGGGATGTATTGTACACTGTAAAACTTTATATCCTTATTTTCTTCAGTGTTGTCACGTTGGTTGTTATTTTTTAATCGCTGTTTTATTTCTTCTATTAGAGACCTTATGATGTTATTGGGAAAACTGTTTTCCATTAATATCTGGTGTATTTTCTTAATGTTTTTAACGTGGAATTGTTGGTCGCTAATTTTAAGAATTCTTTCAATGAGATTTTTTGCCGTATTTAATATTTGATGTTTTGGTTGGGTTGCATTATAATTCATGAGTCTCCCCGATGCTGTTTCTTTGGCATACCAGTCAAAATTAATATTATTTGAGGATCTATGTAATCTTGTATCTAAATATGTTATGGTATTTTCTTTTTCTATTTCAATAGTGAATTTAATCTTTGGATGTTGGTTGTTTAAAGTGTTCAATATATCATCTTGGTCTTCTTTATTCACAATGGCTAAGATGTCATCTACATATTTAGTTATGTATTTGATGTGGATGTTTTTGTCTTTTAATTCCATTATAACGTCGTCAAGTAAGCTATCGAGAACTATATCGGCTATTGTGGGCGATAGTGGGTTGCCCATTGGCATACCAAAGATTTGGTTATACAATTTTTTGTTATAAATAAAATAATTATTTTCAGTTAGGCAAAAATTAAGAATCTCCATGAATTTGGAACTAGGAATTTTTGTAAAATTTTTAATTATGTACCATTTTTTCATAATATTTTTGATGGCAGTATGCACTGGAATATTGGTGAATAGTGAAACCACATCAAATGAAACCAATATCTCGCTATCTTCAACTTTGAAATTTTTTAGGTTATTTTTCAATTCTATAGAATTTTTAATGTTATAATCTTTAGATATTATATGTTTGAGAATTTGTCCTATATATTTGGAAGATACCAGCAATATAAATGCAAGTTACATTGTCGCTATTAGTTAAGCTGTGTTATTAAATTAATACGTGTTTGAATGTTAAGATGTTGTTTTTATGTTTTACGTTTTGTGTGAAATATATTTTTATTATGTTTTAAATTTAAACAATTCAATTGTAAGTTTATGACACATACTATATGGTGTAAGGAAGTGTATTAATATGTTTTTTATATCTTCAAATAAATAGACAAACCCCAGAAGAAGTCGACAAATAATCGACGAAACGTCGGGACCAAAATTGTAAATCAAATTTGTTTTTATTTACATAAAAAATTCAGGCCACATTAGCTTATTAAAGATAACATTAAAAAGAAATATAATAGGTCATGGTCTGGAAGCGCCCTAATACTTTAAACCTGACTTGGAATTGCTGTCCCCCAGACAGTGACACCGAAATTGTACCACAGTGTTATTAAAACAACTTTCATTATTTGAGAGTTTTAAAAAATTATCTACTTTTAATGCCCACAGTCCAAAGTAAACAATCGACAGCATTTTCTTATGCTTAATATATCTCAAGGCTTTACTTAGTTTTTTCCTGTTCTATAGTCATATTTTTATCCTTTCTTTTTCTTTTTTGTTGCTACCATTGTAATCTTTTGAGAATATCACTTTGAAAAGTAAAATAATAAAAAATATATTGTATATGTATATATAAAAGTTGCAATATCTTGTCAAACATTAATTTTTTCTTGTTTTATTTGAAACAATATTTTTTCTTTAAGAAATGAAAAAAAAAAGTAATTTGAAAGTTTTATTACTTTTTGCCTTATCATCTTTCAAGGGAGGTTTGTTGCTTGAATATTGTCATGTACATTATAATTTCTTTCTATAACAATAGAAAAATAAAATAAGAAAAAACAAAAAACAAAAATAATAATAAAATAGTAAAAGAATGATATGATAGGAAGAACAAAAGAATGTTGGGTTACCATCAACAATCAGTTGCAGAGTGATAGAATGCAATTTATATTTTATACTCAGCAAAGTTGCTTATACGCATTATTACGAGTATTTTAATGAAAATGTCATAATCATTTAAATCGGGCAGTTTAAGAAGGAACATCTTGGTCAAGATTGTGTTTTTTATGTTATGGAGATTTACATAGACATGAAGTTGAAGTTGAGAGGAGGGTCGCAATTTTATCCATTAACAATACGTATTTTTTTATTTTTTTATTTGATGAAATGATAAAATCTTATTTAAAATGAACATATAAGTTTCCGTAACAACATCTGGTCAATGTCTCATTATACACATCCCCTCAACACATTTAAAGCGGAAAACAATCGTTCCAATTAAAATGATCACATGAATATTCAGTTTTGTCAATGACACACAAAAAATAAAAAACATACATTTACATGCCACCGTTTTTAGAACAACTAAGAGGCACAGCCAAAGACAAAGCCATTCTTTTTATATTTTATTATTACTTTTTCTTTTTTTTTTTTTTGGTTATCATTAGCAACAATCATACATGAGGCTCATAAATTAGTTTCATTGAAATTTTCACACATCCTTTTATGCCAAATTAAATGTGATTAATTGACATAATGATATGAAATTACCCAAAATATTTGCAACGTCCAATCACAAAATAAAAAAACAAAAAAAAAAAAAAAATGAATACGAGTACGTTGGCAAAACGGCAGTTACAATTGAAAAATGGTCTATACATAGTTACCAACTAAAGAAGCCACTTTGTTCTTTTTAACATGTTTTGAAGCAGCTACTTTGGGTTGTTTCATCAGCACGCTTAACGCTGGTTTTTTTTATCAATGATTTACTGCTTGTACCATAAGAAAACGAAGACGACGAATAACAAACTTCAGTCAATAAAATAGAATTTCTTCTTCTTATTCATGCTATATTTTATTGGTTGCCAGAAATGCGTTTTCCACTGTTGCAAAATGCCACATTATAAGTTGCGTTGCAAATTGAAAGCATGATCGCCACAACCACAATTTCCAATATGTACGAGTACTCGTATAGTGACAGCAGCAGCAGCAGCTACAAAAAAAAAAAAAAACAATCAATGAATTCGTATTGGTCGTACGTACGAGTATTTAGAGGCCAAACATGAGTCTCCCTCTGCGGCGTTTTACTAATAAATTTCTCTAATCTGACACGATCTCTAAAGTTGATCAGTGTTGCCAATGCCTAAGTGACTGTTAGCCACCAGTTAGTTATTGCTGTTCTTATTATTATTGCTTTTTATTTTTTAGTTTTTACAAGCTCTGTTTGCCAAACTGCACTATGGGATAAAAGACCAAACCCCGCGACGTTTTTCTTTGTGCTGATGTTTGTAACTAACAGAAATATTTGACCTAGACTCATTTTTTAATATAACGATCGACTCAGAATTACGTTCTGAGTTGCTATAGCGACGTCCGTCCGTCCGTAACTCTGTCTGTCTGTCCGACTGTGGATCCATGTAAACCTTGTAATCAGACAACAGATCGAAAATTTGATTATATTTTAATGCAATTTGGTATATGAGATCCTATCGGCCATATGACGAAATCTGTTGAAATTGGTGAAAATCGGTGCATGTTCACATCTAGGCCCCATACAAATGATCCCTATGAGATCGACTAAAATTGCCATAAGAACCAAATTATTGACATCTCGTCTAATTGGGTTTGTGTGTATTTATTATATCCATTAATCAATAGTCCAAAAATAAACCGTATAGCCCCATATAAAGTTGGAATATGGAATTTTCACTTAAACCTATCAAAAACAAAAATGTTGCACAGAATTTTCTCAAATTTCGTTTTTATATGTTTTTCCAAAAAATAAGTGACTTGACATATATGGTCAGGATCAATCCATATATCGATCTAGTCCCCATATAAATATAGCATCCGATATGAAGCATTTCAAATCTGCAGGCAAGAAAATTAATAAAAATTCCACTCAGATTTGGCTTATGCTTATTTTTTATACCCAATTATTTAGATCTGAGACCAATTCCCTAAATGCATGATATAAGGTATCTGTTGTGGGTTGATCTCACTCCGTATGCTGCAATTTTATTAACAAGCCCGTTAAGCCAAAAATGAGCCTATCGCTGAACATAATTGAACCTGAGTTGCGCGAAATGATTTTCAAAGTAAATTTGGATTATTCGATAGCATTGTTCAAGCGTGAGTATATTGAACATGTGAAAAATTGAGCGCAGTATTACAGTTCGTTTGACAGCTAACCCGTAAGCTCTATCAAAACAAAAAAGGATTTTTTATACAATTTTTTTATTAAGTCATTGTGGAAATTTGTCTATCAAATAACGTCAAACCTGAGAGAAGAGCATATTTTATTTAGAAAGTGGTCAATATCGGTCAAGTAGTACTAAAACGACGCCTCAATTTTGGTTGGAATGGTTTACATTTTTTAATGAGTTATCTATGAATATAGTCGCTTAAAGACAATTTAGACAAAAAGCAAAAAGACCAAGTTGTTATTATACTCCCTTTATTTGTAAATTTATTTACTATCATGTAATTAATATATAATTGATTGAGTGAAAAAATTAATGTCAAAAATCACGAGTTTGCCTGCAAAGTTTCAGCTAGATTGGATCACGGGAAAAGGGTTAAAAATCCATCCAAAGTTTTGTCGACACGCAGACAAGCAGACGCTATGAGTTAATATAAAGGGAGTAATTAAAAACCAATTTACACTTTTTAAAAATTTTAAAATTTTTGAAAACAAAATCTTTCTCTATATTAAAATTGAACTACTAATAGGTTTTTCCAAGTATTCTTAAGATTTTTTTTTTAAATAAACATCGCACAAAAAAACACATTTCTCTTAAAATTAGTCTGACAATTGGGTTACATTTGGGATTGAGTTTCTTTTGTTAACAAATTACATTTTTTGTCTTGCTAAGTTTTCATTTCGAGCCAGAAATAATTTCGTGTCGTCCGTGGTATTTTTCTATAAATTTCTGAAGAGCTGGAATGTCATTCCATTGAAAATAATTTAAAAAATTTGGACCCACGAAAAAATATATATTCTCGACCCTCATAATAAGCAGAGTTGAATAGCAGTGTCCGTCTGTCGGTCTGTGGAAATCTCGATCGCGCCTTCAATATCTTAGCTGAGTTTCTCATTTTAGGTGAAAATAATTCACTTAAGACCTTAGCAGATTGATATTTAAAATCGTCAAAATCGGCTTCATGGGTCCTGAGATTTAAAAGAAAATGTAAAAGCATTTGAAAAATATGAGTTTTGCTATCGTGTTCTTGCTGTGTTCTAAATTTTGCAATTTGTGTATGGTAGCTGTAATTTTAGGGTTATTGGTATCCTCACTTGGTACTTTGAACTGAGGGCTCATCTATACCGTATACCGCATACAAAGTGTACACAAAGCGTACGTTGAGCATGACGAAACCCTAGAACACTCCCTTTGTTATTGTCCTGCATTTGCGGGAACAAGGGTCAGACATCTTTCCAACGATATCATACCAGGCCTAGCGGGTCTTAGGGGGATACGCTGGAAAACACCTAAGAAATCTGCTGACGAAACCGAATTTATAAGCTAATAAAGGCGTAGATAACCGGACGAACATGGAGACGTTCAACAACCACAACAAGCTGACTTTTTGGCTTAAGTGCGAAACCGCTTTAAGTTTTCTTTTTTTTGAAATTTATTTATTTTGTTAACACCAAATATAGCGGAAGCGTTTGCAAATTAGAGGAATCAGAACTTTTAGAAATTGAATTACTTCATTCAATGAGTGATCATTATTGAGCAGAGACATCAAATTTATAGAAGTTTAAACAAGTAAAAAAATTATAGTCGGTCTAGACCGACTATACGATACCCTATACCATGCGTTTAGAAACCCTATCTCTTAGGCCCAACTAACTGGACATTGAAAATAAGCAAAAACCAAATTTGAGTGGGATTTTTATTAATTTTTTTGGCTGCAGATATGAAAAAGTTCATATCGGATGCTATATCTATAAAGGGACTAGGTCCAAAAATGGACCGATCCTGATCATGTTTGGTAAAGTCTCTTTTATTTTGCAAAAATATGTACAAACAAAATTTGAGAAGAATCAGTGCAATATTTTTGTTTTTAATTGATTTAAGTGAAGATCGGGAAGCAGCTCTATATGGGGTCAAAGGGATCATTTTTGGACTACTCATTAGTGGATGTAATGAACGCATACAAACCCAATTTGAGTAAGATCTGTATGACAATTTGGATCTTATGGCAATTTATGTCGATTTCATATGGGTAATTTGTATGGGGGCTAGGTCTGAACATTTACCGATTCTCACCAATTTCAATAGCGATCATCCAATGACCGATAAAGGCTTATATACCAAATTTCATCAAAATATATTCATATTTGCGACCTGCAGTTTGATTACAAGCTTTACATGGACACACAGACGGACGGACGGACGGACGGACATTGTTAAATCAACTCAGAAAGTGATTCTGATTCGATCGGTATAATTAAAGATGGGTCTAGGTCAAATATTTTTGGTTGTTACAAACAGCAGCACAAAGTCATTATACCCAAACTACATAGTGGTATAGGGTATAAAAATGGAAAATGGATGCGATGCACCGTGGCGCCATTTGAGTTTTTTCGTTGCAAAAATCATATCTTTTGAACCGAATAACATAATTGAACAGTTTAAACAGCAAATGATAGATAACTGTTCAATTTTCTGTAAAATATTCATCACAATTCGTAAGAGAAGGTATATCTAAAAGACTAATCATTTCTAAACTATAATTATTTTCTAACTCTATTCGTGACTTCACATGCCGCAGGGAAGAAATAAGTGGATCGGAAGATGCTGCCAACATGTTGAAGAGGTCCTCATTTTGCCTTACCCTTAATGCTTTGAATGTGTTCTTCAATCTATATTTTTTATAAAATTTGTTAAGAGACTCCTATGCTCCGTATGCAGTGGTCGTGAATTTATTTTGGCTTGCGTAATATGCTTGTATCCTGGTAAAACGTCAGCCCCGTGTCGCATCAAGGATGCCCGTAGTATCTCATATTTTTCTTTGGAAAGTTGTAAGTCCATAAACAAGGCCAAGGCTTCTTCGGAACCATATTTTTTAATGTGTGCGTTTGTGGGCTTGGGAATGCTTTCCTTAATCCTTTTTAATGGCAGTGGGCTTGCATCAGCAACAGATTTTGTAATCAGCGACCTAACTCTTTCACTATCCTTTGTATATTTAATAGACAGCGAGTCCGATAAATGCTTCGTGGTCAAGTCATTGGTGGCATCGGCAAGTTTCCTCTTTCTTGTGAAAATTGAACAGATGTGGTGGGTTTATCTACTGCCAATGTATGGTGTCTTCATTAAGCCAGTCCTCGTATTTGGAGTTGAAGTTCTGAATGGTTCGATTAGATTTCACCCATTTTGCCTTAATATTTGCATATATCAGATAAAAATTATTTTTTATAATTTCGCTTCTCTGAATATTTCCGTATAAGCTGTCAAGTTCTTCTAAAGCAGCTTCCGTGAAAAACTTTGGTGTGGTTGACCTTCTAAACAGTTCAAATAATTTTAAATTGTTCAACGCCATGTTTTCAGTACTTGTTGCGCCAACTTTCAGTCGTAGACTAATCCAGGCATTATGAATATTTTGCAATATAGGCTTATGCTACCATGCCTAAAAATTTACCTGTTCCCTGCATACATATGGATTTAGGCTGAATTATGCAATTTTGATATTATGCTCGTGTCTAAATAAGATTTGTGCCTATCTGGAGGGACCATAAGTCAATATTGTTCTTGACCATTTGTACTCCAAAGTAATTTTTAAGTGGGGTGCGTATCTGCGAATTTCAATGAGTAGTTTTTTGTGCATCCTTGTCTGTAACAGAATATTGGGAGTAGACTTTGGCAGAGGCTCACAGGTAGACAACCGACTTAAAATGCAGTTTTCAAACTATTAGATCAAACTACTGTCAGTCAAAACATGTACAATTTCTGCAACCATGTCTTTTTAACCTTTTTTACCTCTAGAAGCCAAACGGGCACGTACGGGCAAATAAAACCTTTTGAATTATGTAAAGATATAATCAAAGAACATGTTTTGCAAATATGGCAAATATAGAAAAATATAGATTTTTTTTTATTTTCCGTCAAAGTTGAAAAATAGTGAAAAAACGGGTAGTTTTTAAATAATGATTTACCAGGAGAAACACAAAGCAAAGAGTTAATTATACCCTATACCACTATGTGGTTTGGGTATAATGACTTTGTGCTGCTGTTTGTAACAACCAATAATATTTGACCTACACCCATCTTTAATTATACCGATCGAATCAGAATCACTATCTGATTCGATTAAACGATGTCCGTCCGTCTGTCCGTCTGTGTGTCCATGTAAAGCTTGTAATCAAACTGCAGGTCGCAAATATGAATATATTTTGATGAAATTTGGTATTTGATCTTTTATCGGCCATGGGATGAATGCTATTGAAATTGGTGAGAATCGGTCCATGTTCAGACCTAGCCCCCGTACAAATGACCCCTATGAAATCGACATAAATTGCCATAAGATCCAAATTGTCATATAGATCTTACTCAAATTGGGTTTGTATGCGTTTATTACATCCATTAATGAGTAGTCTAAAAATGATCCCTGGGACAACTGTTAGTTATAGGCCCCACATAGAGCTGCTTCCCGATCTTCACTTAAATCTATCAAAAACAAAAATATTGCACTGATTCTTTTCAAATTTTGTTTGTATATATTTTTGCAAAATACAAGAGACCAAACATGGTCAGGATCGGTCCATTTTTGGGCCTAGTCCCCATAGAGGTATAGCATCAGATATGAACTTTTTCAGGGTCTCTAATCGCATGGTATAGGGTATCATATAGTCGGTCTCGACCGACTATAATTTTCTTACTTGTTTTTTTTTTATCATTATACATCTAATAAATACATCAATCAATATAAAAATAAGGCGATTCGTTACCTATTTTTCGTGATATTACACCTGAAATCGCAACAAATTGACTAAAAATTGTGTGTTTTTTTGAAAACCGAAAGTCGGTCAACTTTGAACGGTTATATCTTTCTAAACTAAAAATGTGATATTATTAAGAGTAGCATATTTGAAATCGTTGAAAAGTTTCCTATAACATGGGTTTATTCAAAACTTCGTCGGCGCACATGAAAATTTTGATTTTTGCAACCTCGTTTGCTCTACGGGCGCCACTGTGCGACGTTTAAAATTGTGCCGCAAGGTTGCTTTAAGCAACTGCTTATAGTACATGTGTGGCCTATTGGGATTAACAGGTAATTATTGTACATACGTAGATCAAATTTATCATAAGACTTTTCACTGAGCTGTGTTCCGCGAGCGAGTCGCGTCCGCGTCCGCGCGTTTGGCAGCTACACCCGTGCTGCCGCGCAGTTGTCGTCAACTTATTTTAATCGCCAAAATATATTTTTCAGATCATTACGATATTTAGCTAAGCTGTATTCGCGAGTGCATCGCGTCACGTCTGCGTCCGCGCACCGCTTCCGCCCACCGCAATGATGCTATTGAAAAGAATACAGATTTTAAATGCGTTTACTGCAGGACAGATATTGAGAGCAGTATGCAAATTTTCACTTAAATAAATATTTAACAAAATTCATGAAATAAAAATATGGAAAAATTTAAGAATGAATTTGCGGAGTAAGTTCTTTTTTTATTTAGTTTTTAGAAGAATTGGGCAATTTGTTCATATCTTTTGGGGACCTTTTTCTAAATTTCGGGAATTTTTTCATCGTGAAGTTATTTTCGTGTGTACCAAATTTCAGAAAAATCCGTCGAAAAATTTAAAATCCGTGTAGAGAACAAATATACCAAACATCAGTTAATGAATTTTATATAAAAAGTGGGCGTAAAAGTAGGCGTGGCTGGTAAAACCATCCCTGGAGTATGTACTAAATTTCGGAGAAAGTCCATCAAAAATGCAAATTTCTATAGCGAACAAATATACCAAAAAAACAGAAAATTATTTATATAGAAAAGGTGGGCGTAAAAGTAGGCGTGGCCAGTAAGAAGCAAACGGTGACCTACGCAGAGAGATCCGTTAAAAAATAAAAGTTTGAATAGCGACCAAATATACCAAAAACAAAAAATTAATTATATACAAAAAGTGGGCGTAAAAGTAGGCGTGGCCGGTAAGAAGCATATGCCGACATTCCCTGGAGTATAGTGGTTATGTATACCAAATTTTTCAGAGAAATACTTTGAAAAATAAAAATTTTTATAGCGAACAAATATACCAAAAAAACAGAAAATGAATTTTATATCAAAAGTGGGCGTGGCGACCTTACCTGGAGTACAGCGATCGTGTGTATCGAATTTCAAAGAAATCCGTTGAAAAATAAAAATTTGTATTGCGGTCAAACAAACAAAGAAACAGAAAATGAATTTTATATATATGGATTATTTCAACCGTTTAATTTTCAATTTTTCGTTTTTCATTTTTATTTTTTAATTTTAATTTTTCTTTTTTCGTTTTTCGTTTTTGGTTTTGCATTTTTCATTTTTTATTTTTAATTTTTCATTTTTTATTTTTCATTTTAATTTTTCAATTTTCAATTTTAATTTTTCATTTTTCACTTTCCATTTTCTATTTTTTTTCATCTTTTATTTTTAATTTTTCATTTTGCATTTTAAATTTTTCAATTTTCATTTTTAATTTTTAATTTCTTATTTTTAATTTTTCATTTTTCAAAACGTTTTTATAACGTTATTCGATTCCTCATTTTATCTCCAAACACTTCCTAATCTTTTCACTTCCTACCTCACATCGTTTTTGTCTTACTCTGTTTTTGTGATTGTATTGTGAAATCGACTTTTAACCCTCTGAGCGTATTTTAGTGTTCATATGTTAAACAACATCTTTAGTTAGTGTTAAACAACGTCTTTAATTGTTAAATTAAGGATACTAATAATTTTTCATGGCCCATAGTTTTCAGTATATAAATATGGCGAGGGGGGAGGGAGCCAATTGCTTCGTCTTATTATTTCACATGAAACAGATCTACGTGTAAAGCTAACTGCAATACAATATATTGAGCCAATACGTGAATGGGGTTGGCTATAATGATGTTGATAAGCTCAAGAGTTTCAGTTAATATATATGTAGCTACTGCTTAGCCATATAAAAAAACACACACATACAAGTATGAGAAAGGTAGATAGAAGCATAAAAAGCCGCCTTATTACTTAAAAAATATACTATTGACAATGAATCGCATAACATCACATCGCATCGCTTTTGGTATCGTTACACTCGTATCACATCTTTGTATCGCATCACATCTTGTTATAGCGTCTTGGCGCAATCGCCTCAAGGAAATAAAGTAAATTCCCAACAGATTTGCTACTTACTGCTTTGCAGCTTCATGTATTTGCTGTATTTTTTTGTTGTTTTTATAAATTTCAACCGAAGATGTGCGATGTAATTATATTGTCCACAGCCCACATAAAATGAAAAGACCACCTTTTTACTCTTTCATTTCTCTATACTGAGACCTTATCTTCTGGCACTTTGGCGATCGTAACTCAATTTGAGTGTATCCAAAGTTTAAATTGAGTGTCGCATCATTTAAGAACAAAATTCTCCTTGAATTGTCTGTAGAAAAGAGTATTCAGGTGCTAAGAACACTGGTAGCTAAAAAGAACAAGTAACATCAGCACTACAGGTGGTCTTCTTTTTGTTGTTGTTATTACTTGTAAAGTTCTTATATAATGTAGAATGTGTATGTTTAGTGTATATGGTCACTTAAGTGTTTTTTTGATGTTGTTGTATATAAAGTACTTTCCGTTAGGGTTAGCGTATATGTTGAAATGAGATTTTAAGATATATTGCAATCTCTGAATTTCCCCCCAAAGTGGAGCATAGAAAAGTTTGTTGAACTTTATAATTTACTACTATATAATAGATAAGCGTTTAGTCTCATATAAACCCTTATGAAACAGTTATGTTCGCCATTTATTTGATTTTCCCTATTTCAATTTATCAGTCCCCTACCCAATAATTATATTAACGATAAAATTAGCAACAAATGTTTGAAATATTTATTCTAATGGCACCTGATGCCAATTGGAATTCACTATTGTAAAACCCTACATTCCCATCATATGCGAACACTAAGAGTCAGCGCAAATGACGAATTGATGAGGTTTGGTCTAACAATAAAACTTGAAATAAAAGAATATTAAAATAAAAAAAATCTCTAAATACTATGTATCTAAGATTAAAGTTTTATTTTTTTTTTATATCGATTTACAGATCAAGTAGCACTTGAACAATAATTTACAATAAACACCAAAGCAAAGGAAAACAACGTTTTGGAAATTGAAGAAAAACAGTTAAACAGAAAATGTCAATAAAAACTTGGCAATAATCATTAATATAAAAAGAAAATAAGAAAAAGCAGAAGTGTCTTCCACCCATCCCAAGATTGTGATCACAACACTCAATTAAAAAAAAATTACATTAATGCAAGAAACATATAGACGACAGCGGCTACACGACTACAGCCTGTAAAAATAAAATACACAAGTTTATATGAAAACGATTATTTTGACACCAACACAGCTACACGGCTACATGACAACTTTTGTCGCTGTAGTCAACTTAGGATAATTTCTATTTTTGTTGGCTGCAAAACAAAAATAGTGTTGACAATATAACAAAATATGTAAAAGTTATTAGTGCTATGAAATATTTTATTTTGTTAAAAAAAAAAATAATCGCAAAATGAAATGCTATAATAATTTCATTAATAATCAAAAGGGATTAAGTAAATTTATTTATTTATTTTTACGTTATAATAATGCATTATAAATAAGTAATTGTATATTTAAATCAAGTTTATAAAGAATCATGCATGTTTTTCTATTTTAATCAAGTAAAAAAAATATAATTGGCACTACTGAAATAAAAAGGCATTTGTATAAAAACAGCAGTTTATATTGTTGTTATATGTTGCTGTCGTTTTCAAAAAAATTAAGTAGCTGACTACACGACTACAATTGCAGCCAGCAGCATTTTTGTAGTCGTGTGTTCGTGTAGCCGCTGTTGTCTATGTGTTTCATGCATAATTGTCTTGGAGAAATTAAGATAAATACAGATATCTGCAGTTATAATAAAAAAATATCATTATAGACGTCTTGAGAATATGTGAGAATTAAAATATTTGCTTACCAATCGCATAGTGGCTGAAACCCATATTTCATTGGCCAAAATTCTATAACTTTTGAACCGATCAAACTATTATAGTAATTTTTTTTAATGGATAGATATTGAGTTGAACTTGACTCACTTTTATTTTCATTAAAATTGATTAAGTACTTTTTAAGAAATTCTAGGTCATATTTCGATTTCAATAATAATTGAAGCAGCCAATGCAACAACCGGATAACTCCACTTTTTAAAATGTTGAGAAAATTAAAAAAATCTTTCTCAAAAATAAGAAACCAAAAGAATTGCAAAATATTTTTTATTTTGAAAAGAAATAATCAAAACAAATTTGTTTAATTCAAAAACATATTAAAAAGTTGTATTTTAAAGTAAAAAAAAAATAATTTTGCTTTCGGACTTGTCCTGTTTTTGCACCGATATTGGTAAAAATCAAAGGGGTCCTTCGCTGTCATCTTCATAGTCAGTGTTTTCAGCTTCTTGAATAGACTGCTGCGACATTAAATTATCATAAAAATGTATATCCGATAGAGGAACATACTTTTGTGGCAAGTTCATAACATCGTCATATTTTTTCGGGTTGATGGCTAGATTAGTTGTGTATAAAAGTTTTGGCTCGAAGGGGTTATCCTGGAAGTTTGCTTTCATTGCTATATCGAATTTTGTTAATGGCCCATGGTGATTACAAGAAGCTGAAATACTTGCGACATTTTGTTCTTTTTTGTAGCAAAATCTTCGATATTTTGAAATGGTCCATTTAATATGATCTTTGTTCATGACTGTTTTTTTTGTAAAACGGAGCCAAGCTCGTTTTAAAATCAAATATGTTCTCATTGCTCACTGATATAACTTTAAATTTGTTGGAACACTTGTCCACTAAATTCTGCCAGTCTTTTGGCAGGTAAAGGCATTCTACTCGACGTTTCTGTTTCTCTATAACGCCAAAAGAGCGATCGCAGGACAAAAAACTGTGTCCTGGTTCTGGCAAGTGATGTTCAATAAGGCTTATATTTTTGTGTTTTACAACAGCATATAAATATTGGACGAGAGTGTTGTTTTTATTTTGAGCACCGCAATTATCGGAAAATAAATATAATTTTCTCACAGTTTCACTCATAATGTGTTCAATAAAATGATGCAAAAAGCTGATTATTTCATTTGGACCTTTTTCCCGATTGTCTCATCATACATGTACATGTAGCTTTTTTTGGTACTGCATTGAAAAATACAAAAATTAAACACCCATAACTGCCTTTTATAAAAGACATCACCCGATGGTATTAGCGGAAGTGGCAAATTTTGTTGGAAATCAAAAGTAAGGCACTCAACTGTCGGGTCTTGTAAGCAGCTTTTTTCGCGTAGATCATCATAAAACGCCTTAGCTTTCTTTTCGTGAAGATCTTTCGCAACTTTGAGTGCACGTCTTTCTTCCTCAGAATCAGCTGCAGCTATTTTCTTTTCATGGCTATAACACGTCTGGCAAGTGTCTGATCTAGGTGATCCAAAAGAAAGCTTAAAATTTTTCGCATAGTATTCCCTATAAAAATCGTATGTAACTGTTGGCTTTGGGTTACCATTTTCTTCAGCCATCAATGCAAAAGCGCTTGGCTCAAACTTTTCTAAGTAAAGAGTATACATTTTCCTTACATTTAAATCGGAAGGTAAGTACTTCGATTCCTTATTTTGGCTGTAGTGAGAAGATCTTTTTAGGAAACTTTTAATATGGCTGTCAATATTTTGAACAACATCTTCTGGAATCTTATATACTCTGTTTGCGTGACGACCTCTCATGTCAGAGGGCGCAGTTACTTTTTTCACCAAAAAGCTTGAGAGTCTTTCGATGCGACTTTTATGGACTCCATGAACTGAACAAAATGCTTTTTTACATACCTCTATTTCATGTTTAATGCCACGTATAAAATATTTATTTTGGAATTTTCTCACTTCATTCCCACTCGCAGATCGACGCCTCTTAACTGCGTTTTGCCTTATTAATCCACAGAAATATGCGTCTTGTTTTTCTTTATTTCCCAGCTCATTAAATTCTTGAAAAACTTTGGCATACTGATTCTGACGTCCATAATCAAAACATTTTTTTCTGCAAGGCTGGCCCATTGTTTTTGCTGCAACGGTATTACCCTTACGGTTTGTATACTTTTTACCTTCTGCTCTCTTCCTTTTAGCTACGTTCCTTTTCCACGCGTTCTGATTGCGTACAAGCTTTTTTCCTAAAGCCATACAAACCAATAACATTAACTGAAAACTTAAACATTTTAATGAATTTTTTACCTTTTTGAACAGGTAAAGTATCTACACTACTCGATGTCTCCTCATCATCAGATCCATTTTTATATTCGGAACCCGATATGGAAAAATATGATTCACTTTCACTCATTGTTTTAAATTTATTATTAACACATGTATACTTGCACCGTATCCTAGCACCAAGAACCAACTGACACATTTTTCAAAACAGACCACTAGATGCTAAGCAAAAAGTATACAGTAGGCTGCGTCAGAGACGCGTTCTTAGTTGATCTCACACACAACATACTCTAGGGCAGTGGGGGACACATAAAGAACATTAAATAAAAGAGAATAAATATGTAACTACGCTCTCGTCTCTTTGCTCACACGACTCTCACACTTGTTTTGAAAAATTTGTGTTTTTTGATTGCCGGCAACTAAAAGTTGACATGTGGCTTAAGGCTTATTGTTTGAAAAGCGGTGCAAAAACAACTCAACTCCAGGAGATGTCGTGTTCTTGCTCCGTTTTGAAAACAAAACTCCAAAAGCGAGTTTTCGTATCCTAGAGTCAAGTTAGATGTATTTTTTGTGCACCGAACAACGCAGATTTTTCTTTTTTTTATTTCTGCATTAAAAAACCTATTTCGCAAAAAAGTGGAGTTATCTTGTTGTTGCACTGGGTGCTTCAATTATAAACATTTTTTGTAATAATAAGATTTTTTAAAATGTTTACAATCCAAAAAACTTGTACACTCAAACAAAAAATAGTAAAATGATCTCGAAAATTTGCTATTATTACTGAGAAAATAAAATTTTTTTACTGTCAAATTTACAAATTTGTTTACACTCAAAGAATATATGCACTTAAAGAAACGTTAGTAATATTATCTAATGCCGTTTTCTTTTCTGACAAAAAATGTCGCCCTTTTTCTGTCCTTTTTTAGAAAAGTGTAATTTTTTATATATTCTGAATTAAGAGCAACCTTATATTATATATCAATCGAAAGGTCTCAAAGTGCTGTGTTCAATATTCAAAAAGGCGAACAATGGGGAAATATTCTCACACTATGACCTGAAAGAAGTCAATGGCTGGAATTTTTTCTGATTTACGAGGGCTCGACTTTAAGACCTTTCGATTGATGTATAAGATAAGCTTGCTCTTAATTCAGAATATATAAAAAAGTACACTATTCGAAAAAAGGGCAAAAAAAGGCGACATTTTTTGTCAGAAAAGAAAGCGGCATAAAAGTCTTGCTATTACTGCAGAAAACTTTATTATTTTTTGCTGTCAAATTTGTTATTTTTAGCAAAATAAGTCTGCTGAAATTTAGTCCCATGATTCTGATTTTTTTTTAATTTTGATATGAAAATATGGGTTTTTATTTTTTGAATATTTCTTATTTATTAAAACCCTTTAAAAATGAAAGCTGCAATAGCTTTTAATAACGTTTTTAACAATGGGAGGTTCTGTTAATTAATAATTATTTTTTTTTTTACTTTTAAACACAAATTTATCGAACTATTTGTTAACCGAAAAACAATTTTTAAGTTGTTCGATGGTAAGTTTTTACACCCTATGCCACAATTTAGCCAGGGTATAATGACTTTCTGCGGATGTTTGTAACTACCAAAAATATTTGACGTAGACCCACCCAGCTTTTATTATAGTGATCGACTCAGAATCGACTCACTTTCACTTTGTGATTCGATTTGGCGATGTTCGTCTGTCCATCCGTCCGTCTATGTGTCCATATAAACCTTATAATCAAACTACAGGTAGCAAATGTTAACATGTTTTGATGAAATTTGGTATGTGAGCTTCTATTGGCTATAGCATGAACGCTATTGAAATCGGTGACAATCGGTTTATGTTCAGACCTAGTCCCAATACAAATGACGGTCGACTTAAATAGCCATAATATCCAAATTATCATATAGATCTCGGTCAAACTGGGTTTGTAAATGTTAATTACATCCACTTATCAGTAGTCTAAAAATCAACCTTATAGGTAATTGGTAGTCACTTAAATCTATCAAAAAACAAAAATATTGCACAGTTTTTTCTCAAATTTGGTTTGTATATGTTTTTGCAAAATATATGTGCCTTTACCTTATACGGCCAGGATTGGCCCATCTTTTGACCTAATTCCCATATAAATGTAGCATCCGATATGAACGTCTTCTTATCCGAATGCAATAAAATTAATAACAATGCCACTCAAATTTGGCTTATGCTTATTTTCTATATACAATTATTTGGATCTAAGACCTAGGGTCTCTAAGCGCATGGTACAGGGCAGAGTTTCCAAAGTTTTTTCACCGCTGCACCGCTTTTTGATTTCAAATTTTTGAAGGAACTCTATTTACAAAAATCTTAGAATTTTAATATCGGAAATCTTAATAATAGCTATAGTATTACAGAAAATTATAGTATCTGTTTTAAAAAAAATAAAAATAACACAAACAAGTAAGAAAATTATAGTCGGTCTAGACCGACCATACGATACCCTATACCATGGTTTAGAAACCCTATCTCTTCGGTCCAACTAACTGGACATAGAAAATAAGCAAAAACCAAATTTGAATAGCATTGTTACTAATTTTTTTGGCTGCAGATATGAAAAAGTTCATATCGGGTGCTATATTTATATATGGACTAGGTCAAAAAATGGACCGATCCTGACCATATTTGGTAAAGTCACTTATATTTCGAAAAAATATACACAAACCAACTTTGAGAAAAATCTATGCAATATTTTTGCTTTTTGATAGATTTAAGTGAAGATCGGGAAGCAGCTCTATATGGGGCCTATGACTAAGAATTGTCCAATATGGATTATTATTGGACTACTGATTAATGGATACAATAAACACATACAAACCCAATTTTACTAAGATCTATATGATAATTTGGATCTTATGGCAATTTATGTCGATTTCATAGGGGTCATTTGTATGGGGACTAGATCTGAACATGGACCGCTTTTTACCAATTTCAACAGCGTGCATCCTATGGACGAATTTCATCGAAATATATTCATATTTGCGACCTGTAGTTTGATTACAAAGTTTACATGGACACACAGACGGACGGACGGACGGACGGACGGACATCATTAAAACGACTCACAAAGTGATTCTGAGCCGATCGGTATATTAAAAGATGGGTTTAGGTCAAATATTTTTGGTAGTTACAAACAGCAGCACAAAGTCATTATACCCAAACCACATAGTGGTATAGGGTATAAAAATAAAATAAATTCATTCGATTGTTGATTAATAATATAAAAAAAAACAAGTAGGAAAATTATAGTCGGTCTTGACCGACTATACGATACCCTATACCATGGTTTAGAGACCCTAACTCTTCGGTTCAACTAATTGGATGTAAAAAATAAGCATAAACCAAATTTGAGTGGCATTATTATTAATTTTTTTGGCTGCAGATAAGAAAAAGCTCATATCGGGTGCTATATTTATATGGGGACAAGGTCGAAAAATGGACCGATCGTGACCATATTTGGTAAAGTTACTAACATATTGAAAAAATATATACAAACAAAATTTGAGAATAATCTGAGCAATATTTATGTTTTTTGATATATTTTAGTGAAGATCGGGAAGCAGCTCTATATGGAGTCTAGGACTAAGAATTTTCCTATAGGTATTATTTTTGGACTACTGATTAATGTATACAATGAACGCATACAAAGCCAAGTTGACTGAGATCTATATAATAATTTGGAGTTTATGGCAATTTATGTCGATTTCATAGATGTCATTTGTATGGGGACTGGGTCTGAATATGGACCGAATTTCACCAATTTCGACAGTGTTCATCCTATGACCGACAGAAGCTTATGTGCCAAATTTCATCAAAATATATTCATATTTGCGACCTGTAGTTTGATTACAAGGTTTACATGGACACACAGACGGACGGACGGATATCGCTACATCGATTTAGAAAGTGATTCTGAGTCGATCGGTAACATAAAAGAAGGGTCTAGGTCAAATATTATAGTGTTATAGGGTATAATTAAACTTACGAATGTTATTAGTGTGAACAGTGTTGTTGTTTTTTTTCCTTGAAAATCCTTGTTATATCTGGTTTTATTGTTGATAATTGGATCCCCATATACGCCGAGCAATTCAATCTATGACGATATTTCATTTTCGTAGAAGTATAATAAGAAAATCTAGTTTTGCACAAATACATAGTATTTAGAAAATGGTAAAAGCACCCGTATTGCACGTTCAGCCAAAACTTTATGTTCCGAAATTAGACTTCCCCAAAATATTGCCAGGTGAACAGTGTTGAAAAAGTATTTTAATTGTTCGTCGGATTTTATTTCAATCAAGTTCTTATATTCCGAGATTGATAAACAATCAGGTTCTTCGTTAATGATAAATGAATTTTCAACCCACATAAGAAGATTATCATATAATCCACGTAAATGTTGGACAATATCAAGACCTATATCTTCATCCAGGAGGCAATCATT
Organism: Cordilura impudica; assembly: GCA_963682025.1. Lineage (NCBI taxonomy): Eukaryota > Metazoa > Arthropoda > Insecta > Diptera > Scathophagidae > Cordilura > Cordilura impudica. Next base: position 51,160,068 of record OY821520.1, on the reverse strand, counting down.
TTCCATTAAAAAATCAGAAAAGCAACTCACATTGTTAGTTTCAACACAATTGATCCAAAACTGTAATTTTTGTGACAATGCCGATATTTTATGTTTAACGCAAAATACTGTTACAATTTTCCCTTATAGAGAAAGGCTGACTTCATTTAGCTTTGAAAAAATATCAGTGATATATGCAAGTCGCATCAGCCAGCAAGAGTTCGTCAATACAGCAAACCGTACATGATTTTGTTCTGATAAAAACATAGCAAGCTCTCGCCGTAGTTCAAAAACTCGGGATAAAACTTTGTCTCGCGACAACCACCTTACTTGTGCATGGTCTTCATGTCTTCACAAATAATTTTGAAGAGCCTCGACTGCAGTGGTCGTGCTTTAATAAAATTAACAACAGCTTCATCCAAAACAGTTTTCTTTTCAATAGAAATTTTCTTTTCTTTCTGCTGCTACAATTTGGTACAATATTTTTAATTCTTGATATAACGTCCGCAGTTTTTCTAACCATTGATTTTGCTCCATCATTACAAACATCAATACATTTACGCCAATTAATATCATGTTTTTTTCATAAAATTGTTAATGCTGTTGAAAATTTCTTTGCCAGTTATATTTGTTTCTAAAAAATTGCATAAAAGTAAATCTTCTTCTATTGACTTGCCAAAATAACGTACAAAAACAAGCAAAACGGCGAGCCCTGCTACGTCAGTTGATTCATCGAGTTCTAATGAATAAGCGCACACAAATGCAGACGAGAAGTAAGCTCTTTTTCAATATCATCTGCAAGATCTTGAATACGTCGGGCAACTGTATTGTTTTATAATGGCACCAAATCAATCTTTTCTACAGATTTTTCATCTTCAAACATACGCAATTCAATATCTTTCACACAGGGCATAATAAGTGTTTCTGCTACCAGCGAGGGCTATACGGCAGCTTACTTTGTACGAAGCTTCATTTGCTTTTTCGTTGCTTGTTATTACAATTCTCAGCATGGATAACTTTGTTTTTTCCAATTCCTCAAGTTTTCGTTTAAAAAATCGAATGGGTTATCTTTGTGGTCGGGATGATTCGTTACCGGATGCCGTTTTTTTGAGTTTAGTTGGTGCAAGAGAAGCGTTCGACAATATTTTTTTTTGCAAATAACACACTGCGCTTCAGGTGTGTCTTTCCTATACCTATAAATCCATACAAAAAATAACTGATGTCATATTTTCATTTTTTTATACACAAGATTGACTCATTTGTTGGTCTTTTTAATTGAGAATGATCACTTTTTATAGAAGTGCTAGGCTTCGGTTCTTCAGAAATATCTGCAACAGTATTGTTGTCAGCAGTAGGTGCACTTAATGAAGTGTTTTTTTTTTAAAGACCCTGGTTTTAACCAACGTTCCATCATCACAAAAATTTGGGTTAACTATTCACAAAATTTATCGATAATAAAATAATACTAATACGATTATTTTCAAAAATTGAAAAAATAACTTAGCTTTTTATCAAATTCGTATTTTTAATGCGTATTTTAAAACAATATAATTAAAAAAACTGTGGTTTCCCTTTTTTGTTTTAATGATTTTAAAATCTATAACGGCAATAAAAATATTGTTCGCGCAATGCAAATGTTGCCAGATATAGTTTTTATATAGTGAACGAAATGGAATTGGCACACATGAAATAGAATGGAAATGCATTTTTGAAGGTAATATCAATGGAATTGAAAAAGAATTTTAAATTGGATCGTATAAAATCGAGAATTATTTATTAATCTTTATATATAAATCTTTTTCTTTTTATTAATTATTTATTTACAAAAAGTTCGGGGAACCCCTGCTATCAGTCCACGGAACCCCAGTGAAACGCTGGTATAGGGTATCGTATAGCCGGTCAGAGCGACTATAATTTTCTTACTTGTTTTTTATTTGTTACTTCATCCATTAATCGAAGAATTATCATCTGTCAATAAAAATATTGTGATGCATGCTATTTATAAATTAATTGCAATGTTATAAATAAAAACAAGTAAGAAAATTATAGTCGGTCTAGACCGACTATACGATACCGTATACCATGCGTTTAGAGACCCTATCTCTCAGGCCCAACTAATTGGATATAGAAAATAAGCTAAAATCAAATTTGAGTGGGATTTTTATTAATTTTTTTGGCTGCAGATATGAAAAAGTTCATATCAAATGATATATCTATATAGGAACTAGGCCAAAAAATGGACCGATCCTGACCATGTTTGGTAAAGTCTCTTGTATTTTACAAAAATATATACAAACGAAATTTAGGAAGAATCAGTGCAATATTTATGTTTTTTTTATAGATTTAGGTGAAGATCGGGAAGCAGCTCTATATGGGGCCTATGACTAAGATTTGTCCCACAGGTACTGATTAATGGATGTAATAAACACACACAAACCCAATTTGACCAAGATTTATATGATAATTTGGATCTTACGGCAATTTATGTTGATTTCATAGGGGTCATTTGTATAGGGGCTAGGTCTGAACATGGACCTATTCTCACCAATTTCAACAGCGTTCATACTATGGCTGAGAAAAGGTTATATACCAAATTGCATCAAAATATATTTATATTTGCGACCTGCAGTTTGATTACAAGCTTTACATGGACACACAGACGGACGGACGGACATCGTTAAATCGAATCAGATAGTGATTCTGATTCGATCGGTGTAATAAAATATGGGTCTAGGTCAAATATTCTTGGTAGTTACAAATAGCACCAAAAAGTCATTATACCCAAACCACATAGTGTTATAGGGTAAAATTACCTTCACTTTAAATATGAAAACATAGAAAAATTATAAAAGTTTGAAACCACAATTTAAATTTTTTATACAGAAAATTATTTTTCTTCCTTATAAAGGGTCTGCCATCTAACGTTTTTTTTTTTCAACTAATGCTTATTTCGTGAATGGTAACACTTAGCTCATGTCTGATTTGACAGGTATTTAGTTTTATCCTTCTGCTGAACGAATATGGTTGTGTATACGCTTGAACAACGCTGGGAAATATTGCGACATTACTTTGAAAATCATGGTAATGTTGCAGAATGTGTGCGAAAATTGCGTACGGATTTTGGAAGAAGAGAAGCACCGTCAGCTCCGTATGTTCGTTATCTTGTGAAAAAAGTGAAAGAAACTGGCATCCTCATCGATAAACCAAAGCGTGAAAAGCCAAAACAGTGCGTACACCCGAGAATATTGCTGCTGTGGCAGAAAGTGTGCGTGAAGCGCCATCAACATCAATTCACCGTCGTTCTCAAGAATTGAACATTTCGGAGGCATCATTGAGACGAATTTTGCATAAAGACCTTGGTATGATGGACGGCGCTACGTGCCACACAGCCGAAGCTACACTCGATGTTTTGCGCCCTGTTTTTGAAGATCGCAGTATCAGCCGCAGAGCTGATGTCGTTTGGCCACCTCGGAGCTGCGATTTGAGACCGTTGGACTATTATTTGTGGGGTGCCCTTAAAGATAAGTATTACGCCAACAAGCCAGAGACAATTGACGCTTTAAAGGACAATGTTCGTGAAGCCATTGGTGAAATACAGCTGCACACAATCGGTAATGTGCTTAAAAATTGGACCGATCGTGTAGGCTACTGCGTGGCCAGCCGGGGCAGCCATTTGAATGAAATTATTTTCCATTATTAACCGGAAGGATTGTGCTTTCAAATAAAAAAACAAATTTGAGATAATATTCAATAGTTTTTTTTGTATAGCATTTTCAAAAAAAAAAAAAAAGTTATTTGGCGGACCCTTTATTTTACGCAATTTGTCTTTTATTTAAATTTTTATTCCCTTTTTTTCATTTTGAACTTTAATTTAAAACGGAAATTAATTTTCTCTTCCTCTTCTTGTTGTTGTTTTTTTTTTTTGTTAAACACACATAAATTATTACGTTTTTTTTTATGACGAGCTACGCTTTAATATAATTTGCATAATTTATATTATTTAATTTATTTATTTTTTTTCATTTTCATAATTTACTAAATGTTTGTTCTTGCTGTCATTTTACTTTTTTTTTCTTTATTTATTTAGTTCTCCTTTTTGTGTTTGTAAAACATTAAACAAAAATAATAACAATCAACAAAAGATTAATTAAATGAGAATCAACCAGTGGCTTCTTTTTTGTTGTTGTTGTCCACATTATGTTTTTGTGAATAATTTGAGGTTTTTGTTCATTTTTTGGCTGCTCATGGAATGTTTTAATTTATGTTGAATTTATGTTTATGAAAGGGAATTGAGAAATTGACTGAAAATTTATTTAAATTGTTAAAATTTTGTTAAAGAATAGGAAGTATGGTTGGTAAATAATATAATTAAATACACATTAATCTGAACTTTATGATCATTGAAACCATTGACCATTGAGTTGGAAAAAAACTGTATAAAACCAGTCGCTTAAATCTGCGGAAATTGTGTTTCTCGTGAAAAGTATTTTCTATAATTGAGAAAAAAAAAATAGCTTTTCTAAAAGATGCCTTTTCTTAATAAATTACATTTTCTTAAAAGGATGCCTTTTCTTAAATAAGTACGTTTTCTTAAAAAAATTCGCTAAAAAGTACCCTTTCTTACAAAAGTACCTTTTCAAAAAAATATACATTTTCTTAAAAAAGTACCTTTTTTGAAAAAATTCCTTTTTTGAAAAAGTACTTTTTTTAAAAAAAAGTAAAGTTAAAGAATAGGAAGTATAGTTGGTAAATAATATAATTAAATACACATTAATCTAAACTTTATGATCATTGAAACCATTGACCATTGAGTTACATTTTCTTAAAAAGATACCTTTTCTTAAATAAGTACGTTTTCTTAAAAAAATCCACTAAAAAGTACCTTTTCTTACAAAATTATTTTTTATTTTTTAAAAATATATAACTTTTCTTAAAAAGGTACCTTTTCTTAAAAAAGTATATTTTCTTAAGAAAGTAAATTTTTCTTAAAATACCTTTTAAATCTTAGAAAAGATTTCATAAATTCTGAGGAATTTCTATGGAGGATTTATCATACAAGCATGTTCTATAGCTTAATTTGTTTGTTTTCATATGTTCTCGTATATATTGTTGATTCTTAAACTACACACTTTGTAATTATCATTTTAATGCAAACATGCCACATAGCGGGGGTGTTTCTTCCTCTAGTTGATAGTTTTATTAATTGTGTAATTAATTATCATTAGAGTTGCATCAAATAATGGAATACCCCTAAAGAATAATGGAAAATACACCTGCTTATTAAAATGTAAGGTGGAATTTCTGAGGCACTCAAGCAACTAATTGAAACTAACCAATAATTCATTTGTCATATTAAGAACTAATTAATTACAAAACCCATATGCATACTACACAAAACATAATCTAACACAATTATACCGACTTATTTACCCACACACATCTATATATATACACACACCTATCTGTAGATAATGGGAAGCCAATATACACACTCCTCGTTCTAATTAGGAAATTATACATTTTAATAATAAAGACTAATACTCACGACTATAATAAGTATAATAATGATAAAGTGTAATACGCTACCGTTTATCAGATTATCAAAAAAAATTTTCATATTATAAAAATTTTTAATAATTATTGCTGCAAGTAGTTGGAACTACAAATGGTGGTGGTTGTGATAGCAAACAAAGTAATATAAAATATTCGATTTAAAAAATATATTGTATGTGAGTAAAAGTTATTTCGTATATTCGTATCAAAAGAGCTAATTTAATTTTATCTGTCAAAACTTGCTTTCAAGCTTTCATAATTTCATGTCATAATGATGTTGAGCTGACTTACCAAAAATGCTTCAACTAAGCCCACATTTTTTATGAATCTCATTCTAAACATGTATTCATTTATCTGTGAGTCCATGTAAGCCGTATACGCAAAGTACAGGTGGAAAAAATGTATGTCTTGATCGGGTTATGGACGTTCGCATTTGAAATCAATACAAATCGGTGCATATTCTGACCCTACTCACATACATATGTATGTCCCGTCTGAGTTAGACTGAGTGATCTGTTAATTGAGTTTAGATAAATAGGCTAACTGTTTTCGAAACTGATTTCTAGTTTTCGAAATATAGTATAAACAAATCATCGGAAATGGGCTATAAAAGGCTTGTTTGTAATTCGCCTGAGCCAACTTTAGATTACGAGATATCACTCATAAACTTTAAATTATAGTGTAGGCCCCTTTTTCATCATTTTTTTTTTTTTTTTGTTAAAGTTGGAGGACAAAACTTAGACTTATGTAACTATGCACGTGAGTTATATATGTAGAAAGGAATTATCGTAAAAAACTAAAAATTGTGATGATGCTTCACATATAGACACCAAGGATTTTTATACCCTAGGGTATAGATACCACTGTATTTTTTTGTGTCCGGGAGCTGGAAATCTTATATGGGATGTCCAAGCAATTCAAATTGGGGTATGTAGGATTCTTTTACCCTGCGGGACTGCCTGTTAAGGTATTACGTCGCAGGGCAGGATAGCATTAGCTAATCACCACAATTGCTTCCAACGTTTCTTTTCGTTAAAGCTCCTCTGCCCTCAATATGTCATGCAGAACTTTAATGTAGCAAGCTAACCTGATCCAATATTCCTCGGATCTCAATAAAGTCTCTAGAATATTCTCCTTTCTCACTTGACTCCCTTTATCTTGCCAAAATTGCACACGCTCATTGTGGAATCTCGTACATATAAACATTAATGTTCCACGTCCTCTATTTCCACTGGACACACAGGGCACATGGGGAATCATCGTGTTCAAATCTGTTCAGGTAGCTTCTGTAACAGCCATGACCGCTTAAAAATTGGGTGAGATGATAGTAGTTCACTTCTCCATGACGTCTATTCATCCATCTTTGTATGTTCGGTATAATTTGGAATGTCGAACGGCCATTTAGGCTCTGCTCCCATCTAGTCTGCCTCTGAAGCATTCTTATTTTGCGTTCTGCCCTATGTATTTCGCGTTTTGAAGCAGTTGTATTATTCCCTTTCGAATCATGTAGTCTCCGAGCTTCACATGCCAGTAAATCTACCGGAATCATTCCCAATATTAAACATGCCGCATCGTCTGATGTAGTTCGATACGAACCACATACTCGAAGAGCACTCAGCCTATACACCGACGTCATCAGTTTACGAGAGCTGGCAATTAGTGCAAGTGACTACACTGGTGCTGCATACAGCAGAATTGACTTAATATTAAGAACATTTTACTCTGCCTTGGCCCTCATTCGTGCCAGCGCCGCCCTCACTCTTGATGTTTGTCGCAAGCGTACTTTAAATGTGCATTGAATTTTACTCGGGCATCACTCATCACTCCAATGTACTTCAGCTCTCCTCTGATGTCCAACCTTAATCTTGATAGATTCCGTTTTCCTATACCAACTTATGAAAACCACTTCAGTCTTTTGTTGCGCCAACTGGAGAGTCCCGCATTATTCAGCCATAGCCTGATGGAATTTGCTGCCTCGTTTGAATAGATTTCCACTTCATCAATGTATCTGGCAGTTACAACTACGTCGATATCGTCCGCAAAGCCGACCACTGTCGTGCCATCTGGCACTTTTACCGCTAAAACAACATTGTACATTAGGTTCCATAGAAGTGGACCCAGTACTGACCCCTGTGGTACGCCAGCAGTGATCTTATAGCTCCAAATTATCACATAGATCTCGGTCAAATTTGGTTTGTGTTTGTTTGTGAGACCCATTAATTAGTTCTCTAAAAATGAATACGGCAAGAACATTTTTAGATAAAAATATTTTAAAAATATTGTCTTAAATTTGGTTTGTGAAAAATATGTAACCTTACGCAAATAAAAGTCTTTCCCTAAACTCATGGTATAGATATCGTATAGTTGGTCTATACCGACCATATTGTATACTTATATTTCTTTTTAATTATTTACCAACACTCAGGGGGTGTCTCCTATAAATGCAGTGTATTGTATTGTTCTCAGGAAAATACGTTATGGAAAGGAAAAAAGAGGGAATAGTGTTTGACTTAAATTTTAATAGATTGCAACTGTCAGGAAAGACTTGTGTGGAAAGTTTATTTCACATTCGGTTAGTTCGACTGATAAACGAATTATTTCTGTGATGCGTTGTGCGGTCAACTGGACAATACTACAGAAGCGGGTAGAGTGAACTGAAGCTTGGACTCTTCGCTAATCTTAGAAGAACATTTCCCATGTTAATATTTATAAAACAGTGTTACAAAATACACATTCCAATGATGTTTCAACTAGTCAATATAGTTGGATACCCTACTGCCATTAAAGAGCACCATGTGGGTTCAGTAGCTCCAAAAAGAAATACTTTGAAGCTCCTGCTGTTTTGCACCAATACACTTGAATGCTTCTTTAGACTTGCAAATCATGATCGTTCAAGCGGAAAACGCATTGAATTATCATGCCAAGAACATCAAGAGTACCCGATTCCTATATCACCTATATCCCCTATATACGAGTACCTATATCACCCACAAATACAGATGACATTGTTGAATCCAAGAGCCTATGGATCAACAAACAACATTGAGTTTTTCGCGCATTATACTTTACTTTCACCAAAATTTTGAATGGATCGACTCCAGTTCTCAGATAGAAGAGCTAACAGGTCAGTAGTAGAACGACTTCTACGGAAGCCTTATTGTCGATATTAAGAAGTAAGTTGGCCTCTAGATAATTGACAAGATGGTAGTTAATCATGCTCTCCCTCACCTTTGAGAGCGCAGAGCAAATTGACATTGGTAAGTTTCTAGCAAGAGGGAAAGACTCCCGCATGGTACGAAGAGTTGAATAGGTCGGCCAAGGAATTGCCTAGCGTCAAAGATGATTATTTCAGCACCAGTGCTGGTATACCATCCGGCCCCGGAGACTTATTTGCGTTAAGATCCGAAAAATCTTTTTAACTGCATGAGCTCGAAAGATTATTTTAGGCGTAGTATTTTAGACTGTGGTTGATCGCTATACAGCAAAAACGAATTTTTGGCAAAAAGTACAGCTAAATATTTAGCCTTATCAAGCGGTCTGGGAATATTTGGTCAAAGCTTATATGGTCTTTTAACATATGACCAGAAGCTCTTGCTGCCGCGAGACGCTGTTCGTAGAGAAATTTTTGCATCTTAGTCCCTTGCCACATTTGGTTTTCGCTTGTTTGCGTAGCAGGTTTGTAACAGAATTGATATTTTCACGCCAATATCTAAAAACTCCCACTCTATATCTGATTGCATTTCTACAAATCTGGTTAAACCAAGATTTTTGATTAGGTTTAGCCGAAATGCGCTTTGAAGGAACGAATAATTCTTTACCAATAACTATTATTTTTTCGCCATTTTCACAGCAGCATCATTATCCAGGACACAAAGTTTTAAGTTGTAATAAATTGTTGAGCTCATCCCAACCGAGGCCTTACTTTTTTAAATTGTTTTCGATATAACTCGTAACCAAAAGCTGTGAGAAAAAACAAATACCAGTTTTTTAATCCTCGCACACTATTTTTTTAGAATTTATAATTAAAGCCTAGGTATAGTGATTTAATCTCAGTTTTGTTTGTTTTATAACTAAGAGGTATGCTACTCAATTTTAGCCAATCCACAATTCAACACTTTTTAAATATCGATTATTGTCGTTATAGGTTTATGTCCAATTATTGGTTTATGTCCAAAATTATTGAAGAAAACAAACTCACAAACACATTAATAAATTTAATAAACACACACAAAGCATTGTATAATTTTATGTATGTTTAGTAGCAACTTTAAATGCATTTACTCTAAAAAAATTTTAAAATTTAAAAATCTGTAAATCTAGTGGACAGCTAAAAAGAAAAACCTTTCAAATAAGATCCATTTGGTCAAAATTGGGAGAAAACTATTAATATTATAGATATATAAAATTGTAACGATTCATCTTGGGAACTGTAAGATCATCCTGGATTTTTTTATATTGAACCCGATGATATTAGAGGGCGTGGCACGTCCCATACAAAGTTAACATTTATTATTACATATCTTGAGTACTATAATAGCAAGTGTCTTGAAACTTCGTGTAAGCCAATAGCTATAAATATGCTTAGTAGTCAAAAGTGGGCAGGATAAGACAAGAGGGCGTGGGTCCTCCCAAAAATAAAAAATATTTATCATAACACTAGCAGATTCCAGCCCTCGAAATTCGAGTGCAAATTCTAGGAAATTTTATTTATTCCTTATATAAGGACACTAAAGGGCCTAATCAATTATAGCCAACTCACAAATCAACACAAAAAAAAAACAAACTCATTTTTATTACAAACACATTAACAAATTAATAAACACACACATAGCATTGTTTAATTTTATGTATGTGTGAGCAGCAATTTTACATGTAATTTACTCAAGATAAAGGAAAAAGTTTGGTCAAAATCGGGATAAAACGGTAGAACAAAACATCGGTCACAAGAAATCGCCTAGCCTATTAATATTATAGATAGATATCTCGAGTACTATAATAGCAAAGGTCTTCAAATTCGCTGGTTACAAATGTACGTTATCGAGTTAAAAATGGGCACGATCAGGTACCCTTGGGCAACAGTAAATATTCAATATCATTTATCTGAAAATCATACATAAGAATAATCTCTATACATAAAATTCATTTTCAGTTGTTTATTTGTTTGTTTGACCGCTATACAAATTTTTATTTGAAATTTCCCTGAAATTCGGTACGCACGATCTCTACACACCAAGAAAGGTCGCCATATGCTTTTTACGGCCACGCCTTCTTTTACGCCCACTTTTTATGTAAAATTCATTTTCTGTTTTTTTATATTTGTTCGCTATACAAATTTTTATTTTTCAACGGATTTCTCTGAAATTGGGTACTCACAATCTCTGTACTCTAGGCAGACTCCCCATATGCTTCATATAGCCCACGCCTACTTTTACGCCCACTTATTCTATATAATTCATTTTCTGTTTTTGGTATATTTGTTCAATATTCAAACTTTTATTTTTCAACGGATTTCTCTGAAATTTGGTACGCACGATCTCTGTACTCCAGCGAAGGTCACCGTGCGCTTCTTACCGACCACGTCTACTTTTACGCCCACTTTTTCTATATAATGAATTTTCTGTTTTTTTGGTATATATGTTCGCTATAGAAATTTGTATTTTTCAAGGGCTTCCTCCGAAATTTAGTACATAAGGTTTTTACCGGCCACGCCTACTTTTACGCCCACTTTTATTATAAAACTCACTTTCTGTTGTTTGTTTCACGATGAACAAATTCCCCAAATTTAAAAAAGGTAAAAAAGGAAATCAACCAATTTCCCCATTTTTCTAAAAACGATATAAAAAATGACTTACTCCCCAAATTCATTCTTAAATTTTTCCATATTTTTATTTCATGCATTTTGTTAAATATTTATTTAAGTGGAAATATGTGTATATCTGCTCCTAATATCTGTCCTGCAATAAAAGCATTCAAAATCTGTATTCTTTTCAATAGCATCATTTCGGTTCGTGGAAGCGGACGCGACGCGATCGCGGAACACAATTCAGGTAAAATATCAGAATGATCTGAAAAATATCTTTTGGCAATTAAAATAAGTCGAAAAAACTGAGCGGCAGCACGGGTGTGGCTGCTACACGCGCGGATGCGACGCGCTCGCGGAACACAGCTTAGCTAAAATATCGGATGATCTGAAAATTATAATTTGGCAACTAAAATCGGTTAACGACAACTGCGCGGCAGTACGGGTGTAGCTGGTAAACGCGTGGACGCGGACGCGACACGCTCGCGGAATACAACTCAGCAAAAATATTGGAATGATCTGAAAAATATATTTTGGCTATTAAAATAAGTTGACAGCAACTGCGCGGCAGCACGGATGTAGCTGCCAATTGCGAGGAATTGGGGCGCGGACGCGGACGAGACGCGACGCGGTCGCGAACATAGCTCACCTAATATATCGCAATTAGCTGATAAATACATTTTGGCCATTAAAATAAGTTCACGCTAACTGCGCGGCAGAACGCGTGTAGCTGACAAGCGCGCGTAAGCGGCTCGCTCGCGGAACATAGCTCAGTGAAAAGTCTTTGCTAAATTTTATCTTCGTATGTGCATTAATTACCTGTTAATCAAAATAGTTCAAACATATACTATAAGCAGTTGCTTAAAGCAATCCTGCGGCACAATTTTAAACGTTGCATCCATTTTCCATTTTTGAAACTTCTACAAATTTGACGTCTATGCTCAATGATGATGACTTATTGAATTAAGTAATTCAATTTTAAGTTCTGATTCCTCTAATTTGCAAACGATTCCGTTATAGTTGGTGTTAACAAAATAAATAAACTTAAAAAAAAATTGAAGCGGTTTCGCAGCTTATTTTTGAAGCATTTTTGCTGTAGCGTCTTATAAAAAAACTTCTGATTTAAAAAATCAGAAAATTTTAAATTGAAATAAAACATGAATTTACTTCCCAAAAAACGTAGACATTGGGGAATTTTGTCATCATGAACAAACTTCCCAAACCCATACAAATTTTTGGGCAGAAAGTTAATTTTTTTTAGGAATTTGTTCATTGGTGACTAAGTACTCAGCGCCTGGTAAGCATAGTGAACCAATTGTCAAGTCAAAGGCCTTTGGATCCCGGGCAAGACCGGATAAAAACAGCTAGTTTTATATAATAACTAGCTAAACCGGTAAACGTTGTTTTCCATATATTGTATTTCTAGTGAATATTTTTGTTGTTAATTCAAAAATAACGAATGTATTGTAAAGTGTGAGGGGATGGAATCTATGACAGAAGGAGAAATGGAGCGTTGTAGACCATGCTCGCCGATGAAAACTAAAAAAAAAACACCAACCATTTATTTTTTCAATACAATTTATTTCTTTAACGTAATGAACATATTCATTGTTAGATATTTCAAAAGTTAAACGTAAAGTAAAAAAAGTAATATATTTTTTATACCAAAAAATGAATATGAAACAAAGGCGACTCATTTGGCGACTTTTTTTGGGCATTTTTGATTTTTCCGATTTTTGATTTTGAAGATTTTTGTTTCTGCCTTTGGCGATTTTTGAATTTAACTATTCCGCCCATATTTTCCACGACTAAGTACATTGACAGTTAATGTACTTATGATATTATCAAGGCTGTCGCTTTCATAGAACTTTTTATTTTTTTGCGTCGGAGGTGTCACGCCCACTAATCATATTCCGCCCTTTTTTGTCCCACTACTCACATTAATATACGATTGACTCGTACAAAGTATCAAGCTTTTCCCTTTTATAGGATTCCAGTTATATGATATTATATATTTACTTCGTATGTGAGGTGCCATGCCCACTGATGTGATCCCTTCCATTTTCTTCATTGCTACTAATATTAATAATAGATGACTGACAAAAATTTGCACAAAAATTCACTTCGTATGGGAGGTGCCACGCCCAAATTACCTAGCGATATGAAATATACCTTTCGACCTATTCTCATATATACTTAACACATAAAAAATTTCATAAAAATCGGTTAAGCCGTTTCGGAAGAGTTCGATCGCAAACACAGTGACACGAGAATATTATATATGTATATAAGATTTTTATGTAATTGTTTTCAGTGTAATACTCGTGTAGCATCTTTTTAAGCAAGTTAAGTTTAAAACTTTTTACATATAGATATTTATTTTGAAATCTTACTTTTTTAAATTTGATAGAGAAATAATTCGATTTATTATTTTTAGATTTTGGGTTTAGATCCAATAGTTTTATAAATCAGCGAAAAAATTATTTGCGAACCTAGAAAGTATAAATATTCTTAATCATTATAACAACTTGAGTCGATATAGCGATGTCTGTCTGTTGAAATCACGTCCATACACAAAAAAACTATTTACCCGGAAAAAATTTGGATAATATAGTTTGTTATTATTTTAAGCAGGTTGAATTTGAATTTACAGCTTCCAGGCCCAATAGACAAGGAGTGACATACGAAAATGTAAAGATACTCCAATAAAATTTCATATAGAAACTAAAAATAGTGAAAAATGTTGCGATGCATACACACTTTTGTTTGCTTGTTGTTGTTGTGTTTTTTTTTCATGTACTTGGGAACGAACGTTTATCGATGAGAGTAAGAGAATAACCAAGGTGGTTATACTCTAAATCTCTGTAAATAAAATAAATGTTATTATATGTTTTACATTTATGCTGATTGAATTAAAATTGGTTTCGAATTAAAAAAAAAACACTAAAATAACTCAAAATTTTATTAATTATCTTATTAATTTAAACATTATTGTAAAAAATATAGCCCTAGTAGTGTAAAATCTGGTCCTTTCTTCTCTTGATATTAACAACCTTGGTTGTAATAATGAGTTTTGCACAACGCTGGAGAGTATCAAAGATATTGTTGCCTTAAAATGTTCACCACATGATATTGTATAATATTACGAAATTACTTTGTCCATTATCGAATAAGTTTATGTTTTCCTTTAAAATAACAAACCAAAAACATTTACTGACATTAACATGCTTATGTATGTATTAAATAGAAATTTATGAAATTCAAATCCAAACAATACCAACAATAAATGTCATTGGGCGCACTCTCTGACATTAGAATAAATTAATTGCTTAATACAACCCAAAAATAGAATGAATAAAGACTTTCAACCCAACCATTTACATAAAAGCAATTGAAACTAACAGCAACTACCAAAAATACAAACAACAATAGTAAAAATTTCCCCCCAAATATTCACCCAACAACGCTAGTTTGAGTTAGTGTCAAGCAATAACAATAAATGTCCGGAAATGATCATACATTTGCACCTGTAATTTATTGTATGGGTCAAATATCACAAAAGCTATGGATTCACTGTGGTCTTTCTATGTATAGCCGTTCATTTGTAGCAAGTTGTCCATTTGTTTTTGCTCAACCAACGACATAAGTTTGAAGTTAGTTTCGTATTATATTTAATACAATGTTCAAATGAATTCCCAAAAATATTTAGTTGTTAATGTGGGTTAGTATTACTACAATTTATGTGTTTGTAAATATAAATAAAAATGTTGGTTACAGTTTGTACAACATTTGGGCAGTACGTTTTGCTTAGGCATAATCGTTAATTAGTACAAAATATATATGGTTATCTGTCTGTTTGTCAGTCTTATGGTCTATTTGACTGTTTGCCCATATACATATGTATGTTGTTAGTTTGTTACTTTGAGTATTGTATAAATGTTTATAGTTGTGTGAACAACAATAATAACAGCAGTTGCAAGTGTAAATGAATAGCATGTGAATTATTTAATGTAGACCTTGTGTTCATAGTCATAGTGTAAAGTGCTCATTTATTTGTTTTGTAAAGATAATGATAGCAACTTGTAGCAGTATGTCACAGTGCTGTGGAGAGGCTAATAAAGAGATTCAAAATTAGCCAATATTAGGACTAGGATTATTTTTTTTAAAATTATTTTTGTAAATAAACCAAGAACCACAACTAGGACTTGTAATAAGCTTAGTATTGGAAATAAGATTAAATCTTGTCTTTACACTTAATAAGATTAAATCTTGTCTTTACACTTAATAAATAATTCAAAATCCATGCTAAGGTGTAAGAATAAACTTTATTTATAGAATGAAAATGGATCACCAGTAGGATTCATTAAGGAAAAAATAAAGAGTAGAGCGAATCACAAATTGCCGAACACTGGAGCAAAAGTCTCGGCCAACGGCAAGCTAAGAGATTTATAACTCCATCAATCGGAAAGATTGCTTTCCCTTGATAAGAAGGGCTTAGGGACCTTGACGGGATTATTTATTTATCTACGAATGAAGGATCAGTCTGTTACAGAGACATGTATGTTCTGCGAACGGGGGGTGGAGACAGCAGAACACATTCTCAGCGAATGACCAAAATTAAGTGGGAAAAGAACCCGGGACATATGATATCTCATGTCAAACATGGTAGTTGGCTTTATAAGGAACCTTAATCTTTAGGATAACTATGGGCTGCACAAAAAATCAAATTGCTCGCAGTGCGTATAGACTTCTTAATCTAATCGAATCTATGCTTAATTTTGGCTTTAAAAATTACTGCAATTAGGAAAAGACTGTTGATTAAAACAGAACAAATATTAGGACCATAATGCTAATTCTTGCGAGACAAATGAACAATATTTTCTATCTATATATTAATTCGTGAAGGTAAATTTTTAGTTCCATTTTTAAGCAATATCTGGGCACGGAGGGGTGTGGAAATTGGCATAATTATTGTTCATATGGAGGAGAAGCTGAGAATGATAAAATTAATGTTTAATCTGTCTTAAAAATATATTAAATTAAATAAAATAAAATATTTATAATAATTCGTTACACCCTGGTAATGCGAATGATTTAAATTATATATCAGGCACTCTGTGTGGAATTGTGAATTACTAAAATTGATTAACATACCTTTAGGCTCATTTAAATATTCATAAATTTTGTATATATATATAGATTAAAAAAAGATTGGAAGACCAAAATTTAATGAAAAAATATTTCCTAGAATTTGCACTCGAATTTCGAGTGCTAGGCTATACTAATTGATTATTGAAAGAAGTAGAATTTGAACAGTCTTTTTTATATGAAGTTTTGCTCGACAGAAAAGGAGAGGAAAGTAACGAGCAATTTTAACTCGTTATGACTGCAGACTAATTTGATTTTGAAACGCAATCTGCAGTCTGCAGACAAAATATTGCCATCTCTTGTTTTTTTATTTTTTCCCAAAGATTTTTAAGAAATGTTTATATTTTATGTGGTGCTTTGGCATCTCTGTGATACCATCATATGTGCGAAATGGCGGAACAAGGTAAGTTGTTTAAATTCAATATATACTGGTTTGACTATTTGCCTGATTTTTTCCTGCATTTACAGATTTGAATAAACTAAAGAAGCTTATACCAGAGGAACGCAACTCTGCGAATCCATGCGGTGAAAGTTTTTAAATGTTCGAATTTGATTTGAATAAACTAAAGAAGCTTATATCAGAAGTACGCAACTCTGCGGATCCATGCGGTGAAAGTTTTTAAATGTTTCAACATCTGTTAAACGCATTATTGGTATCAATGTAGCGTAATATCATTTCATTCGACGTTCGCGCAATATTTCACGTACAGAAAACTTTTTTTTTTTCAAACAAAAGCAATTTTGCCAATAGATAAAACTTTCCATTTCTAATTGAAGCAAAAGTAATATTTGTTCGCGGCTCATATTTTCACAACTCATTATACCCTATACCACTATGTGGTTTGGGTATATTGACTTTGTGCTGCTGTTTGTAACAACCAAAAAAATTTGACCTAGACCCATCTTTAATTATACCGATCGAATCAGAATCACTTTCTGAGTTGATTTAACAATGTCCGTCCGTCCGTCCCTCCATCCGTCTGTGTGTCCATGTAAACCTTGTAATCAAACTGCAGGTCGCAAATATGAATGTATTTTGATGAAATTTGGTATATCAGCTTTTATCGGCCATGAGATGAACGCTATTGAAATTGGTGAGAATCGGTCCATGTTCAGACCTAGCTCCCATACAAATTACCCATATGAAATCGGCATATGTAAATTGCCATAAGATCCAAATTGTCATATAGATCTTACTCAAATTGGGTTTGTATGCGTTCATTACATCCATTAATGAGTAGTCCAAAAATGATCCCTTTGACCCCATATAGAGCTGCTTCCCGATCTTCACTTAAATCTATTAAAAAAACAAAAATATTGCACTGATTCTTCTCAAATTTTGTTTGTATATATTTTTGCAAAATACAAGACTCTTCACCAATCATGATCAGGATCGATCCATTTTTTGGCCTAGTCCCTATATAGATATAGCATTCGATATGAACTTTTTCATATCTGCAGCCAAATAAATTAATAAAAATCCCACTCAAATTTGGTTTTTGCTTATTTTCTATGTCCAGTTAGTTGGGCCTAAGAGATAGGGTTTCTAAACGTATGGTATAGGGTATCGTATAGTCGGTCTAGACCGACTATAATTTTCTTACTTGTTTTACTTCTTTTAGTTTGCGTTTAAAATTGATAACAACATTTTTCAATTTCGCAAACTACACATCTGACAGCTAAACAGCTTTTTAAAAAAATGGCTGCAGAAACTCATTCCACAGACAATGAATCGAGCTGCGGGTTGCTCGTTATAATTCAACAAACGAGTCTTCAGTCTGCAGAGTGCGGTTCGCGACGATGAGTCTACCTTTAAGGCAAGTTCAAATATACTCTCTTAGGAAATGATTGTTGTACTTTTTAAACGTTCTATTTTACACCGATGACTTTTGTTTGAGATTGTCTCATCACCAACTATAAATCTATAGATCCTTTGCTGTAAACTTGTAGCGGTTAGAGTTGTGCTTTCTAGTTCAATTGAGAGAGCGGTCTTTTTAGCTCAGTTCGCTCTTCTAGATCAATAGATCTTTAGTTCAATAGTTAATATCTGTGATCATAAGCATTAACCGCCTAAGTCGAAAATCATGCTTTCGAGTAAAATTATTTTTTATATAAATGTAGTGGGGCTTCATTAAGACTTAGGTCAGTATATTTTTATTAATAACTTTAAAAAAAACAGTGTTAGAGAAATGGGGATTTCACTTAAATATAAAGTTTTTTAGTATGATATTATTATGATAGCATACACAACTCAAGTCGTTCTTAAGTCGACTTACGCGGCTATCGCTTGTGACCACAGATATTTCTAGTAGCAATCACAATAGCCACAGTCAACAAAATGTAAGAAAGAGATGTCAATATGTTAATAGAAAAAAAAAAATGATTTGTGAGACTGTTTCCACACATATTCCAACATGTTTCCAAACATATGGCAGAGCATATATTTATTTATCAATTAAAAAGCGATAGAAGAAAACACAAAATTTAAAAGCAAAGATGTGCATTGTATTCATCATATATATGTTTTTAACAAAATATTAAAAAAAATTGTATATTTACATTAAAAAAATAGATTTAAAGTCCGTATGGACTTAATAAATTAATACTGGCGTTTTTAAGTTTATTTTTAAATTATTTAGCTTATCAGCAATGTTTATCTTTTATCATAATATCACAGTGATACAAAATGCAAATAAAAGTCGACATTATCCATAACAAAAAACTCAGGAGTTTTTTTTTTTTAGTTCAGTGCGAGATTTTTTTTACACGCATTTGAAGTTGGTGATTTTGGAACGCTGTCTAACAAGAAAAAAATCATTGAAAATATGATAAAGTAGTGCTTATATATTTTTACTAAGAGATTCCAGGGCTCGAAATTCGAATGCAATTTCTAGACAGCTTTATTTTTCAACTTAGCCAATTCACAAATCAACACTTTTATGGTTTATTATTATTGTGAATGAAGTTAAGAAATTCATTAACAAACACATTAACAAATTTAATAAAACAGACATAGCATACGTATAATTTTATGTATGTGTTAGTAGAAAATTTTAATGCAATTTACTCAAAATAAAGGAAAAAAATTTAAAAATCTGTAAATCCGCAAAATGGCTAAAAAGAAATACCTTTCAAATAATATACGTTTGCTCAAAATCGGGATAAAACGGTAGAACAAAACATGGATCACAAGAAATCGCCTAGCATATTAATATTATAGATTGTCCTGGAAATTTCTGTTATCTTAATGTTCTTGGGATCGAGGAATCTATTTTTGATATTTATTTTTATCTAAAACTCACGTTAGATGGCACTGTCATACAAATTGTGCAATATTTTTTTTGTAGATTTTCATTGAAAAAACGGTGTAATTACATTTTTTGAGGCTGAAAAATCAATTTTTGATGTTGCCTTCATTGTAAAATATATTTCTAATGATATTACGAAGCACATTTGTTAATTTTCAGTACGGTACTATTAAGAAAAAAAATCCTTTTTTTTTTTTTTGGGAAAAAATTGATTTTTATATGGGAAAACCCGATTTTTTTATTACAAAACAACTTTTTATACGCTATATCACGATGTGGTTTGGGTATAATGACTTTGTGCTGCTGTTTGTAACTACCAAAAATATTTGACCTAGACCACTCTTTTATTATATCGATCGACTCAGAATCATTTTCTGAGTCGATTTAGCGATGTCCGTCCATCCGTCCGTCCGTCTGTGTGTCCATGTAAACGTTGTAATCAAACTACAGGTCGCAAATATGATTCCATTTTTATGAAATTTGGTATATAAGCTTCTATCTACAATTGGATGAATGGTGTTGAAACTGGTGAAATTCGGTCCATGTTCAGACCTAGTCCTCATACAAATGACCCATATGAAATCGACATAAATTGCCATAAGATCCAAATTATCATATAGATCTCAGTCAAATTGGGTTTTTATTTCTTCATTTTATCTATTAATCAGTAGTCCAAAAATAATCCCTATAGGACTATTTGTATTCATAGGCCCCATATAGAGCTGCTTCCCGATCTTCACTAAAATCTATCAAAAAGCAAAAATATTGCACAGATTTTTCTCAAATTTGGTTTGTATGTTTTTTTTTTTCAAAATATAAGTGACTTTACCAAATATGGTCAGGGTAGGACCATTTTTCGACTTAGTCCCCATATATATGTACATATATGGCATATACTTGTTTATTTAAAAGTATTATAACTTATTATAACTAATATCTATTATATTATCTATCTATTATCTATCTATTATATCATTTTGGATCCGCTTAATCATCATCACTATCACTGTCAATTTGCATGTTTGAAGTAGCAAAAGCTCCAGAAGCAGTAGGTTGTGGATCTGTGTATGTTTCTGGATCTTGCTCTTCGTCAGTATCCTCTTCATCGGTGTTTCTCTTTAACCACCAGCATAAATCACATTACACAGCATCTAGTTTATTTCCTCTGTACTTAGTTTACATGGTTAAAGCTATTTGGTGAAAACGTTCACCTTGCTCATCCGGTTCGGTTGGAAGTTGGTTTTCAAACCAATCCATATGGTGATGGAGAAAGTGAAATTTTCAAGACATATTCACACCAAGTTCCTCAAAGACTAGCAAGAGACGTTTAAATCTTTGTGAACTATCTGCTTCTCATTTTTTACCAAGAACATTTTCGATTACGTCTTTCATTGCATTCCATGCAATTAATTGATTTCGATCCAAAGAGTTATCAAAATCATTATTTTTCATCAATCTTCTAATGTCTGGACCATTAAACATACCTGAAAAATTAGAAAAAAAATATTGTAAATACATTTTTTAAAATCATTTATTTTATTTATTTTATAAATTCAATTTATAAAGTATTTTTGAAATAAATAATACCGTCTTTAACTTTGCTAGCACTGAGTCGTGGAAGTGTAGGTCTTAAAGTAATAAAAGCTGATCCATTTACAGAAAACACTTTTGCGAAATTTAAAACGAAGTGGTGGTAGCAATACTTTATCTGCTGGTACAAGAGGTTCATGGATAACATTAGCTGTTCCAACACGAAAAACGTCTCTTTTTCACAGTCACGTCTTTGATATTGATTCCCTTTGCAACGTGTGTTCCACAAGCATATAAAGCACATGTTTTTCGTATAGCCACCTTGTAATCCACAAAGTAAGTCCACCATTTTCAAATCACAGCATATACGCCATTTATGGTTTAAATAGTTCACTGATTCCAGTAGATATTTTACTGATTCGTAGGTTTCTTTAGTGTTCAAATTGTATGCTAATGGAATGCGTGATTTTTGCTATTTTATTACAATAAATCTGCTTTCATACTGGTTTATGAAGAATCTATAAATCTCCATTTATGAGGAGCATACTTCATACCCATTTCTGCCATAAATTTTTCCCATAAAAAATCAATTTTCCCCCCCTAAAAATAGTATTTTTGTAATAGTAACGTCCTGAAAATAATGAATGTGAACACACACATAGCGTTGTATAATTTTATGTATGAGTTAATAGCAACTTTAAATGCAATTTACTTAAAATAAAGGAAAAAATTAAAAAATCTGTAAAGCTGGTGAATAGCTAAAAAGAAATACCTTTCAAATAATATACGTTTGGTCAAAATCGGGATAAAAAGGTAGAATAAAACATCAGTCACAAGAAATCGTCTAGCCTATTAATATTATAGATTGACATTTTCTGATGTTGTTTACAACCACATTTAAAGAGGTTGTTACGTGGGAAGCAATGGAAACGTGATTATTTTATGACTCATTAAATGGTGCTTAGGAAAATCATACTTCCTCCAAGGGTAAACTAACAGATCGGACTTTATGTGTGCCAAATATTAATTTTTTAAACTTTTTTTATTACTAAGACCATCAAAAAGAAACGACTCTTAAAAAACATCTTATTAAAGGATAGGCCAGGAGTCACCATGGGGTTTAAAAATTTAGTAAGTTTTTCGTTTGTATATATTTTTTTCCAGATTATAAAATATACAGAATTGAAATTTTTTACATCCAGCATGAAAAATAATGTCACTTAAATGACCGACGTTTTTAGCTTCGTTCGTTTTAGAGCATTTTCCACGACATTTTTCAAAAGTTGTGGCTGTAGTTTTGAATTTCTGGAATAATGTTGGCCTTGAGGTCAAGGATTGTCTCGGGCTTGTACATATCTACTTGCTCCTTCAAATAGCCCCAATAGGGTTGATTTTAATGGGCAGAAGACTCAACTTATAGGGCCATGGATTCAATAATGTCATCTGTATATATGGGTGCTATAGGTATTGAGCAATCGGATACACTTGATGAAAATTCAATATGTTGTTCGTTGTAACGAGCATGTTTTTCAAGTGTGGAAATAAGCATTCAAGTGTCTTGGTTTTCTAAAACGGTGCAAAAATTAGTTAACTCCTTCCGATCTCCTTAAAATCTATACCACCTACATCCGACCGAAAATGGAATACAACTCCCATATATTGGTTGGAGCTTCAAAGTCTATTTTTAAGCTACTGGACCGTGTACAATTGAGGGCGTTGATGCCCATTAATGACACTAGGGTATCCAACTCTATTTACTCGTTGGAACTTCGTCGAAATGTGGGTTTTGTAACACTGTTCTATAGATGCCACCATGGGAAATGTTCTTCTGAGATTAGCGATTTCATTCCAAGTGCCCGAGCTTCAGTTCGATCTTCCCGCTTCCCTAGTAGATAACATCTGTTTGTAGTCTACTGCCCAGTTGATGGCACACAACTCATTGCAGAGATAATTCGTTTATCAGTCCAACTAGCCGTATGTGGAGTAAACTCACCGCACGGGTCCTTCCAGACATTATCTTATGAAAACTAAAGTCAGTCCGTCTGGCCGTTCTATCCGGCCGATTTCCTTAATTTTGTTTAGTGAAAAGTAATTAGACACAGATATGTCATCAATCATTGAAATTTACTCAACTCCCACCTTACTCAAGTTATACTCAGACGCAATTCTTCCCTGTACATTTCTTACGGGACACATTCACTCAAGCAATTCGAATTCTCATAGCTCCTATTCTAATGAATGGATCTTGATCGTTTCACTCTCAGAACACTCAGTGGATCACCCTCTTTCTTTTGAGCTATTAACTACTTAAATTTGTTGAGTTTGACGAAAGTTATGCGTGCACAATCAACTTTACATTATGCAACACGAAAGTTAACATACAGATTTCATTACAATAATTGCATAACACATACCCTGTGTTGAATTGTGAATTGCCAAAAATTTTAATAGCTTTAGGTGGCATACAAGGTAGCCTTTATTTCTGTGTGTTCAACATATATTTATAGTGAAATAAACTTAATGAATTAAGTAGATTAAAAAACAATGAAAGAAGTATATTGAATGATAAAATAAAATTTCCCAGAATTTGCACTCGAATTTCGAGGGCTGGGCTCTGCTAGTAATCTAATAAAATTAAAGTCAAATATCCACAAACACTGCTCCCTCTCTCCTCCTTACCATAACTTATTTTCCTGAAACACAATGCACTGCACTTCTAGGGGGCATCCCCGAGTGTTGGTTAACAAAAAAAAAAAAAAAAAAAAAACAACAAAGCAATTCAAATGTGAAAATTAGCTTCATCATTCATGATCAGATTTTCAATAAAGTTAATTTCATTTCTAGCAACTGCTGAAATTTAACTGCAAAATTAAGATGTTGCCGACGGGTTTCAATTCTTGCACCAATTGCACCTTATTTGGGAATAACAGTAAATCTTTTTTTAAAAGCGCCGTAGTGATGTATAACGTCTTCTGGTAGATGTTTCTAGTGTTTCGTTGACACTTTGCTCTACACGAAGCAAATTGCTTACAGTGCGATGTTGGTTGTATGATCTTTGCGTTAAAATAATTGATTGCTTATTTAAATAATAAAATTCTATTATTCTGGTTCTTTGTTGTGAATCTCTCCATTTTTTTCTGCAGGTGTTATATATAAAGGGTCCGCCAAATAAATTTTTTTTTTGAAAATGCTATAAAAAAAAACTACTGAATATTATCTCAAACTTCTTTTTTTATTTGAAAGTACAATCCTTCCGGTTAGTAATGGAAAATAATTTCATTCAATCGTTCAGCGGAAGGACAAAACTAATTATCTGTCAAATCAGACATGAGCTACGTGTTACCATTCACGAAATAAGCACTAGTTAAAAAAAAAAAAAAAAAACTGTGTGAGACCGATCATAGGGGAGAAGTGTAAGCATTTACTTACACATCAATTAAAATCAAACAGTAAGCGCCATCTATGTATAGCAAGCAACTGCTATGGTTGTTATAATTGATGGTTGCAGTTGTTTGCTATACATTCATGGCGCTTTCTGTTGGTTGTTGAATCAGCTAAATAAATTTAAATCATATTCTTTGCACCAATACACTTACACCACACACACCGATTTTCCCTTACGCTGTTTTTGTGATTGTATTGCGAAATAGATTTTTACCCCCCCCATCCCCCCCTGTGCGCATCAATGTTAACACATCAAATAGATATATATAAGCGAAAAAGTTATTAAATTTGTAAACCCCATGCTGTTTTTGGTGCATCCTATATAAAAATTGCTTTTAAAAGTTTAAACTAAACTATAAATATTTCATATATAAGTCTATTTGGACTTTAGATATAAAATCAATGAAACTTTTTTAACTAAGAATTTTTAAATATTTTATTTTTTCCATAACAATACAAGTAAAAAATTAAATGTCAGTTTAGAACGTACTAAATTTTTTATTTTAAAATTTAAATTTAAGAACTCAATTTAAGGAATTTATCAAAACCACTGTGCGCCATAGTAATGCTTCTGTTACATTTGTTTCATATCCTATATGCAAATATTTTTATAGTGAAATAAAATTTAACTAAATGGATATACAGTTTTTTGTAATTCAAATGTTTTAATCTGGCTGTCATAAATTTAGATGCGCATTTTCTCCAATTTAATTAATAATCTTGTACATCAAACAAACAACAACATAAAATATGTAAACAGTATTCATTAAAATATTTTTTATTTTAAAATTTTTTTAAAATTTGATAATTACATACCGAAACACATCAAAAGTGAATATTTCGAAGAAAAAATATCATTTTTTTTTTAAATAAATATGCAAACATTATGTGCAACTGCATCAAAGCTAATTCACATGAAAAATCTGAAAGTACAAAAATCACTTTTATATTCAATTTTTTTATTCAATTTAATTTTTAACATAACTGTGTGTTATTATTTCTATTTAAAGTTTTTTTTTTCAAATCCAGTTGCCATTATGTCTTTTTTGCTTTAATGCCCGAGGATTTTTGCTGTCAGATCGTAAATCTTAAAAATAGCTGTCAAGATGAAAATTAAAATATAAGTTTATTAATAAATATGTTCATATTTATGGAAGCAAGTGTATGTACAAGAAAAAAATTATATTATTAATAAAAAATATTTCTTAAGTTGTTTGTGTTGCTGTCTCTTAGTGGTGTTTTAGATAAAAGACCCATATAAGCATGAGCATATTTTGGCCGGTTTTTAGTTTTATTAAAATTCATAATAAATATTTATGACAACGCTTTATTGATTTTTGATACTTTTGTTTACTTATGTTTAATAGTTTCTCCAAATAGATACTGTGGTGTTGGGTTTTAGGACTTTGAATTGAATATGTTATTAGAAATCAGTTATTTAAACGAATATTTTTGAAACTAATAATAACCGGTTCGATAGTGTACAAATTTCAAAATTGCCATAGTTATCTTAGATTTAGATTGTTTGAAAATTAAAATTGAGCCTTTACAGGTAGTATACTCGTATATATACAATCTGGTGCAACTAATTTTTCAGCAGTTTTTATCTTTAGACGTGTATTTAAAAAAATCGTATGATCACAAATATAAGGCAATATTAAAGCTACAAGTATTCAAGAGGTTTTCTTAAAATAAAATAATTTTATTTGAAATTTTAGCTAAAAATATGAAAAACATGGTAAAAATTTTAGCCGCAATTCTTAAAATGAACATCAAATTTATAATAAAAATCATTGTGAGTTTAAACTAAACATTTTAAATTAACTAATAGTGAGTGGGGCCACTATAGTCAGACAGGAGCGCAAAGATTTATTTTGGTACTTGGGAAAGGTAACTCTAGCATACCATCGACACAGAATGCACCCCAAACTATCAGAGTCCCACCACCAAAATTTCTTTTGGTAAAATATCGCGGTGTCTTACGTAAATTTTTCCAGTACGAATTGTTACCATCTGGAGCATCGGAAAAAATTATGTGTAACATTTTTTTCTTCGAAAATATGTTGACTACAGACTGCAAAAAATTACTAACCTTATTCCAGTCCATGCTCCATGCTGTTTTTGTGTAGAGCCAGTACACGATTTACTGGAAGCATAAAACAGCCTTAAAAGGTACTAAATTGGAACAAAACTAAAAGCGCTAAAAAAAGCGCTAATTATATGTTTGTAAAAACAATCAAATTATTTTAACTAATTTGTACATTTGAGATCATTTATTATTTAATGAAACCTTAAAATGTATAGCAATAACAAAAAAATAGAATATGTACGTTAAAAACATTTATAAACCTCTTCATGTTCAAATAACATCGTGCCGATTTCTTTATTATCTTCAGGAAATAGTAATGTTTCAATATGAAATTTAGATTTTTCATATGTAGTAGCAGTAGTTGCATTTAAAAATCATGTGAGTCCGATTACAGGGGAGATGTGTAAACATCTAGTAATTAAAGATGTCACTTTTTTAATATCAAACAGAATATCATCTATGTATCACTTATATACTTGTGGGGTTATTGAATTATGTATATGTTATACGTTTATATTGTGAAATTTTTGTATATTAAATATATACCATTGCTTATATTCTTTAACTGAGTAGTCGCAAGCGGTTTTGAATTAAAAACATTAAAATGTCTTTTAAACTCAAATATATCCGTAAGCTTTCTGTAAAGTTTTGTCATCGTAATTTTTAGTGGCATATTGAAATCTATAATATTAATAGGCTAGGCGATTTCTTGTGACTGATGTTTTGTTATACCGTTTTATCCCGATTTTGACCACACGTATATGATTTGAAAGGTATTTCTTTTTAGCAGTTTTGCAGATTTACAGATTTTTAAATTCTTTCCTTTATTTTGAGTAAATTGCATTTAAAGTTATGTGTGTGTTTATTAAATTTGTTAATGTGTTTGTAATAAAAATGAGTTTGTTTTTAGTATTGATTTCCCAGTTGGCAAAATCGTCGTAGATGACATTGTCTTTAACGATTCCTTTAGGACATTTTATAATTTTTCACGCACGACATTTGTCGATGAAGTTTTCTATGACTATGATATAATGGATGTTGTCATTAACGTCAAGCTGGGAGACAAATTACACAGATAGTCGTGTATCACATCTCGTTGACGACCAATTCAGCGACAAAAATATATTTGTCGTGTATCAAGGTCCGTTGACGATAATATGAGCGACAACGTCTTGTACTTGTCATACATCGAACTTTATTAACGACAAGTTAAGCGACAATGTGTATGATTCTTTCGTGCAGAGAATTAATACAAAATTTCATTAACGACCAGCTGGATGACAAATAACTCATATGTTCGTGTATCACATTCTATTGACGACAAATTAATTGACAGAACCGGTTTTGTCGTGTATGTGTCTGTTGACGTCAAGATGAAGTCAAGTTGATCGTAAATTGACAGTATGAGCGACAATATCTTCAAATTGATCACGTACTGCATTTATCTTATTGTATAAGCTTTGCGTGTTCAAAAAGTAATTTTCTTAGGAAAAATAACGGGATTTTAATACTGCTACAAGACAAAACAAAATAATTAGAAAAATCATAATTAATTATAATTCAGTTGGTCAACAAAGAGAGAATGTGTCTTTTAAATTGTACGAAAGTGTAAAAAGTTAATGCTAACAAGTAAGAGTGTGAAATTCGGCTGTGCCGAATCTTTGATACCCTTCACCTCGGTTTGAGTATTGATAATAAATGTAAACAAAATATTGGAAAAATATGCATGCGTTTCCTATATGCATGCGTTTCCGGTTATATGACATAACTTCTCGTTTAATTTAGTTTTTGCTAATTAAATAGCTCGCCCTAACCTCCATTGCAAAGGTAATGGTTGTGTAGGGTGGCTATATGCATTAAATCGTGCTAATTGGAGATGACTGTATTGTTTCTTTTAACTGGCCAAATATTTCTTCATTGCGGCCATATAGGTCGGATGGAGTAACAAAATAATAACAAAAAAAAAAAAACTCTCTCAACTTTTTTATTTAAATATTGCCATATTTGGAAAACATAGAGAATAAATTTATAATAATAAATAATCAAATAAGGGATGCCAAACGCAAAAAACCAAATGTCCCAAACATTTTAAATAAAATAATTTGTTATCTTTATTTTCTGAAAAACTTTAAACATTCATCAAAAAAAAAAATTGTGAAAATTTATATATAAATAACATTCTCATGAAATTGCGTTTATTTATGCAACAATTTTTATGTTCGCAATACTTAAATATCATTTGACGCTTTCTAAAATTCATTGAATTTAAATTAATGCTGTCTGTAGTCCGATTCTGTAAATTTCAACGATCCGACAATCGCAAAATATATCGACAGCTATTGTTGTTTGCACTAAGGATTAAGTGATTCACTAAGTACATACATCTTAACGACAGTCGACAAATCTATTTATACCCTATACCACTATGTGGTTTGGGTATAATGACTTTGTGCTGCTGTTTGTAACAACCAAAAATATTTGACCTATACCCATCTTTAATTATACCGATCGAATCAGAATCATTTTTTGAGTTGATTTAACAATGTCCGTCCGTCCGTCCGTCCGTCCGTCTGTGTGTCCATGTAAAGCTTGTAATCAAACTGCAGGTCGCAAATATGAATATATTTTGATGAAATTTGGTATATAAGCTTTTATCGGCCATGGGATGAACGCTATTGAAATTGGTGAGAATCGGTCCATGTTCAGACCTAGCCCCCATACAAATTACCCCTATGAAATCGACATAAATTGCCATAAGATCCAAACTGTCATATAGATCTTACTCAATTTGGGTTTATATGCGTTCATTATATCCATTAATGAGTAGTTCAGAAATGATCCCTTTGGCCCCATATAGGGCTGCTTCCCGATCTTCACTTAAATCTATTAAAAAACAAAAATATTGCACTGATTCTTCTCAGATTTGGTTTGTATATATTTTTGCAAAATACAAGAGACTTTTCCAAACATGATCAGGATCGGTCCATTTTTGGACCTAGTCCCCATATAGATATAGCATCCGATATGAACTTTTTCATATCTGCAGCCAAAAAAATTAATAAAAATCCCACTCAAATTTGGTTTTTGCTTATTTTCTATGTCCAGTTAGTTGGGCCTAAGAGATAGGGTTTCTAAACGCATGGTATAGGGTATGGTATAGTCGGTCTAGACCGACTATAATTTTCTTACTTGTTTTCTATTTATTTAAAATGTAAACGAGTGGCATCTCTGTCAAATGAGCGAAAACACAAAGAAGAATAGACAAAAACAAATTACTTCGTGTTTTACAGGATGATTTTATATTTATGTTTAATATCTTTATTTTTTTTACAATATTTCTGTTTATTTATTTGAAATTGAAATAATGAATTGAATATGCTATTTAATTTTTTTTTTTATTTATATAAAAAAGTTTTTTAATAAAAGCAAAATATTTTCACTATTTTATGATTTTTATTTATGTATGACGACATTTCAACCTAAAAATTCAAGTTTTTATCGATTGAATAAACAACACAAAAATGGTTGTCGTTTAGCTGATTTTAACAATAGCGAATATCGTTTAAAAATTTTACTGATAATTTAGCTTTTCTTTTTTAACGATTCGACTATCGTTAAAAGAAGTTACTGAAAAGCTATTAGTTTCTCCTGAATGCCAATATTTTTTTTAAATGTAAACATTTTTTAATTTTAAACATATTTGGTGTTTTTTTTTTTTTTGGAATTTGATGCAATTGATGTCTTCTAAATTTAAAATTATTATTTCCGACGTTTTGATGTGATTTTCTGAAATTCAATTAGTATTTTCTAATTTATAATTGGAAATTTTAATTCCAGTTTTTAGAATTGATATTTTCTAAAATTTGGATGGGAAATTTAAAAAGTGCAATTTTGTATTTATGGGAATAATAATGCTTTCGTAATTAAAACAATTTTTAAAAATTTGATGTAATCGCAATCAGATATTTTGTAGGTAAAGCAGAATAATAATTCTATATAACTATGTAGAACTGTTTTGAAAGCAAAAAACTCATTGATAGACTCGGTAAAGACAACAAAAAGTTAGTATGTCAAACTTATGTTCATATTTGTAAAAGAATAATGAAAAAAACCTATGAAATAAAAGACCAGCCCGTATATACTCTTAACATTGTTCTGTATGATATCTATTTGAAAATATTGACATTCATGTTAAAATAGATATAACTATTGCAAAGCTAATTAGAACAAAAATTGTGGCGCCATCTGCTGTGGCATAGTCACGCTGAGCAAAATGAAGTGACACTCTGTTAATGCAAAAGAAATGTATTTTCCCCACAACAAAATATTGCAGAATTTTATATAAATAAAATAATATACCGATTTATTTCTAACATGCAGTTATTATGGATATACATATATGGAATATATGTATATTATTTGTATTATTTAATATGTGTATGTATGTATATGTAAATATTACACACAAAAAATACAACATCAAACGTTATTTTTATGTTTTTCTCTTTAAATAAATTAATATATAAACGTTTTTTTTCCTAAATTTACATTGTTTTTTTTTATTAACAACTAGGTATTTTAGCATTATTTGCTTTATATTAACTCGTAGTGCTTGTCGAAAAAATTTTGGATCGATTTTAACCCCTTTCCCGTGACCTAATCGATCTGAAACTTTGCAGACAGGCTCATGGCAATGACAGAAATGATCTAGTAAATTTTTTAGTGATGCCAAAACAATGGAAACTTTTAAATTTTTCTACCAGAGTTGATAAAAAAAATGTACAAAGGGTAAGTTTTTATTATATTATTATCACAAAGACCACAAAAACAACAAGTCCAGCTATGACCACAATACAACATTTAGAATAACAACAAGAACAATATAGAAACATCATATTTTTTTTTTTTTTTTTAATTTTTCAGAGATTTCCCTGGACCTGTTCCACCGATTTTAATGATTTTTGAAATAGAAACCTTCCCATGAATTTGGTGAATCATTCTCACTAAAAATGATCACCTTAGCTATCCTATTGAGGGCGTCATCGTGACAAGAACAACATAGAAAATTATATTTTTTCAAGACTGTTTTTAGTTCTTCATTCGATTTTAAATAGCAAACTTCTCAGGATGTTAGTGAATCATTTTTTATGCCAACGAGCACCCTAGCTGCCCGATTGATGCCGTCATCGTGATTTCCACAGACGTACAAAATTTTTTTTCTAATTATTACAAACGGAATGACAAACTTATATATACCCTCTGCACACTGGAGTGGGGGGTATAAAAATTTATAAGTGATGTATTATAAAGGTAAGTAAATCAATTATTAATAAAATGTCTTCATCGAGGGCTTTACGCTATTAACGATACAGTTGGATGATACTTTAAACAATTTTGAACAAGATTTAGCCTCTGAAAACAAAATTGCAGATTTTATTAAAATTATGGGGTTATTGAATTTAGTAATGTTTACTTGTATATTTTTATTATTTCAGGTTGGTGCGTTTCATCGCATCGTAGACGGCAGCATAAAAATATAAGTCGAGTTTTAGGGAAGGACATAATAATAAATTTCAACTATGATGCAACAAAAGGAAAATAATCACTAAAAACTTATGGAAACGTATTAAATGCTATATTTGGTAAGTTAATAAAAAAAAATAGAACTCTTTGATTGGTCTTTATGTAAATTAAATCTATTTATACGTACGAAGATTTTACACAAGACCTACGTTTAATTTTTCGTAAAATTAATAATACAACAAATAAGGAAAAAAAAAACAAGAATAGAAAGTAAGGAAAATCAATAAATAATTTTTAAGAAAATATTAATCATTCAAGTTAAATTATTTTTTAAATTGATAAATTATTTTTTTATTTTTTTGTGTATGTATTTTTATACTTAATTCATTATTGACACTAATTAATCATATCGTTGACGATATGAGCGAAAGTGTTCCACATATTGTCGTTGGTTGTGAATTGGCTATAATTGATTAGCATACTTTTAGGGTCTTTATTTAATGAAAAAATAAAATTTCTTAGAATTTGCGCTCGAATTTCGAGGGCTGGAATCTGCTAGTGTGTTTAATTATGTATAGCTTTGTGTAACATGAACTGTTGTATTTAAGAGGCACTAAATGCATAAAAAGAAAAAGGAAAAGCGCCAATTTAGCGCTTTTTGTAAAATGAAAAATTTAGAAAATTGTATTTTTGGAAAGTTAGAATGCTCTAAGTCTATCTAGAAAAGCGCTAATTTGGAATCGCTGGTCCATGGGGATGCATTTGGAAGTTTTACAAGTTTTTCGAGTTCTTGCGAAAATCTTTCGTTTATTTTAAAAATTTTGGAAAAACTAATTTGCCTGGCATTTCGAAAATATAACAAAAATATATAAATAGCAAATAATAATTAATCATAACAAAAAAAAAAACAAGTAAGAAAATTATAGTCGGTCTAGACCGACTATACGATACCCTATACCATGCCCTATCACTTAGGCCCAACTAACTGGACATAGAAAATAAGCAAAAACCAAATTTGAGTCTGATTTTTATTAATTTTTTTGGCTGAAGATATGAAAAAGTTCATATCGGATGCTATATCTATATGGGAACTAGGTCCAAAAATGGACCGATCCTGATCATGATTGGTAAAGTCTCTTGTATTTTGCAAAAATATATACAAACAAAATCTGGGAAGAATCAGTGCAATATTTTTGTTTTTT
Source organism: Cordilura impudica (assembly GCA_963682025.1). Lineage (NCBI taxonomy): Eukaryota > Metazoa > Arthropoda > Insecta > Diptera > Scathophagidae > Cordilura > Cordilura impudica. The sequence continues at coordinate 51,126,492 of OY821520.1, read as the reverse complement.
AATAGATTTAAGTGAAGATCGGGAAGCAGCTCTATATGGGGCCAAAGGGATCATTTTTAGACTACTCATTAATGGACGTAATGAACGCATACAAAACTCAATTTGAGTAAGATCTATATGACAATTTGGATCTTATGGCAATTTATGTCGATTTCATATGGGTAATTTGTATGGGGGCTAGGTCTGAACATGGACCGATTCTCACCAATTTCAATAGTGTTCATCCCATGGCAGATAAAAGCTTACATGCCAAATTTCATCAAAATATATTCATATTTGCGACCTGCAGTTTGATTACAAGCTTTACATGGACACACAGACGGACGGACGGACGGACGGACGGACATTGTTAAATCAACTCAGAAAGTGATTCTGATTCGATCGGTATAATTAAAGATGGGTCTAGGTCAAATATTTTTGGTTGTTACAAACAGCAGCACAAAGTAATTATACTCAAACCACATAGTGGTATAGGGTATAAAAAACACGTAATAAACCCTTAGCTGAGTAATTTCTTTTTATACCCTATACCACTATGTGGTCATGGTATATTGACTTTGTGCTGACGGTTGTAACTACCTTTATACTGATCGACTCAGAATCACTTTCTGATGTCCGTCCATCCGTCCGTCCGTCTGTATGTCCACGTAAACCTTTTAATCAAACTACAATTCGCAAATATGAATATATATTAGATAAAATTTAGTATATAAGCTTCAATCGGCCATATAATGAACGCTGTTGAAGTTGGTGAAAATCGCGTCATGTTCATACCTAATCCCCATACAAATGACCTCTATGAGATCGACTTAAATTGTCAAAATATCAAAATTATCATATAGATCTCGGTCGAATTGGGTTTGTGTATGTTTATTACATCGATTTAACAGTAGTATAAAAATAAACCCTCTAGGACATTTCTTAGTCATAGCACTCATATGCAGCTAATTCCCGATATACACTTAAATCTATTAAAAAAAAAACAAAAATACTGCACAGTTTTTGCTCAAATTTGGTTTTTTATATGCTTTCGCCTAAAATAAGACACCTTAACAATTATGGTCAGGATTGGTCCATTTTTCGACCTAGTCCCCATATAAATATAGCATCCGATATGAACTTCTTCATATCCGAAGGCAAACAAATTAATAACTCAAATTTGGTTTATGCTTATTTTCTATATCTAATTAGTTGGACTAAGAGATAGGATATCTAAACGCATGGAATAGGGCAACGTATAGCCGGTCTAGACCGACTATAATTTTCTTACTTGTTTTAATACTGCGTTTATAGTTACGCACCAGCCAAAAAGAAATTATATGGTATAATGGTTTATAGAACACAAAAAATTAAAAAAAAGATATTGCACCACAGTGTATGATTTGCTTTATGAATTAATTTCAGTTATGGCTTATGATCAATACGCTTTTATGAAAATAATATATTTGACAAAATTGTAATTGCCTAAGGAATAGATTTAATATATCCTAAAACATCCTTAAATTATTTTTATTTTAATGGAGATTTAAATTTTTAGTTGTAAGACTTTCAATATTTTACAAAAATTTGACAACATATGGGAAAAAAATAAAATAAAATAAAATTGTAATAAATATATTATATTTCTTGTATTTTAAGTATCGCCTAAGGTAGAACATTTTATCAAAAATAAACTACGAATACGAAAAAACAACAATAATTTGCCAAACAACGAAAACTAACCTGACGAACAAACTTAGTTTCGTACATTGAATTTTCATTAAGCATTCAGATACGGCAATATAAATGTATATATTACCATGTATGTGTTTTAATATTAAGGAAGCATTTATAGCGATGGATTCATTTGTTTAAGTTCTCAGTACCTAAAAATAGAATGTAAAAATAGGCAATTCATGGCATCCGGTAAATATTTATACCTAGGTCCCATATAAATGGCTTTGGGTGTTATCTTTGGGATGCGAAGAGCACTTGCAGTAATTTTCATAAAAAAGTCTCTATATTTGCAACGTTTACCAACGTCTACAAGCAGACATGTCCATTTATTATTTTATTTTCTATTTTTGCAAATATCTATAATATTAATAGGCTAGGCGATTTCTTGTGACTGATGTTTTGTTCTACCGTTTTATCCCGATTTTGACCACATGTATATTTTTGAAAGGTATTTCTTTTTAGCCGTTTTGCAGATTTACAGATTTTTAAATTTTTTCCTTTATTTTGAGTAAATTGCATTTAAAGTTGCTACTAACACATACATAAAATTATGCGTATGATTTGTGTGTGTTTATTAAATTTGTTAATGTGTTTGTATTAAAACTGAGTTTGGTTTTTGTGTTGATTTGTGAATTGGCTGTAATTGATTAGCATACTTTTAGGGTCTTTATTTAATGAAAAAATAAAATTTCCTAGAATTTGCGCTCGAATTTCGAGGGCTGGAATCTGCTAGTAAAAATAAATATATTATATAAAAAAAAATTTGTTTTAAGACCCACACAAGAGGAGTAAGTGTAACGGTAACGGGTTTTCAAAATCATACCAAGCTTAAAGACTCATTAAAAAAAAATTATAAGAGTCATATATTACTTTAACATTATTATTACTATTACTACAGGGTGAGCCATAAGTCACTGAACACAGTATGTTTGATATAACTTTTTTATTTTTTATTTTTCCTCTTTTTATTTTTCAATATTTGGGAGATTCATTAGCTACGTATACAATTGAGGAGCGAGCAAAAGGTATTGAGTTTTATTTTGCAAATCAAACTTCAATAATTCGAACCCAAAGAATTTCGCTCGTTTTCAGTCATCGGAATCTGTTAGTGACTTATCTCGGAGTGGAAGACCGCTTGAAGGACGAAGCCAAATGTCCAGAACTTCCCTGCAGAAAATAATGAAAAAATATTTTTTGCTGGTTCCATACAAGGTACGAATGGTACATGAAATTTTGCCGCAAGACTATGCATCCCGACTTAACATCACCAGATTTCTTTTTGTGGGGATATTTGATGAACAATTTCCTTTCCGAACACATGATTCATCATGACATCCTAAGCACGTCATCCATAATAGACTAATTCCCTACCCTCGTTAAATTCATTGATGATGATCGAACTCCATAGCTTCTGTTTCTCATTATTCGAATGATCTTTTTTTTTTTTTTTTTTTGCTTTTAAGTTGCAACCTAATACTCTCCTGAATACATTCATAGTCTGTAATAAATATACATGTTAAATGTAAAAATATTTAATGGTTAGAAATGTTTTACTTTATGTAGTGCCTTGCCACATATTCTGTAACCCGTATCTTGTAAGATTAGTTTTTAACGAGGTTGGAGGGTAAGAGTATGTTAGTAAAAACATGTACATGAACGTTATAAAACAATACAATCTTGTATGTGAAGTATAATTGTTAATACATGTTATTGAAACTAATTAAAATTTTAAGCTTTTTGTAACTTAGCCAAATCTGTGCGCAATGTTATATGATATAGTAACTCTAAAAATCTATTTTAAAATTTTAGCTTAAAGCAAATATGTACTAAAAATTATTGTTTAGGAAATTTTGTTAAAGTGATGAAACATGTGGTGTTTGTATTTGTTTTATATCTTTTCCATGTCAAATCAGTACCAGGTCCTGAGGCCAAAATTGCTGGCAAGTATTATTGTAAAATTTGTAAGTTCATTGATAGGAAATTCCATAGTTTGGCTATACTTATATATAGATTTTTATACCCTATACCACTATGTGGTTTGGGTATAATGACTTTGTGCTGCTGTTTGTAACAACCAAAAATATTTGACCTAGACCCATCTTTAATTATACCGATCGAATCAGAATCACTTTCTGAGTTGATTTAACAATGTCCGTCCGTCCGTCCGTCCGTCTGTGTGTCCATGTAAACCTTGTAATCAAACTGCAGGTCGCAACTATGAATGTATTTTGATGAAATTTGGTATATAAGCTTTTATCGGCCATGGGGTGAACGCTATTGAAATTGGTGAGAATCGGTCCATGTTCAGACCTAGCCCCCATACAAATTACCCCTATGAAATCGACATAAATTGCCATAAGATCCAAATTGTCATATAGATCTTACTCAAATTGGGTTTTGTATGCGTTCATTACGTCCATTAATGAGTAGTCCAAAAATGATCCTTTGGCCCCATATAGAGCTGCTTCCCGATCTTCACTTAAATCTATTAAAAAACAAAAATATTGCACTGATTCTTCTCAGATTTTGTTTGTATATATTTTTGCAAAATACAAGAGACTTTAATAAACATGATCAGGATCGGTCCACTTTTGGACCTAGTCCCCATATAGATATAGCATCCGATATGAACTTTTTCATATCTGCAGCCAAAAAAAAGTAATAAAAATGCCACTCAAATTTGGTTTATGCTTATTTTGTATGTCTAGTTAGTTGGGCCTAAGAGATAGGGTCTCTGAACGCATGGTATAGGGTATCGTATAGTCGGTCTAGTCCGACTATAATTTTCTTACTTGTTTATGATCGTAAAGAAGTTGATAGAGAAAAATAAAAGAAACATATAGAACATCATATATAATTGCTCAATCTAGAAATTTATATATTGTGGTGCCGCCTAGAGAGAAAATACCTCACTAAAAATCATTCTCGCAATCTAAATAACGCATACCAGCATACCAAAAGTAGATAGTATTCTTTGGATCTGTATATGGTGAAAAGTTGTATCATCGCCAATTGATTTAACATTGAATTTCCGTAGCATGGTAGTCGTATTTTATGGATCTTGTGAAGCAATTTTTAACTGGTGCTTAGCATAAATACCATTTTTAAGCATTCCTTTGTGAATTTAAACTTTTCTTCTGTCAATATTTGTGTATTTTTCATTCCACAATTCAATATCACCAATTCTTCCCAATTTAATATTAAATACGTTTTTTTATAACACATATGAACAAAAAAATTTAAATAGAGACGGTCTAATGAACATATGGTAATAGAATAATGAGCTTGTGCTGTTGTTTGGAATTACCTTTTATTATGCTGATTGTATTTGAATCAGTTTCTGCGTGGACTTAACGATGTCCTTCCATCTGTATTTCCACATAAACCTTGTGCGCAAACTACAGGTTGCAAATGAAAATATATTTTTGATAAAATCTATAATCTTTTATCAGCCATAGGATGACCACTATTGAACTTGGCCAAAATCTAGCTTCCTTACCAATGAGTTCAACTCAAATTTAGAGATTAAGATTATTGTAAATATCCAGCTAAAATTTTGTTTGTGTGAGTTATGTACCTTAAGTCTTAAATACGAGGGCAGAAGTCTCTTGAGTTTTACGTGCGTTCCTGTCATGTTGACTTAACCACATGGTGTGCTTAGCACTGGGTGAGATACAAGGCGTCCACCGGCGCCCCTTCCTTAGATGGTAGCAAACTAGGAGAATTGTTTTGGCATGAACTCCTTCCTTTGCTATTGGATTGGCCCGATCTAAAAGCCTATGGGTCGTAGACCCGGTTGGTTGAAATGCAACTCCACATCGAACTGTGTTCTTCCCGCGATTTTGGGCTACCACAGCCACCACGAAACTCCCCGAGGGGCCGTTCCCAAAAAAGCTATTTAAGGGTACATCACATTGTCCTCGGTCATCGGCAGCACTTGCAAAAACACATACTTCCAATAACCGTCCATTTGTCTACTACGCTCGTTCTTACTAGCTGTTATTATCAGGTGGCCCTGATATGTACAACGTTCATTACCAACATTTCAACCGATTTCCGTTTCGTCCGCGAAACACTGTATTGTCGAATTACTCAAGCGTTCTTGGACTCATCTTCCATCCGACCCTCTTGCCTACTTATTCTACTGCAATGGCCATCTTTGCTTGGACTGGTACTAGCTCATCCATTCACAGCTTCGAACTTTTCGACTCATGCCTGCCTCCGTCTACTACGCTCCGAACTTACTAATCGGCGCCATCATGCTAGATGATGCTTACGTCAACTTTCGGTAATTCGCTTTTCAACTGGTCTCCGACTTGTCTTGGACGCTGTATTGACATGCGCGCCTGTCTCAAACGCCTGCGACTTGTCTTCGACCCACACTCTTGCTCCATTCCTCCGTCATGGTATCTTGTCAGGACAACTGACGTACCCACACCCGGTCTCCTTTCGCTCATGTACCGTCTTATCATCTTACCTACATTACTTCATTTCACCTTAGGACACCTAAACAATTATGGGATGTGACAACCATTTCATCTGGTAGGTTTTGACACCTCCAGTTTTATGTTTTTGCTTATGCTGTCTTTGACAATGAAGACTCCGTGAGGTAACCTTGGGCTTGATAGCTTACCCGTGGTACCTATTTATAACCTCAGGTAAGGCTTCGTAGCCAGCCTGGCCACATACTAGCTACTACCAAGTTATTCTCCAAAAAGAATAGTACTTGGTGGACCTGACCTTAACCTTTAGCCCCTAGGAATAGTCACCAGAATTAACTGGCTTTGCCTAGCGTTGCCCGGCAGCACCACGTGGAGGTAGGTTATAGGCATGGGCGAAGTATCAACCGTCACTGGCGGACCAGTAACTTTATGATACAACTTTGCTCCCTAAATGCGAGGGCAGTACCACAGCAACCGACCTCACATATAGATGGCGGCAGTAGTTCGAAAAACATTACTTTTGGTGAAAAGTGGCAACCTTATAAGGCGCCATCAAAACTAAATGATCTCAGTGAATTTGTAAACATGAAATATATTGGTTCATTTGAAAGGTCTCAGTCCAGCCAATATTAAAGCCGAGCTAGATTCTCCTCTGAGGCAGTCTGCTCGTTCGTTTACGACTATAAAAAAAATTGGGTGACAGAGCTTAAACGAGGCCGTACGTGCTGGTCGACCAATTGAGGTGACCATGCCAGAAATTGTTAAGAAAATCTACGAAATGGTATAGCATTATTATCGGCTGAAGGTGCGTGACCTAGCTGAAATTATAGGCATTTCTAAAACTGCTATTCACCGAAAATCTGGAGATGAGAAAGCTGTCCGTAAGATGGGTGCCACGTTAGAACAAAAACAGCATCGTAAAGATGTTCCAATAGATTGTTTGGCGATGTTTCACCGTAATAAAGCCGAGTTTTTGTATTGATTCATAGCCATGGATGTGTCGTGGGTACACAACTTCACACTTGAGACAAAAAACAATCAACGGCGAATATTATGCATATTGAACTTATTGAAGTCACAACAAGTCTTTGGTCACAATAAGTCTATGGACCAAGTTTCAGATTGAGTGGATAAGGGGAAATGGGGCTTAAATCGTTCCGTGACTGTGCGTGACCGTGTGTGACTATCTCAAAATTAATCTTTGGCTACAACAAGTCTATGGACAAAGTTTCAGATCGATCGGATGAGGGGAAGTGAGGTTTTAATTTCTCCGTGACTGTGCGTGACTATGCGTGACTGTGCGTGACTACCCCAAAATTAATCTATATTCACAACAAGGATATGGGCCAAGTTTCAGATTAACTGGATTCGGGGAAATGCGGTTGCCCCATGGCAGACATACAGAGAGTATGAGTCAAAAGAAAGAGTTTAAAAAGGCCGGAATTTGACGAAAAATAAAGCGTTGTTTTATTAAGACAATGCACCAGTTCACACATCCACTATTGCAATGGCTAAAAGCCATGAATTAAGGTTGGAAATGCTTCATCATTTTACTTATTCGCCAGATTTAGCTTCCTCGGATTATTTTCTATTTCCAAAGTTAAAAAATTGATCGGTGGTAAAAGATTTGCCAACAATGGAAACGTGAAGTTTACGCTTGATGGCTGTTTTAAGTAGCTAGGTATTTCTTACTATAAACAGGGTATCGAAGCTATTGAATAGCGCTGGGAAAAATGTATCGATCTAAAAATAGATCATGCTGAGAAATAAAGAAATTTTTTTTTTCCAAATTTGTAATGTTTTCTATGTCAGGTCCGGTTGTTCTGAGACTGCCCTCGTGTGCCATACGTGTTAGTAAAATTTGGGAAACATTTTGAAATATAAGTATACTTACGAATTTGCGTACATTTTTATTTTTCGATCTTATATAAAAATTGCACTCAAATATGAAATTTTTAATATTTGAAGGCTACAAAGGACGATTTGCATTTGTTTCTTAATAAAGTGCAATATCTTCAAAGAATTTCGCTGGCGGGCCGGCCACGTCGCTTGTAAAATGGAAAAACAGTCGCTAGAATGGTTGACAGTGAACCGGACTTTTTGATGACCGATGAGTCCCGTTTCAAGCAAAATTGCCGCATTTGTAGGGCAGAGAATCTACACGAGATCCTTGACCAAAATGACTATTTGGGCCAGCCAAAATTTTCATTGGGCGATTTTTTTTCTGAGAAGGAGAAACTGTTGATGGGAAATGATATCAGTGGATGCTAGATTATTATGCACGAAATTGAGTGAAAAAGATCTGGCGGTTGCTGGTTTTAACGAGATGATGCATCATGCTACATTGCAAATCAGAAAATGTTGTTTTTGAAACAAAAATTCCCTTAATGTATGATATGAAAGAAAGCCGACATTGACTGACCGCCCAGATCACCAGAACGGAAAGCAAAATGTACGCTAAAAGGTATCAGACCATTGATGAACTCAAGGGCAAACATTCGTACCAAAATCATTGCGATATTGCCCGAGACGCTCGTGGCATATATAAGCGGCCATTTGATTGATGTTGTATTCAAAACTAGTTAAAATTAATTGAAAAGGACCAAGTTAAAGTAAAATGTCACATATATGGAAATTGATTGTGGCTTTTATTGGTCTTTCAATAATTACATACTCACATGCAAAGTGGCGCGCCCTGTATTTGATGTTTTAAATGTGTTTATAATGACTTTTTATAAAGACTGTGCGCTGATGTTTGTAACTACAAAAAATATTTAACCTAGACCCATCTTTAATTATACCGATTGACTCAGAATCATTTTCTAAGTCGATTTAGTGATGGCCGTGTATCCGTCCGACCGTCCGTTCATCCCTATGTCCATGTAAACATTGTATATAAGCTTCTGTCGGCCATAGGATGAACTGTAATGAAATTGGTGAAAATCTGTTCATGTCCCCTATGAGATCGGCTTAAATTGCCTTAATATCCAAATTATCAATAGATCTCGGTTAAATTGGGTTTGTGTATGCTTATTACATCCATTTATCAGTAGTCCAATAATAAACCCGATCGGACAATTCTTAGCCATAGCCACCATATAAATCTATCAAAAGACAAAAATATTGCAGAGTTTTCTCAAATTTGGTTTGTTTATGTTTTGCAAAATAGAAGAGATCTTACCAAATATCGTCATGATCGGTTCATTTTTAGGGCTAGTGCCCATAACCGAAGGCAAAAAATTAATTACAATGACACTCAAATTTGGTTTATGCTTATTTTCTGTATCTAATATAATGGACGCTCATACTACAGCGACCATATTGCTTCCCCATATTCAGAACTTCTGGCTCACACATGAACTTGATTCAAGTTTAATAGACCATCTATATAAAGTTAATTTCCCCAAAAAGGGTAACCTAACAAACTGTAAGAACTGGCGAGGCATCACAATCCTTAGTGTAGTGAATAAAATCATAGAGCAAATCATTAATCGGAGAATATCCAACACCGTGCTAAGGCCAGAACAAGCTGGCTTCCGGCCCAAAAAATCCCAAAATCCGTGGAATACGACAGAACACGATGTAAATTCCCTACAAGTGTTTATTTATCGATGTCTCCGAAGAATATTAAAAGTTTTCTGGCTTAACACCATATGAAGTACGCAGCTCTGGAGACAAACAAATCAGCGCCCAATCCATATTGATATCTTGAACCGCAAATGGCGCTGGATTGGTCACACGCTGCGCAGGTCTTCAGATGACGCAGTTAAAATTGCCATTGACTGGAACCCACAGGGTGGGACATGAAGAGTAGGCAGGCCGTTACACACCTGGCATCGGCAACTTAAAATCGAAATCAGCCGTAGTGATCTAAGCTGGAGAGAAGTCAAGTAAATATCATAAAACCGAACCGAATGGAATAGATTCGTTGTGGCGCTTTTTTCCCATCAGGAACTACAGGACATAATATATATATACATATGTATATATAATTAGTTGGACGTAAGAGATAGGGTCTCTAAACGCTTGGTCTATAATTTTCTTATTTGTTTCTTAATTATTTTATATTGACATCTTTGTAAGTTCTTTGCAACCACATCCAAAGAAGTTGTTACTTTGAAAGTAATGAAAAATCTAAAATTTTAGAATGAATCCACTTTTTGTAATTGGGTATTAGATAAGTTTTAAATTTAATAAGTCAAACTTCCAGACTAATATAAAAGGTCGTCCCATTTCAAATATTTTTAATAGTGACTGCAGCTCGAATTCTTGGCATCCTGAGCACGGAGCGGTGTAAGGTGATGTTTTTTTTTACAACAAAGACCATGCAAATTTTAATCAACACAACTATTAACATAATAAAATTGCAATGAGTTTTTCCAACCGGCAAAATTAACTACCAATGTTGTGTGCTTGTTAGTTATGAAGGTACTTTTCACTATATATTTACAATGTATTCCATACAAACCAATCTTTTGCAATGAAGCAGCATTATTTTTATTTTAGTTTTTTTGTTTATATAGTTCAAGATTGAATATTGTAGATGTTGCAGTCAGTGGTCATGGGAGTGGATGTTTTTGAGTATGTTGCAATATTTACACATCGATCAAAGTATAGCAATCACAAGATACAATTTCTTTTGAAAACAACAGACAGCATCAACAAATGCAGCCGTTGTTTCAACTCTATACGAGTAGAACATGTTGGAAACATTGAAGCATTAGCGTCAGCACTATTTTATAGTCGACAACATGTTTGTGTTGTGAGTGTAACTACATAAAATACAGTAACAACACAACTATTAGAGACTTGCAAAACAAACTTGAGGTCTGTAATCTATCTACACATACGTTTGTTGGTAATAGACGATAGATACAGACAGAGTTTTAAAAGACTTCATATTACATAGAAAGTTGGTCGCAAAAATGGTTTAATTGTAAACTTATACTGGATACTTTAGATAAGAATTTAGATAAGGCACCTTGGTTTTGAATATTTGGATGTAAATGATAATACCATTTTTCTTTTATATATAGTAAAAAGTTTTATCAGCTAGATAAACCCAGGTCTTTTGTATTTGCTTTTAAAATCTTTCTAAGTATAGTAGATCCTACAATGATTTTGGGAGTAGTTCCATGGAAACCTCGCAAGTTGGCAAGTGCCCCTTATTTCCAGCCCTTAAGGGGCTCCCATACAAATATGGTAGTAATATGAAATTGTTAAATTTGGCTCCTAGGATGTCTCTAAACGGACCAAATTTATTACTAACCCCACATAACTTTTCCTCTCTAAAAATTTTTTCTAACATAACATAAGTACAAAATCTATAATATTAATAGGCTAGGCGATTTCTTGTGATCGATGTTTTGTTCTACCGTCTCATCCCGATTTGGATCAAGCGTATATTATTTGAAAGGAATTTCTTTTTCGCCATTTTGTAGATTTACAGATTTTAATTTTTTTTCCCTTATTCTGTTAAATTGCATTTAAAGTTGCTACTAACACATACATAAAATTATACATATGCTATGTGTGTTTTATTAAATTTTTTAATGTGTTTGTTAATGAGTTTGTTATCTTCATTCACAATAATAATAAACCATAAAAGTGTCGGTTTGTGAATTAGTTAAGTTAAAAAATAAAACTGGTATTAGAACTTGAAGGTCAAGTATGGTAACCATCACAACCAGTTGTAGATTATCAAAGATTTGGCACAGCCGAATTCAACAATCCGACTTGTTTAATTTCAAATCAAAATTTTTCAGTTCTATCGTCAACTGATTGTTTATAAATTTAAAAAATCATCTGTAAAATTTTTAAAGAATACATTTTTCAATGATTTAATTCTCTGCAATGTCTGTAGCAGTGTGTTATTTTTCGTACATGTACTTGTATGTTGTTTTTTTTTCTTGAGTACTATATAGTAATCAACAAAAGAAATTGCATACATTTTATTACCACTTTTGTTGCTATTGCTGTTACTGAAGTTGCTGCTTCTGCTGTGTTGTAGTTATAGCTGTTGCTGTTACTTTGTAGCAAATATGTTCTTAATGTTTTTGCTGTTGTTCAACAATTTCCTGTCTTTGAGAGGATAAACAGAGAACAACAGAAACAACAAAATAAATTGACTCATAAGCTTGTAGCACTTTTAACATGCCAAAAATGACCTACCTAAAGTAAATTTTCCTTCCATCAGTGGTAAAAGTTAAAAACCAGCCATTTGAGATAAAAGCCAATATACTCATTTAATATGACTACGATAGATATATTAAAATATGGTGTAGAATGTTCTTAGTATTGTGAGGAAAAATATTTATTAAAGTTAGCATATGCTCATTGTTGACAGTTTAAAATTGCTGGAATAATTTAAAGAAACAAGACCGGAAATAGAGTAATTTTTTAAGAACACTATATACGGGTAGTATAATAATATTTTACTAGGCTTTCATTTTATAAGCAATAAATTTGAAAATGGATGGACCAACATCATCTATTTTAACATAATGGAGCCATTGCCATCCCATACTCGTATGCAGTTTATAATAAGCTCAGAAACATAAGTTATTAAATAACTAATGAACAATTAATTAATAAAGCCAATTGCTTTGTAATACAGTTTGTTCTACACATTTTCCAATTGTATTTCAGGAACATGGAATGATTTTCAGAAGGTATCAATTGTATGTCAGAAAATATCAATCGAAATACCAAAATACCAAAGAAAATACCAAATCTATTTCAGAAAGATCAAATGAATTTCAGAAATTATTTAATGTATATCAGAAATTTTCAAATTTATTTCAGAAATTTTAAAATTAATTTCAGAAAATATCAGTTGATTTTCAGAAAATATCAATTGTATTTCAGAAAACATCAAATGATTTTCAGAAAATATCAAATGTAATTCAGAAATAATCAAATGTATTGCGGAAAGTATCAAATATATTTAAGAAAACATCAATTGATTTTCAGAAAGTACAAAATGCATCTCAGAAATTATCAAATATATTTCAGAAAATACCAAATGTATTTCAGAAGTAATCACAGGTATTTCAGAAAGTATCAAGTGTATTTTAGAAAAATACAATTGATTTTCAGAAAATATCAATTGTATTTCAGAAAACATCAATTGAATTTCAGAAATAGTCAAATGTATTTCAGAAATGATCAAATTTATTGAGAAAACATCAATTGATTTTTAGAAATTACCAAATGTATTTCAGAAATTACCAAATATATTTCAGAAAATAACAAATGTATTTCAGAAGTTATCAAATGTATTTCAGAAAACAACAAATGCATTTCAGAAATAGTCAAATTTTATTCAGAAAATATCAATCGAATTTCAGAAAATATCAATAATTTCTGAATTACATTTGATACTTTCCGTAAATCGATTGATAATTTCTGAAATATATTTGACATTTTCTGAAATTCATTTGATAATTTCTGCAGTACATTTCATCTTTTATGAAATACATTAAATATATTTATTTGTTTATTAGAACATCAATTTTTTTGTGGTTCAATTGAAAATACATAAGTGTAGTCATTATTAGGAAGAAATGAATAATGAGATAATTTTTTCACTAGAAGAGTAAAAGACAATAACAATAAATTAACAAAATGATAACGTTAATTAGTGAGCTATATAGTTTGAGAAGAGAGAAGGAATGACAGAGAAATTATAAAAATAAATAAATAAATGTAAAAATTATAGTCGGTCTAGACCGACTATATGATACCCTATACCATGCATTTAGAGACTCTATCGCTTAGGTTCACCTAATTAGACATAGAAACTAAGCATAATTCAATCTCACAGGGATTATTTGTATGAAGCCTAGACTGAACATGAACCGATTTTTAACAATTTCAATGGCTTTCAACGTATAGAAGCCGATAGAAGCTTATGTACAAAATGTCATTAAAATATATTCATATTGGCGACCTGTAGTCTGATTGCAAGGTTTACATGGACACACAGACGGTCGGACGGACGGACGTACGGACGGACATCGCATCGGCTCAGAATGTGAATCTGAGTGATCCTGAGTCGATCGGTAATAAGATGGGTCTAGTTCAAATATTTTGGGTAGTTACAAACATCAGCACAAAGTCATTATACACTGACCACATAGTGGTATAGGGTATAATTAATAAAATTGGAAGCTATACATACGCTGGCGACAACGAATAATCGGACAGTGTTTATTTATATATGTTTTCAATTTTTCACTGTTACAGACGGACAAAATAATGCTTTTTGTCAAAATAAAAGTAAGCAATTTTATTCAATATGTAATTCTTAACAATAAATAACAAAAAAAAATACAACAGAAAACAATAAATTCTTCTTAAAATTCACAACAACAAAAATGTACTTAATTTCTAACGGACAACGAATAATCGGACACAACTCAAATAATGATAAAAGTCCCGTTATATGTACAAACAAAATAGCAAATTAATATTTTGTGGCGTAGCCTTCGGCGTTAACCACAGCCTGAAGACGGTTGGGCATGGACTGTACCAAATTCGCACAGACTTCAGGAGGAATTTCAATCCACTCCTGGAGCAATGCTTCTTTGAGCTGGCCAATGTTTGCAAAGTTTCTTTTATACACTCTACGTGCTAATTCATCCCACAAATGTTCAATAACATTTAAGTCTGGTGATTGTGGAGGACGCTGTAAAAGTTTGGGGCAATTGTGTATCAGCCAAAGCTTTTCAACAGCAGATGTATGTTTCGGATCATTGTCCTGGTAAAATGCAAAATTATCTTTAATGCCCAGTTTTTCTGCACTTTGCTTGACATTTTCCTTTAAAATGTTGAGATAGACAAATCTATCCATTTTACCATCTATAAAATGGAGATTGAGATCACAGATCCTCCTCCATATTTCACGGTTGCACGCGTGTTTTTTGGTTCAAACTCTGTGTTTTTTTTGACGCCATACATATTGTCTACCATCTGAACCGTGCAGGTTAAATTTGCTCTAATTTGTATATAAAACCTTAAAAAAAATAAAAAATTTAATATTAAGCACCTTAGAGTAATGAAATACATCGTTACCGTCTTCCAGAATTCAACTGGCTTCATTGAATATTCTCCTGAAAATTGTATTCTTTTTTTTTATTTACTGCACTAATGAATGGCTTTTTACTGGCTTTCCTGCCATTGAAGTTGTTGTTGTAGAGCGTATTTTTTATGGTGCTCGCACCGACTATTTTTCCGGTCCTCCGCTCCAGTGTGTGCTTCAGCTCCCGTGCAGATTGGAATGGATTTTCTCCAATGTCATTTAAAATGCCCCTTTCCTCCTGCTCGTGAGCAACTTCCCTTGGCCTTTACGGGTTTTGTATGTCAATCGAAACTCTGTACGGTATCTGGTAATGATATCATGTACGGTTGATTTGCTCATACCAGCCAAATCAGCACGAACAGATTTTTCCGTTTAATGATAGCCTTTTATCAAACGAAGCTTGCTTCTTACGTTCACTCATATCAAAATTTGTGCACTAATGTTATCCTAATCAACTTATAACTAAACAATATACCAATAAATCAAACTAAGCAAAACAAATTCAAAAATAACGTGATTTTTATCAATTTTTGAGTTGTGTCTGATTATTCGTTGTCCGTTAGAAATTAAGTACATTTTTGTTGCTGTTAATTTTAAGAAGGATTTATTGTTTTTTGTTGTTTTTTTTTTTTTGTTATTTATTGTTAGAATTACATATTGAATAAAATTGCTTACTTTTATTCGGTAGCAGTGAAAAATTGAAAATATGTATAAATAAGTACTGTCCGATTATTCGTTGTCGCCAGTGGACATATATTCAAGGAGGGTTTTCTTGAAACTGTTTATTCCCGATATAAGTTCATGGGAAGGGCATTCCATAACTTAATTGCGTTAACGAACATTTTTTTTTATATTAAGAAAGCCGTGTTTGGGGATTATTAAAGAAACGGATCTTGTAGATCTAGTAACAAATAGAGAACAAATAGAGAGGAGTTTTGTGATGCGGAAGCTTGTGCGAATGCGTCAAGTATATTTCACTGCACAAACTCGTTATTTATTACTTACCCAATTGCACAATCATTTCTCAGTAAATTAATCAAAAACTTAAGTTGTTAATTTCTACGTAGAACTGCTTGATACGTTCAAGTTTCAAGCATGCATTGATAAATGTAGTCAGGATCGGTCCATTTTTGGACCTAGTCCCTTTATAGATATAGCATCCGATATGAACTTTTTCATATCTGCTGCCAAAAAAATTAATAAAAATCCCACTCAAATTTGGTTTTTGCTTATTTTCAATGTCCAGTTAGTTGGGCCTAAGAGATTGGGTTTCTAAACGCATGGTATAGGGTATCGTATAGTCGGTCTAGACCGACTATAATTTTCTTAGTATTTTTTTTTTATTTTTTTTTATTTTATTGTACATAAATATTTAATATTCATACATAATAATGGCCCCAGCGCCCTAAAGGCATTGTTGAGGCAAGCTGGTGAATTTATAATTCAAAAAATGTACAATGATATTAAATTACGATAAAAAAAAAATAATATGGTTTGATTAAAATTATCACAGAAGCGTTTCTATTTTATTGTATAAGTAGTTTTTGCAAGACGTTTTAAAAACTGAAATTCTATTAATAGATTTTATTTCCAAAGGTAAATTGTTATATTTTATACCACCAATATAATCGATACGCTGTTTTGTCTTTTGAAATCTGCATCTTGGAACTCTTAAATTCGTTACATTCCTTGTGTTGAAATGTGATTGATTTTGCAAAAAATTAAAAGTACGATGGCCAATATCATGCATGCATTTGAAAACATATATCAACCTGATATTCATGTAACCCATAAACTGGTAACACTGTGTTAGCTATATCTCTATACAGAGTAATTGTTGGATACCTTATTGGCAATTTGTATATAATCTTCAATGCTCAGTTTTGTAAACACTGTAGAGATTTTAATGCTACATTACACTTATTATATGCATAGACCATTCCCATGTAATTTAGATGTGATTGAATTAAAGATTGGAATATCATATATTTGGATTTTTCAGATAATTTATTTCGTAATTTGTATAAAACTCCAATACCCGGAGCAATTTTCCCCATTAACTCCGCCATATGCAAGTCCCACGATAGATTATTTTGTAATGTTATTCCTAAATATTTAACTGAGTGTGTTTCCTTCAGTGCTACCCCATCAATATTCACAGTAAAATCGTTAGAACTAGAGCTAGGCCCAAAACGAACCAATCTTGTCTTATTCGGGTTAACAACAAGGCCATTGATACGAGCACACTCAAATACTAAAGCCATATCCCTCTCAATATAAGTTTTCAACACCAAGTCGTGTTTAAAAGGATAAAATATGCATAAATCACCCGCAAAAATGAAAATCTTTCCTGTTAAATCAAGATTACCTATGTCATTTAAGTATATAGAAAAAAGCAGGGGACCCAATCCACTTCCTTGGGGTATTCCATATTTAACCGTACTAATAAAGCTCGAGGACTGATTGACCTGAACATATTGTTTCCTTTCCAAGAAATAACTTTCAAACAGCAATAATTCTTTACCCTTTACTCCATACAATGACAATTTTTTTAGTAATATTTTATGATCAACAAGATCAAAAGCCTTCGAAAAGTCTAAAAATACTCCTGCAACACCATTAAAGCCTTCATCCAAACCTTTGCATATACAGTTTATTACATTTAAAACAGCATCCTCCGCACCACATCCTTTCCTAAAACCAAATTGAAAATCATACAATAGCTCGTTTTTCTCTACATCAAATAATAATTTGTCATAAATAATTTTCTCAAATATTTTATCTATTGAAGATAAAACTGCAATTGGTCGATATTTCTCTACAGTGGAAGATCTAATTTCTTTCGGTATTGGAATTATTTTATGAACTTTCAGAACATTGGGGTACACTGAGGTAGTTATCATTTTACAAAAAATGTCGCATAACAATGGTGCAATTTCATCTCCACATTCTTTAATAAATTTAGGTGATATGTTATCGTATCCAGCACTTTTGTTTATTTTAATAGTATTTATAGCTTCAGAGATGTCAATTAAATTAACATCTCCAAAATTGAAACGGTGAGGAAGTTGAGATATTGTTCTCAATGAAGTAAATACATCGCCCAGCTGCACATCAATTTGCTGTTTAAGATTTTCCACAGACTTAAGAAAATGGGTATTTAAGTCATCGGCTTTTAGCAGATCCGAATTTATAACAATTCCCTGAGAATCAGTAAGAACTACCTTACGCTCTCTTGACCGACCAAGAGTAGAGTTTATAAATTTCCAACATTTCCTCTGATCATTTCCAGCCTCATTCAAACCATCAACATAGTAGTTACCTCTACATATCTTAATGGCTACCTTAATGACCCTGCTCAACCTTTTTAACATGTCATTCAATCTATGACCATTCTTGCATTTACGTCTTTCCTTCAGCAAATTTTTCTTGAGTAAAATAAGTTCCTGTAAGTTCTTATTCACCCAAGGAGTCATCTCAAAACAAAGCTGATTTTTACAACTTGAAACAACTGTGTAATTACTTAACGCATTTCCCATACACGAAACTAAATTTTCTGTTTGATCAGATACATCCAATTTTGAGAAAATAAATGGTATATTATTTTGTAAATATTCTTTGGCTTTCATATAATCACAATGAATTTTTGATTTCTCAATAAAATCATTGACTTGTCTTTTACTACCAATTTTACAGCACAATATATTGTGATCTGAAAGATTACACTCAATCGAATCAACATAAATTTGCTCAGAAAAATTACTAAAAATGTGGTCTATACATGTTTTACTGCTAGGTCTCGTTACCAAGTTATGGACGCTCGAACAGTCAAAGTTCTGAAACATTGCAGATAGATCTACAAAATGTTGACCATGGAACATGTCAATGTTTGAATCACCAACTATTAAAAGCGGATTTTGAGCACAATCATATAAAACTACTTCAAGACTATTTATAAAATCATTAACCGAACATTTCTGCGATCTATAATATGAAATTAATTTCACAGGATTATGATTTACTTTAAAATTTTCTATAATTATAGATATTATCTCAACAAAGTTTTCAGTTTTACAAATATTTACCGAATATTTTAAATTGTTATTAATAAATAGTGATGTACCACCATAACCATCATTTCTACAGTAGTGTACTTCAGAAAAACCAGGTATCGGGTATAATTGTAAAACATCTCTTTCAAACCATGTTTCTTGTACTGCGATTACATCAGGCAATTTCGGAAAATTAGCAATTAAAGATTTAAATTTCTTAAATTTGTTCAAAGAAGAAACGCTTCTGATATTTATACTAATTATATTCATAAAATTTAAATTAATGCCATAAATATAATTTTGAAAATTTTAAAAATTTTCAAAATATTGATTTTTATACATAATGATTTGAAAAAAATAATAATATTTAATACTTTTATATAAAAAACACAAAAAATATACTTCCCTAAGAAGGGGATTCATAAGCTGCACCATCACCGTGACTAGAATCATCAGCAGCCTCATTTCTATTTTGTACTAAAGATCTACGTTTCCAATGCTTATTTGTTGTTGCAGTTAATAATAATTCATCCACATCATCTTGACATCTTATAAGTTGAACCTTTGATATATCACTTTTTTTTACAATAAACTCTACCGTCACGGACATATACATGTTGATAGCCTATAGCTTTTAGTGATTTAGCATGATTCCATAGATTCAAAGTTTCTTTGCTATGGTAATCATTTACGTAAATTTTGTTTGTTGTTTCTTTTTCTTTCAATTTAGATTTTGATGACATTAATTTTTCTATGTTAAATCTAGATGAAACTTTAACCACTACAGTTTTTTTCACATCCGGTTTCTTATCTCTTTTTCCAACAAAATAAGCTTCTTCGACATCACCTTGTCCCAATTAAACACCAATATCTTTCGATAATTCAAAGACACCATCCTTAGCATTAACTCCATTAGCAACTTCCAGACCACTAATGATACAATCATTTTTTACCAATTTATCATTCACAATTTTCATAGAACTTTTTACATCTTTTATCTCATTTTTAAGTTTTTGATTTTCTTTTGTAATTTCAGATATTTTTTTCTTGTTTTCGGCTACATCCTTGAATACCTCATCAAACTTTGTTGACATAAATTGTATTGATTCGGTCAGCTGATCTAGTTTCTCTAATTTCTTTAATTGTTTTAATTCTGTTTTTATTGTGTTTAACTCTTTTCTAATATCTCCACCTTCTTCCTTACAAAATTGACATAAGAACACTGCATTATCATCTTTAACTAGTCTCTCAAACTCTCTTTTAGATAAACCAGAGTATTTAAAATGAACATTTTTTCACATTTGTCACATTCTATAAAATCATCTGATTCTTCTTTAACTTCAAATTCACATTGAACACAAATATTTGTATTACTTTTATTAGCAATACTTCTACGAGCAGCTTTTTTTTGGCATACTTTAAGTTCTTCCAATACTAGAAACTATGTTTTAAGTGTTGTTAAATTTTTGTCTTTATAGGATAAGTTTTTTAAACACAATTTGTATTTTATTTTCGTTATATTTAACCGCGGATAAAATGTACGTTCCACGCTCAGGGTTGCCAGCTATTTGTCAAGGTTTACATGGACACACAGACGGTCGGACGGACGAACGGACATCGCATCGGCTCAGAATGTGATTCTGAGTGATCCTGAGTCGATCGGACCCATCTAGGTCAAATAATTTTGGTAGTTTCACACATCAGCACAAAGTCATTATACACTGAACACATAGTGGTATAGGGCATAATTAATAAAATTGGAAGTTATACATACATATATTCAAGGAGGGTTTTCTTGAAACTGTTTATTCCCGATATAAGTTTAATGTTCATGGGAAGGGCATTCCATAACTTAATTGCGTTAACGAAATTTTTTTTTTGTCTTAAGAAAGCTGTGTTTGGGGATTGTTAAAGAAATGGATCAAATAGGAAACAAATAGAGAGGAGTTTTGTGATGCATTAGCTTGTGCGAATGCGTCGAGTATATTTCACTGCACAAACTCGTTATTTATTACTTACCCAATTGCACAATGACTTCTTCAGTAAATTAATCAAAAACTTAAGTTGTTAATTTCTACGTAGAACTGCTTGATACGTTCAAGTTTCAAGCATGCATCGATGAATGTCTTTTAATATAACGCGTAGGGTTTTAACCGTATAAAGAAGCAATGGCAATCATCTTGAATACATGCTGGATCTGATTTGGTCATTGAATTCATCTTGAAACTATTCATATACTTTCTTGACAAGTGCTATACAACGTACTCCAGGGATGCCCATCTGTCCACCTCTCCGTCTGTCCGTCTGTCACAAAATGCACGATTTACCCGGATACTAGGATAATATTGTGTGCCATTATTTGGAACAAATTGGTATTGGGTCTGGAGTATCTAGGTACAACGGCAGATGCATAACGTAGAAAAATATAATGAAATCCCGTAAAATTTCATACAAAAAAACTAAAAATAGTGAAAAATGTTTATACGTAACAAATCATGTGCATATACGACATATGCAAACACGTGTTTGTTTGCTTTTTGTTTTTTTTTATACGTGTTAACGAATGTTTTATTAACGTGTTAACGAATGTTTTATTAACAAACAAATATATATATTGCTAAAAATATGTAATAAATATTCAAGATACGGAAAATAAAAACATACAGAATATGCCAAAAATATGAAAAATATCCTAAGAAAAAATGATATAAGCGACAAGGGCTTAGAGATTTTGTTGGTCCAGCTTCCCATAATTTTTTTGGAATTCTCAAATTGGATCCTTCCTTTCTGGATATAAATGTAGAAGAACGAAATGTTGTTCTTTTATTTCAAACCGCATAAAAAAAAACGAGTAATCTTAAGGTCGTGAATGATAGTACTGAGAGGGGAATTCTTTTAGCTACAAACTTTAATCATTGCTAACAAAACAAGAGGATTAGAAGCAGTACCTTTTCTAAGTAATAGAACTGCATCGCAAACCAAAAGATAAATGTTATTATTAAAGAAACCAGCTTAAAAGAAATAATAAAAATTAAAAACTAAAAAAATTAAAAAAAGCTCGTTATATGGATGAGTCGAAATTTCAATGGCTTAGGGGCAGTCCA
Organism: Cordilura impudica; assembly: GCA_963682025.1. Lineage (NCBI taxonomy): Eukaryota > Metazoa > Arthropoda > Insecta > Diptera > Scathophagidae > Cordilura > Cordilura impudica. The sequence goes on along the minus strand of OY821520.1, from coordinate 51,104,096 downwards.
AAGTATTATTTTTTTGCTTGATATTTTTTTTAGTAGATTAAATCGTCAAAAGGGTCCAAAAAAGTGCACTATAATATTTTCTACTTTTATATATTTGGACCACTCCAGAAATTGATTCATATAATTTTCTTTCGGTTAGAAATAGCAAGGGAGGTTAAAGGTTTGAGTTTTTTTTTGTAATAATTGAAAATATTTCCTAATACAACTTTTATTGTTTTTTAACCAGTTATTTGTTACAATATCTGTTAAAACAGTTTCGGTTTAAAATATGTTATTATAAAGAATTAGTAGTTGCACTCGTCAATATTTAGGATAGAAATAGGTTATTAGGTCGCCTCGATAGTTCAGTAATTTGTATAAAGTTCAGTAATTTTTAAACGGAAACAAATTTTGTTATTTATTCCTTAATTTTAGACGAAAATCCATTCTGTTTTTAAATATTAATGAATTGCAATAAAAACTCTTTTTAACTTAATATACTTTTTTTAATGGTAACTTAACCCAATCAATCTGTGTGTAATATTTATTAGAGTTATGTATTTTATGAATGCAATAGTTCAATTGAACTATTCTTTCTACTGAACTATATGAACTAGTTGGTGATCATTCGAGCTTTCAGTACTTTCGGTCCTTTATTTCATTTTGTCATTTCGTTAATTTTTTCATGTACATATGTACATACTTATGTGTATAGTTAAATTTTCATTGGCTACCTTGTCACAGCTGTTGGTTTTGTTGCCAGACATGCATATTTTATGCTATATTATTATTAAATGTATAGGTTAACACTCTTGCCAGACTAAGAAACAACTGTGTTGTTTAAAGTAGAAGTGCTATTCCTCTTCTTTTGAATTTTCTGTTTAGTAAAGCGTGTTATTTTAAAAATATTTTTTCGAATATAAATAATGTCCGTAAAGCGTAAGACAATTGGATGCACTTTATTGAAGACAGTGACGAAAGGGTCAAGTGCTAGTTCTACAAAAATTTACCTGAGTATAAAGTGACGGGGGTTCAAATGGTTTTATCAATCATTATATTGATTTTTTGCGATTTTTTTTTTGTAAATTTAAAAAAATTTTAAACATTAAAATGCCAACTAATAAATCATGAAATATTTAAAAAATGTTATATCATGTGGGCTAAGGAAACATGTTAAATTAGTACAAATACGTTATTTAGAGATGGAGATTCGTTATAAATTATATAAATAAAATACTATAAACATATTTAAAGTTTAAAAAAGCCAATATTAACTTATATGTAATGCAAAAGCCTTCCAGGCCAAAAGAAAAGGTCATATGGATTTAGTATGTATTTTTTTTAACGTCAATGTATATATTTATATAATGTTTCATAATTAATAAACTGAATTATTTAATTTTTTTATAGTGTATTAAATATATGTTGAATAAATATAATTTATTTGCTTTAAAATTTTGTGTTTACTTCTATCGCTTTTTATACCCTAGTTATACCACTATGTGGTCAAGGTATAATGACATTGTGCTGATGCTTGTAACTAGCAAAAGTATTTGACATACATAGATCAAACTTTATTATACCGATCGACTTAGAATCACTTTCTGAGACGATTTAGCGATGTGCCTCTTTCCGTCCTTCCATGTGTCCATGTAAACTTTTTAATCAAACTACAGGTCGCAAATATGAATATATTTTGATGAAGGAAAAATAGGATATATTTTTTTTTAGATTTTTCTGGTAGGCGTGGCACCTCCCATATAAAGTGAATTCATAACATCTAATTTTAACATATAATATCTGCAGTATTTTATGACAGCAAGAGCTCTGGAACTATTCACATGTACATATTAAACTAATTTGAATAGTTGCGAAAAAAATGAGCGGGATCGGGCCAATGGGTATGGCGCCCACCACACAAAGTAAATATTTAATGTCATATATTTTTTTTTATTTTATTAATAGATTTTGTATATACGTATTTAATTCATTTAATTCATTTACAATATGATTAATATCTAAATCTATATATGGCATAACATAATTGTTGTAAGCCAGATTGGCACTAATATAGGCAAGCAAATTTCATTTACATAGTAATGATTTTTTATTATTTTTAATAAAAATATCGAGGTAATTTGTAAGTTTACATTTTCATGGAGGATCAAAAAATAAATTCATTTAAAATAAATCTTCTATATCTTAAACAAACTTCTATATATTTATACAGGGAGAAAAAGTTGAAACCATTTAGTATACATATAACTTCATTTAAATTTAGTATGGATTTACCAAAATATTGTATTCTAAATTCTTTGTATATGGGGCAAACGCCGATGAAGTGAAGTGTGTTTTCCAAAGCATCTAAATTGCAAATTGTACAAATACCAGTAGCGTTATTTTTGAAGGACCTTGCATTCAAGACTAATAAGCCACCTCTAGCCCTTATTATTAAACTGAGTGTACGAGAAGTGAAACTTGAATTATATAATGATGAAATATTGTAATCCAGTTTTGCATATAGATCATGAAACTGTGAACTTGAAGCATTTTCAACATAATCATTACGTTCTTTGATTTTAAGTTGGTTTAATATAAGTTTCCACTGTCTACTTAGTGGTGTTATTGAATTAACAGGGGTAAATTGTATATTCTGACAAAGATTTTCCCACTCCTTAGCCCAATAGCTCTTAATTATAAGAGAGATACGGAAAACGTCGCTAAGATCTACAGACATACGGTTGACAAACACAAACGTTTAAAACAAAAGTTAGTTGACAATTACACTGTGTAAAAGAAGGTTACAACTCAAACAAATCAAAAATTTGTTTTTAAAGTAAATATAATTTTTAAATGATTTTTATTGTTTTTTGTTAATGATCAATTCAAAATTATTTGTGTTTTTAATTTTATTTTTATTGTTATTTATCAGATTATCCCTGATGATGATCAACAAAGTTGATAGAAATATATTGGAAAGGAATATTGTTATAAATATTGTTTAAAAATTAATAATAAAAAAAAAAAAAAAATAAAAAAACTTGTTTTTATTTATTTTTAACAAAATATTTTTTTTTCTATAATTTTTAAAGCGAAAATGCGAGGCTATCTGTGAGAATTCATATTTAGTACTTTATTGATGTAGCAAAGGTGTAGTTTTAAGGTAGATACGTATAGTGACTCTAGGTTTGTTTCTATATACAGCATGTAATTAGGTGTTGCGTTTGAAAGCTACAGCATCGTTTTAATAAAAAATCTAAATAGTTTTTCAACCTCATCATATTTTACATAGCCCCATACTTGTGCAGCATATAGCATAATAGATCTGGAAGCTGCTTGAAATATTTTCAGCTTATTATTTTGAGAAATTTGGGGGTTGTTTATATATTTCGACCAAGTAGAGTTTATCGCCAGCTTCGAGGCAGCTAATTTGTTGTTTAAGTGTTTTCTAAAGCAGAGATTATATGCGATGTCTACTCCTAGATATTTATAGCTGTTCACAATCTCAATACTATTGTCACCAAAAATCCAGTTTAAATTTGATGAGATTCTTGTACCGGAACGAAATACCACTATTTTAGATTTATCTAGATTAACACTTAAGGCCCACGTTGAACAGTAATTATATAAGCAATCAATCATTTTCTGCAGTTCTGTTGAATTATCTGATAAGATAACTAGGTCATCGGCGTAAAGCAGTATTTTAACATTAAAGTCCGCAACATTTACTCCTCCTGGTAACACATCTGCTAAATCATTAACATATAAAGAGAATAATAGGGGGCTTAATGCACAACACTGTTTTACACCTATTTCGACGGCAAAAGGCTCGGAAAAAGAGTTACCATCCCAAATATAACTTTCGGTATCTTCATACAAGTGTAATGTCATATATCTAGAGTACTGTAATAGATAAAGTCTTGGGACTTAGTGTGAGTTCATAAATTAACAACGTTAGTACTCGGAAAAAATAGGTGAAATCAATCCAGTGGGCGGGGCACTCACATGGTAAGTATCTAGAGTACTATGTGTAATGGTGCGGCGTTGGTGGAAGATCCGCTTCCGTTTCCCTGAGCCTTTGCTGGTCGCACGTGCTGGCGTAGGGGCCTAGCTCGCCGGATGGGTGGGGTCTTGCTCAGGCCCAGGGAAACCGCACTACAGATTTTCACGTGCGATTTATAAAAAAAAACTGTCAAAAAAACGGATATGAAATGGATGGATGGCCATACTTACCTTGGGATTGGGGACTAGGTGTTCTGCCCCTTTTGCCCTCCCTACCATGTTACCTCGACTCCATCTCAATTGGAGGTAACCCACAGCAATGATAAGAATTGGTTTTTTTTGGTTTTCTACATTGGTTTAACAAAAAAAATTTATTTAACCTTCATTTAAGGTTTCAAAATTTAAATTATACATATTTAGCAAAACTTATTTAATTTTTTTTTTTTATATTTTAGCAAAATTTTACCTTTTAGAAAAATTTTCAGTTTAGCAAAATTTTATTTCTTAGCAAAATTTTAATTTTAGGGAAATTTTAATTTTAGGAAAATTTTTAAATATAGCTCAATTTTAATTTTAGGAAAAATTTTAATCATAGCATAATTCTGTTTTAGGAAAATTTTAGATTTAGGGAAATTTTAAATTTAGTAAAATTTTTAATTTTAGCTTAATTTTATTTTTATTTAGGAAAATTTTTAGATTAATTTTATATTTAGCAAAGTTCTTAATTTAGAAAATTTTTAGTTAAATTTTAGTTTAAATTTATATTTAGAAAAAATTTTTATATATAGAAAATTTTTATATTTCGAATATTTTATATTTTGCGAATTTTGACATTTCGAAAATTATATATTTATTTAAATTTTATAATTAGAAAACTTTTTTATGTAATTTTGGAAAAATTTTGTATTTAGGTAAATTTTTATATTTAGAATACCTTACACTTAGCAAATTTTAATGACAAAAATTTGGTTTAATTAGAAAACCTCACATTTAGAAAACTTTTAAATTCTAATTAGAAAAATCTTAAAAAAAAATCTCTTAAATTTCTATAATTTTAAATTTAGGTTAATTTTAAATTTTTATTTCTAGCAAAATTTAATTTTAGGGAAATTTTAAATTTAGGAAAATGTTAATTTTAGAAAAATTTTAAAGTATAGCATAATTTTAATTTTAGGAGAATTTTTAAATTTAGCTTAATTTTATCCATATTTAGGAAAATTATTTTAATTTATGAAATTTTTAGTTTTAACAAAAATTGACTTTTAGCACTATTTAAGTTTTAGGAAAATTTTTAATTTTTAGGAAAATTTTTAAATTTTAATAAAAATTTTTAATAGTAGAAAAAATTTTTAATAGTAGAACAATTTTAATATTAGCAAACCTCATATCTAAAAATATTTGATATTTAGTTTAAATTTATAATTAGAAAAAATTTTGATTCATAATTAGAAAAATCTTTAAAAAAATATTGTTAATTTATAGTTAGACAAATCTTAGAAAATTTATTTAATTTAGATTTAAGAAAACATTTTAATTAGTGTCTTTTAATTACCGCCATATGGTTGTAGGTGTTGAGGATGAAGCTGCTGCCGCCAGACGCCGTGGTTGTGTGTCGCAATATGCAATTAAAAAAATCGGCCATAGCTGCATTAATAACGATATTGTTGCTGATTTCCATACAAAATGTTTATAATTCCTTAATTTGGTTTAATCAACTTGTGTTGTTCTATATTTTTATATTATTTTTCAATTATTTATTTATTTTTTTTTTTTTAAATGAATCGCAATCACGCAATTAGATTATTAATAGGGTGGGTAGCTGTACCTTTTTTTCCCAAGACGAGATGTGAAAACAATATGATTTGTTATAGTTTCAGTATTTTGCAGAGAGTGTAGTTGAAATTTATTAAATACACTTATGTCAATTACTCTCGTTTGTACAGTCATTGATTTATATGATTCACAAAAATTTTATTTTTATTTTTACATCTATAATCATTTTATTTTAACAGTTGCTTTATTTTCCAGTTTTTTTTTCCAATTTTAGATTTCTTAAATTTTCGTTTTGTTTTTTTTTTTTTCAAACTATATTTAAGTCTTATTCTTTTATTTTCACTTTCTTAAAAATCTATTTTAACTTTACTTTTATTTTCAATTTTTAAACTCTATATCTTAATTTTACTTTAATTTAATTTTAATTTCACGTTACTTATTTTTAAATTTAAATCTTTTTTTTTCTTATGTCTTTTCTTATTAAAATTAAATTAAAACTACATTTTAACTTTTAAACGGAGGTTTTTCCTCAACCATCTAATTCAACAAACAAAATTCAACTCCCAAAACTTGAATCCTTTTTTTTTCTCTGGATTATTTCATTTTATTTTTTTAAACGTGCAGGCACTTGAACTGTATGTTTTTTAAATTTTTTGTTTAATGTCTTAACTTTAACATTTTTACTTAATTTTGTCTTTAGATTTTAAATTTCTTTACTTTATTTTAATTTCTTGTCTTAAAATTTTTTTTTTTATCTTATTTTTTTGTCTTTAAACTTTCACTTTAATTTCTTAAACTTAAATTTTCTTAACTTAATTTTTTCTTAAACTTAATTTTTTTGAAGGTTTTTCCTCAACCTTTTCTTTGCACAACTACATTTCAACTCTTAATGTCATTTCTTTCTTAAAACTACATTTTAAATTATTAATTTTAATTTCAGGTTTTTCCTCAACCTTGTTCTTCCAAAACAAAGCTTCAACTCCTCGACTTAAATTTAACTTTATTACATTAACCTTCTCATCATCATTCATTCATCTGCAGATAAAAACCTGTTTATTAAAAAAACAAAATCACCACCAATTCATTGAGAACATTCATATGCATTCATAATATTCTCTAGTATTTATAACACTCTCACTCATATATGACTATGAGAGCAAGTGAGATCAATACAAGAAAATACGTGGTTTGACCAGCATGATTGCATATGAATGTGTTCATGATTTCATACAACACAACGAAGAGAAAAATGCCATCAACATATTACCATATAAGGTGTTGTTTATATGTACATACTTGAACTTGAAAATAATTTCAAGATCAAGGTTATTATTTTTTTCTTCTTTCTTATTCTGCTTGTAACAGAAATTCTTTTGTTACAGTAAAGCGCAAAACAGATCACCGTCACATATGATGGCCAGAGTCTTGAGACTTTCTGCACATCATTTGGTTGTTAATGTAAGTGGTCGCACCGAAAATGGGCGCGATCAAACCAGTGGGCGTGGCACCTCCCATACATGGTAAATACATATCATCATCAAATTCTTGAAACTTTCTTTACATCAATTGGTTGTTAATGTGAGTAGTCTCACCAAAAATGGGAGGGATTGGGTTAGTGGGCGTGGCACCTCCCATACAAAAAATACTATCTGGAGTACTATAAACCCGACAGTCCTGAAACCAGGTGTGAATTCACAAATAATGGGTGTTAGAAGTGATGTGAAAAATGAGTGGGATCAAACCAGTGGGCGTGGAACCTCCCAAGCATAGTAAATACATATCATCATATATCTAAAGTACTATCATGATCAGAGTCTTGAAATTTTTGGTACGTCAATTGCCTGTTAATGTGAGTAGTCGTACTAAAAATGGTGGGCGTGGCACCTCTCATACAAAAAATGTTATCTGCATTACTATAAACCCGATAGTCTTGAAACTACGATAGAGTCCACGAATGATGAGTGCGAGAAGTTATATGAAAAATGGGCGGGATCAAACTAGTGGGTGTGGCACAGCCCATACAGAGATGCAAAGAAATAAGTTATATGGCAAAATAACGTATACCGGGTCAGCTAGTTCTTAATAAACAAGGCTGTTGCAATTATCTTTCTCAAATTTTTTTCAAAAGAGTTAGTGAGAAATTCGGCTGCTAGCAGCGAATTTCATTTGCATTAGTTGTGGCCGCAGAATTTAGTTGTGACAACCACTAGTCGGTTGTAAGAACCCCGAATTTTCAGTTGAAGCAACCTCACTGAATGTGTAAAGCAAAAATTTTTGGTTTAGCATGTAATTTTTAAGACTTAACGAGTTTTCCAGGCAACTTGATAATAAGAACTGGAGTGTAAAATCAATTATCCGTATTATCGTTAAATGTATATTAGTATTAAATATGGATGAATAACTAATAAATATACAAATTCATTTAAAATTGATTGACTTACTTATATACATAAATATTACATAGTCTGAAGCAATTAATACATTAATATGTATTTTTGACAGCATATGCTCTGCAATTTTCAATTTAATCTGTCAAACAATAAAATATTCGTTAAATTACGACAATTATGCTAATATTTTTGATTACTTTGCATCACTTCACTTCAATCCTCTTACCAACATATACAAGCAGATTTGTCAAAATAGCAATATCGTTTGATACTTCACAAGCTTTCAGACAACAATAAAGCCAGCAACGAAAGCAACATCAATTGCTACAACTACAGCAATACCAACAACAAATATAATTATGAAAAACGATATGTCTATTTAAACACGTACACATAAATTTTCAAATACCAATATTGTATTCCAACAAATCTTAAGAGAAAATTATAAATTAAGTCAAATTGTACACTCATAGAACAAATTTTGTGAATATGAACAGAATTAAATAATAGAGATTTGACAGATATTTAACAATATATCTTGAGATTTTTTAAGAAAATTTGCAAAATTATCTCTTGGATAAATGACAAAAAATTTAAACATTATTATTATCAACAATTTTTCCTGAGTGTTGTGCATGTAAACAGTCAAAGACCAAGGAAATGTTAGTTGTTAATATGAAGACTTCTGATGATGTGCTGCAAATATAATATATTTATCTACAATGTATTATTGTTTTAGCAGAAAATTTGAATATAATCGTCATTATCATGCAAATGTAATAATAGCCAAATCAACTCAAATTAAACCAAACCGACAAACATACTTAACAACAACATTTTTGACCAAATAAACATAAAATATGAATTATTGTATGTGTATTCGCATACATCATTACATATGAGTATATTCGAATATACTATATACGTGTGTTCTTCAAGTAAATTATTGAAGATATATTACTATTTTCCAAATTGCATATTTGTAGGGATTGACTCTGGTGGGTCGGAGTTGGAAATAAATCAAGCATAGACTATAAATTATCAAAATTTAGCCAAAGGCAGAAAATTCATATTAATATGAATGTATTCGTACTACTGGTTTTCAATTTCCCCCTAGTGTTTGCCAATGGAAGCCTATTAGAAGGAGTTCAGAGTTATATAGAGATATGTATGCAAATAACTAAAATCCAAATGATACTGTCGTATCAAAGTCTCTTTATTTTTGGTTGTAGCATTTCGATTATTGAATTTTTTTTGTAGACATTTGCCTTATTGCATTTATATTAAGATATGCTCTGTATCTTGAAATACAATCAATCGCATGCTTTTTTTTTGATTAAGTTTTGCGTAGATCTTTATGTAATTTATATATAAAACATGAAAATTATTGTATTTGTAACAGTTTGATGCTTATGAAATTGGCAAATTGCATTATAATTTAATTGTATATATGTACATAGAAACAAACGAACATACTTATGGCTCAACATATGTGAGTGCGTTCATTTGCATAGCTGATGTCGAAAGTTTTATGCCTTTTGGAGCAGAGTATACATTCTTTAGACCGACTTAAATTGGAAAATTTCAAAAGGATGTTTTGATAAAATTGATTTCTTAATTTTTGCCATCTTATGATTATAAAGCCATCCTGATAATATAGAAGCTTGGATCTACGATTCCTTTTTTCCCTTTCCTGCTGCTTATTGAATTTCAGCACTTTGAATTGAATTGGTCTATTATTACCTTTAAGTTGGCTGTGTTTTCTGATTCCCGACTATATCTGGGAATAAGGCACATGTGAGCTGTTTTGTTATTCTCCAAGAAATTCTCATAGATTTGTCGTATATTTGATTTGTTTCTTCTAAGCCCGTGCTGATCATCCCAAATCCATGTAGTGGCATTTACATCTGCCAGTATTTTAATACAAAGCTAAGAAATTGAATAAAGAAACGACATTAAGTTAAATATACATAACTAAGGCAAGTCCACAAAGAAACTGCGTTAAAAAAAAAAGATTGCTTGGCAACCCCTTGTGCTTTCGATACAAAATAAGTAACAGAATCTGTCTAAAAAATTCCAATAGAAATTTCCTTAAACCACAACGAAAGGGGGATGACTAGCAATCTGGAATCAAAAGTTGTAGAAAAAATCCGATAAAAAACGGGTAAGAAAATTATAATCGGTCTAGACCGACTATACGATACGCTATGCTATGAGTTTAGAGACCCTATCTCAGTCATGGCCAAACTACGGCCTGCGGGCCACATAAGGCCCGCCAACATACTTTGTGTAGCCCGCTGTGTATAATAAAAAAACAGTTTATATGGGACGCTTAATTAATAAAAATTCAAAATATGATGTTCGTTTTTTCCAAAACTTCTATATTGAACTTGAAACTGAAACTTGGGGGGAACAAAAAGAAAAGTCGATAGTGAGTGTCGTGTATTCAATGAATATTGGAAATGAAAATATTTTTTTACGGTGTTTAGGAATTAAACATTATGCCTAGTTTGTCGAGCAGCGGTTGCAGTTATACAAAAGTACAATTAAAAGAGACATTTCTCTAAATCTGAGTTATGAAGGGCATAAAGCCCATGCCATGAATCTCGGAAATGTATTGACAAGCTAGCAAAATATTTTCACACGGCAAGATAAACTGCAAGAAGCAGCTACAAAAGCTAGCCTTTTTATACCCTATACCACTATGTGGTTTGGGTATAATGACTTTGTGCTGCTGTTTGTAACAACCAAAAATATTTGACCTAGACCCATCTTTAATTATACCGATCGAATCAGAACCACTTTCTGAGTTGATTTAACAATGTCCGTCCATCCGTCCGTCCGTCCGTCCGTCCGTCCGTCCGTCTGTGTGTCCATGTAAACCTTGTAATCAAACTGCAGGTCGCAAATACGAATATATTTTGATGAAATTTGGTATATAAGCTTTTATCGGCTATGGGATGAACGCTGTTGAAATTGGTGGGAATCGGTCCATGTTCAGACCTAGCCCCCATACAAATTACCCATATGAAATCGACATAAATTGCCATAAGATCCAAATTGTCATATAGATCTTACTCAAATTGGGTTTGTATGCATTCATTACATCCATTAATGAGTAGTCCAAAAATGATCCCTTTGACCCCATATAGAGCTGCTTCCCGATCTTCACTTAAATCTATTAAAAAACAAAAATATTGCACTGATTCTTCTCAAATTTTGTTTGTATATATTTTTGCAAAATACAAGAGACTTTACCAAACATGATCAGGATCGGTCCATTTTTGGACCAAGTCCCTATATAGATATAGCATCCGATATGAACTTTTTCATATCTGCAGCCAAAAAAATTAATAAAAATCCCACTCAAATTTGGTTTTTGCTTATTTTCTATGTCCAGTTAGTTGGGCCTAAGAGATAGGGTCTCTAAACGCATGGTATAGGATATCGTATAGTCAGTCTAGACCCACTATAATTTACTTGTTGTTTTTACAATATTACGAAACACGGTAAACCCTTTTCAGATGGTGATTTTATAAAAGACTAGTTGACCCGGTGCGCTTCGCTACCCCTGAATTGTAGTTGTAATGAGACAGATTTTTTTTTTTTTTCATTTTATTCAAGTGCTGTAATATATACAATAGCTGACCCGGCAAATTTCGTCCTGTCTTCAAAGGTGGTAAATTAAAAATTTATAATTTTCAGGATAGATGGTTCTGTATTTAAATATTTAAATTGAGAAAATAATTGTGTTACAAAAGTATGTTTATTTAAAAGAATGCTTTAAATATTATTTTTGTTAAGTTTTTAATGATTATTTTAATAAAGTCAATTTAATTGAGATTTTAAATTACTGCAACGCTTTCAGATGTACAACGTTCTTTATTTGTCTGTCGGGAGCGTAAACAAATAACGCCGATAGTTTGCCTACTCGAGAATATGCCACATAGAGCTGGCCATGAGAAAAGCATGGATACTCCAAATTGATGCCACAAATTTTTAAAGACTGTCCCTGCGCCTTATTAATGGTCATTGCAAATGCAAGTCTAACTGGAAATTGAAGGCGTTTGAAATCGAATGGCAAATCATTCGGAATTATTGGTATTCGTGGGTTCAGTACGTCTTCACCCTTGTACTTTCCCTTCAGAATTGTTCCTGCAATGACGTTTGTCATAAGTTTGTGCCATTGCAAAGTCGAGGCTGATTGATATTACGCATCATTATAACTACGGATCCAACCTTCAACTGTAGATCATGTAGCGGCAAACCTGAAAACTCGATTGAATTTAAAAACTCTGTTGGATAATTGACAAAATCCTCCTGATTCATGATAGTGTCAATTGATTTGTAAGACACTATTAGTCCTTCATTGGCCATTTGAATCATTGCATTTATCTCATCGACGTCTTTGTTTTTAGCGGCTAATATTGCTCATTATCCTAGCCAATCGTGATTCCTGTAATGCTGGGGAACACACAATGAATTAGCTCTTCTTTTGATTCAGTGAAATTGCAGAAGTCATTAGGTAACTTTATTAAAGCAGTCGTAACGTTGATGGGAATTTTTCCATTTCCAATATCCAATAATTGCACCGAAAAAACATCTGCTGAGGGATCGTTTTGCAGTTGGATTCGCATATTTGTTGTGAGTTTCAGCGTTGTAACATGTCTCCACAAATTGGATGATTTTAGACATGCATTAATTTGATCAGCTGCAGTTGACCGTGGAATTACCGGTAATGTTTGGTGAAAATCGCCTGCCAACAGTATCAGGGCACCACCACAAAGATTTCGATTATCTCGCAGATCTTGTAGTGTTAATTGCAAAGCTTGCAATGATTTTTTGTGTGCCATTGTACACTCGTCCCACACAATCAGTTTGCATTGTTGCAAGACATTTGCCATTCCGGATGTCTTCGATATGTTGCATGTTGGTTGGTCGTTAATCTGCATGTTCAATGGCAGTTTAAGTGCCGAATTCGCAGTTCGTCCGCCATCCAATAAAGTTGCAGCAATACCTGAGGATGCGAGGGCAAGTGCAATGTGATTTTGCGATGTTATAGTTGCTAATAACAATGAAATCAAAAATGTTTTCCCTGTACCTCCAGGAGCATCCAAAAAAAATATTCCACCAGTTCCATCGTTCACGGCTTTCATTATTGTATCGTAGGTATATTTCTATTGGGGATTAAGTTTCTCGATGTCCGATTGAACATTATTGTTATTATTGTTATTGTTATTATTATTATTATTATTATTATTATTATTATTATTATTATTATTATTATTATTATTATTATTATTATTATTATTATTATTATTATTATTATTATTATTATTATTATTATTATTATTATTATTATTATTATTATTATTATTATTATTATTATTATTATTATTATTATTATTATTATTATTATTATTATTATTATTATTATTATTATTATTATTATTATTATTATTATTATTATTATTATTATTATTATTATTATTATTATTATTATTATTATTATTATTATTATTATTATTATTATTATTATTATTATTATTATTATTATTATTATTATTATTATTATTATTATTATTATTATTATTATTATTATTATTATTATTATTATTATTATTATTATTATTATTATTATTATTATTATTATTATTATTATTATTATTATTATTATTATTATTATTATTATTATTATTATTATTATTATTATTATTATTATTATTATTATTATTATTATTATTATTATTATTATTATTATTATTATTATTATTATTATTATTATTATTATTATTATTGTTATTATTATTATTATTATTATTATTATTATTATTATTATTATTATTATTATTATTATTATTTTTTGTCTACAAACCATTCGGGGACAACAGTGAACAAAATTAAAAACGAATCAGCCAAATCCGTCACTCCGTTCTTTAGTTATGCTGTCACAAACACAAGCCAACTCATTTTTATATATATTAGATTGTATGGTAGGTGTTTCAAAATTTCTGTGTCCACAACTAGGTTAAAAATTTTAAATTATGTCCCTGTCAAGGCAAACTGTTATGCGAAGAATTAAGCAAATCAGTGATAATTTAATGAGCAGCTGTCACAAAAATTATTAAATAAAAATAGACCATACTGTCTATAGCTTTAGACTAGAGCTGCGATATAAAAGATATTGCACAACTACTGATTTTTGTTCGGTCAATTAATGAGGAACTTGAAATTACACAGGAGCTCTGGAAAATAGAACTACCGGTGCAGAACTTTTTAACGAAGGTGAAAAATGTCTTTTGAAATGTAATATTAAATGGGAAAATCTTGTTAATGTGACTACCAATGGATTCCCGAATTTAACGGGTTCAAATATAGGCCTGCTGAAAACAATTCAAGAAAGTTTCACACGATTGATCCAAATAAACAGCTTAATGTGATTCACTGTATTATATATCAACACGCATTGTGTAAAAATGTTTTAAAAATAGAACATGTAACTGGTAAATTTTCTTCGATCAAAAGGTATAAGATACAGACAATTTATATCTTTGCTTGAAGAGCTCGACGCTGACTACTCAGCCATGTTCGATGGTTAGGCTTTAGTAAATTTCTGCGACAGGTATGGGATCTTAAAGAAGAAATAATAACCTTTTTATATTACCCGAAAAGGAATACTTTCCTGAGTTTAGCCTTTTCAGTCGATCTTACATTTTTTACGTCCTTTAACAAATGAAATTAATCGAAGATTTAATTGTTTTCGTATAATTGAAAATGATTTGTCAATTATTCGTATTCCAATTGCTACTAATGTCTAGTGATGCAAGTGATATTTACCTGGTGCGGCTATGCAAGATTTATTTAATCATCAAACGGGCAACTTACTAAATTTTTATCGCCTTCTATCTAAATAAAGAAAAATACTAAAATATTCGAAATTTTGCAAAAAAAAAAAAAAATGTTGTTTACAATGAACCAAAATATAAGTCCATCGCGATTTAGGACAAGTGATGAACATTTGTATGCAATACTAAGAATTTTGAACAAGTAATTTTGATTCAGATATTGAAAAATTAAGCACTAATTGTAAACGACTAATTTATCGCATTACGTAAAGACTTTCTAATTAAATTTGACTATTTTCTTGCTAAAAATTTAAATTAACTGTTGAGAATCAATTTGTTTACATATTTATTTATTCATACTTTGTAATAAAACACTTGTTATGTTTCTGTTTTTATAGACACATATGCATTGATTTATATTTTAGTTTTTAGTCAAATAGAAAAAATAAAATTTCATTCACATTTATCTATACCATAGAAAACAAGTCTTTTTCTCTGCTAACAGGTTATGGGCCCAGAACCATAACTAAATAATTAAATTATTGGTTGTTAGTTATTTTCGTAGATTTACATCGTTTTCTGGAACGTGTGATTGCTGCAAATAAGCTAATGGAGGAATTCAAGATCAGCAAATTGGAAGGTTTAGAAGGATGGACCCTGTGGAAATTCCAGATAAAGGTGGTACTACGTGCTAGTAACCTTTGGAATATTGTAAATGGAGTTCGCGAAAAGCCTGAGGAAGCTGGTGATGATTTAAATAGCTGGAATTTTGCAGACGCCAAAGCTCAAAAAACTCTGGTGATATCCATGGGTGAGGAGCCAATGTTGCATATACTAAGTTGTGATTCAGCGGCAGCTATGTGGTCTATTTTCGAAAGCATATACGAACAGAAATCTGAGACGTCGATACATTTGCTTCAACAACAATTTTTCCAATATGAGAAAGTTCCTGAAGTACACATTTCTAAATTACAGAAGATGGCAAAGCAGCTTGAAGATCTTGGTGAGAAAATTTCAAATAATATGCTTATAACCAAGATTTTGATGACGTTGCCGGAAGGTTTGAAACATTTCTTTGCATCATGGGAAGCTACGGTTAAAGAGGAACGAACTCTAAAAAATTTAACATCAACCCTCGAAGTCCGAAGCCTTTGTAGCAAAAAGAAATTTTAAGAAAAATTTCAAAAATAGTCAACAAAATCAAAATGGTAACAAGAATTTAAAAGGTAAATGCTTCATCTGTAATAAATTCGGACAGTGGAAACGAGATTGTCCCAACAAAAATTTTAAGAAGTCTGGCGGAGGCGATGCTTTTGTCGGAGAGCATTTGTTCGTTGTTTCTTCAGAAGAAAATGGATGGCATGCTGATTCTGGTGCAAGTGATCACATGTCAAGCAGAAAAGAATGGTTTCAAAATTATGTTCACTTTGACACCCCAAAAAGTATAAGAGTTGGAAATGGTGCTGTCATTCGTGCATTTGGTAAGGGTGATGTTTATGTAAAAGCATTTGATGGTAAGGTCTGGAATAGCAAATATATGTCTAACGTTCTTTATGTACCGCAAATCAAACTAAATCTTTTTTCTACAAATGCATGTCTGGATAAAGGGTATACTATGGAAGCCGAAGCAAACGAATGCGTATTTAAACGTGAAGGCAAAATTTATCTTAAAGGAATAAGAGAAAATTCAAGACTCTTTAAGTTGCTGCTAAAAGTTCAAGAAGTAGAAGTTAAAACAAATGTTGCAGTAAAAGGCAGTTCTTTGCAACTATGGCATGAAAGAATGTGCCATCAGGGCAAAGATCACATAAAAGATGTGTTGATGCGGCACAATATTAAATATTCAGGTGACGATTTCTTTTGTGAAGGGTGTATAATGGGTAAGCAGCATAGAATGCCATTTGCTGAAAGTCTAAACAGAGCCAAAGAAGTCGGAAGCCTGTTGCATACTGATCTTTGTGGACCGATGCAAGAAAAATCGTTTGGTGGATCTCGTTTTATGGTTGTTTTTCGAGATGACTTTTCAAACTATCGTTACGTTTACTTCATCAAAGCCAAATCCGATGTACCGAAAGTAATATCTAAATATTTTGATCAAGTGGAAGCAGATACAGGTGCGAAGGTTAAAATATTACGGTCAGACAATGGCTCGGAATACGCTAATAAAGAGATATGTAATATTTTACGTAAATACAAAGTTATACACCAAAAATCTACGCCATATACACCGGAACATAACGGTAGAGCCGAAAGAGACATGAGAACTTTGGTAGAAGCAGCTAGATCTATGATACACAATAAGAATCTTAATATTAATTACTGGGGAGAGGCAGTTAATTGTGTCGTATTTACATTAAATAGAACAGGAAAGAGTCCACAGAAAGACAAAAGTCCTTTTGAGTTGTGATTTGGAAAAACTCCCAATACTTCTATGTTTCATGTTTTTGGTTCAGATGCATATGTTCATGTTCCACAAGAAAAACGTAGAAAATTGGATCCAAAGTCCAAGAAAGGTGTTTTCGTTGGATATCAAGACAACTGTTAGGGTTATCGAATTTGGATACCTCTTGAAAAACGGTTAGAAATTTCACGAAATGTCATTATTAGAGAATCTGAAAAGGAGATTATAGTGCGAGAGAATTTCGTGGATTGTACTAATCATGACATTGTGGGGGAGAATAAATCTATGGAAAAACCTACATTAGAAATTGAGTCTACAGAGGAATTTGCGGATGCTCAAAATGACTTAGAAGAACAAAATACAGTTATAGACAACGATCATGAAGTACAAGGTAGTCGGTACAATTTACGTTCAAGAAAGAAGAGTCCGATTCAGAATATTATAAATTGTGCAACAATGGCCGATTATGATGAACCTCAGAACTACCAAGAAGCAGTAAATAGTAATCTTAGGTTGCAGTGGAAGCAAGCCATGGATGAAGAGTATGAATCTATTTTGGCTAATGAAACTTGGAACTTAGTACAGCTACCTAAAGGAAAAACAGCAATATCTAACAAGTGGGTATACAAAATAAAAAGAAACCAAGATGGTGATATTGAACGATTTGAAGCGCGGTTAGTTATACGAGGTTTTACCCAAAAGCAAGGAATAGATTACGAGGAGACTTTTGGTCCAGTAGCAAAATTTACTTCTATTCGAACAATTTTAGCCTTGAGTGCATCCCTAAATTATTTTATCACACAATTTGATATAAAAACAGCTTTTTTGTATGGTCAACTTGAGGAAGATATATATATGCATCAACCTATCGGAAATGATGATGGTAGTGATCAAGTCTGCAAACTTTATAGAAGTCTCTATGGACTTAAACAGGCATCCAGATGTTGGAACAAAAGGTTCACAGAAATTCTGAAGAAGTTTAATTTTAAGGTAAGGAATGCAGATTCTTGTGTCTTTACTGGGGAAATTAAAAAAAGGAAAATCATACTGGCTATGTACATTGATGATGGTATAATTGCTGCAGAATTAAAAGATGTAGCTGAAGAGTTTATAAAATGTTTGAGGTGCGAGTTTGACGTTAAAGTATTTAGTTTGCTCTTTTATTTAGGAATGGAGATAATACAACAACCGAACAAGATATGTGTTCGTCAAACTGCATATGTAAAGAAAGTGCTTCAAAAGTTTAATATGCAAGATGCTAGAATAGTGAATACACCTGCTGAAAATGTTAAAGCATCAAATATCGATTCACATAATGTCAAGTTTCCATATCGAGAAGCAATTGGATCTCTTATGTATCTCGCAATAGCAACAAGACCAGATATTGCATTTGCTGTTTCATATGCAAGTCGTTTTATGGATTACTTTAATCTTGAACATGTTGCTGGACTGAAGCGTATTTTTAAATATTTGTGCGGAACTATTGATCAAGGAATTGAATTTTCAAAATCTAACAACTTATCTTTAATTTGTTATTCAGATTCAGATTATGCTGGGGATACGGAAAATAGACATTCAACTGGTGGTTTTGTTACAATGATATCGGAAGGTCCGATTTCATGGTCGTCAAGAAAACAGCAGACAATAGCGCTCTCTACTACCGAAGCGGAATACATGGCAGCCTGTGAATGCGTTAAGGAGCTAATTTGGGTGCAACGGTTGTTAAAAGATATTACTGGTGATAACCTTCAACCCCCCATTTTATGTTTGGATAATCAAAGTGCCATAAAGCTTGTTAAGAATCCACAGTTTCACAAACGTACGAAGCATATTGAGGTAAAGTTCCATTTCATTCGTGGGGTATATGAAAATAAAGGTTTTCAACTTAAGTATGTGCCAACAACAGAACAATTGGCTGATATTTTTACAAAGCCGCTCTTAAAGCAACAATTTAATAACATAAAGAAATTACTAAATATTAATTGATGTAAATGGGTGAATAATTATTTAAACAAAAGTGGAAGTGTTGAGAATCAATTTGTTTACATATTTATTTATTCATACTTTGTAATAAAACACTTGTTATGTTTCTGTTTTTATAGACACATATGCATTGATTTATATTTTAGTTTTTAGTCAAATAGAAAAAATAAAATTTCATTCACATTTATCTATACCATAGAAAACAAGTCTTTTTCTTTAATTCAGCTTTAAAAAAAAATTTATTTTTTTTGGCCCCCGAGTAATTTTCTAATTAAATAATGGCCCGTCAGCCGAAAACTTTGGCCATGTCTGCCCTATCTCTTAGGCCCACTAATAAGATATAGAAAATATGAAAAATTTCTAATCGGATGCTGTATTTATATGGGACCTAAGTTGAAAAATGGACCGATCCTTAGCATATTAGGTAAGGTAACTTATTTTTTGCAAAAACTCATTCTACCCTAACTACATAGTGCTATAAGGTTTTATAAAGATAGGACATTGGTCGTCACACTATTTAGAAAAATTTAGTTTTCCAGTTCTTTGAGCTAAAGCCCAAAAAATGACCTTTTAATACAAAAATTGATAAGGGTATACTTTTCCATTTAAAACTTTTTGTTGTACTGTTTAAAAGGTATAGGCAACCCTTAATGAAATTTACATTCCATTCTCCATTTGATGTCTTAAGAATGGAGAATGGAATGTAAATGGAGAATGGAATGTATTTTGAATACCAAAAGTCAATAAGTTTATGATTTACTGAAATTTTGCGATATATAGTATATATGGTAAATTTCATTTAAATCGTACTCGTAGATGACAATTTCGAAAATGCCAGTTTTCTGTGTTTTTTGACAATAATTCTCCCTACCTATGTTATTTTCATGTCTTTAGGTGGTAAATATTTGTTTCTTAATTTTTTCCGGTCTAATAATATATACATATATCTTTTTTTAATTCTGACATTACCTTAAAAAACTTATTTCATGTAAGTGGACTAATAATTGCCTAGCTTTTGGAGTTTATATATTTATTATTATGAGTTAACTTAACTTTTTAAGTCCCCTATGCAAATTTTGCTCAAATTTGCATAAGTATTTCGATTATCAACAAATTTACATAACTTAAAAATTTTTTGTATGATTGCTTTCAAAATTGGTAGAATTTTTATAAAAACACGTTGCAGTTATAATCAAAAATAAAAAAACAAAAAAAGAAAAACAAATCTACTACAAGTACATACAAAATTTCAATAAAAACCGTAATCAATTTTTATGTTCAAAGAACATCTAGATTCTAGAACATCTATCATAAAATTCAACTCCTACTCTTTATCCTTCATTCTCGCTCTTGTTCTCATAGTCGTACAATCATTATTATTTATCCATCTTTGAACAAACACACACACGTCTAATACGATATCAAATATTTTTTGTTGTTGATTATCTTTCACTTGGTTTTTATACATGTACAAGTTTTAAACATGTTTAGTGCAAGTACTTTAACAACTGCAACTACATCTACATCTATTACTGATGATGCTGATGCTGATATGCTGATGCTTTTGCTATTAAACAATAAACTTGAAATTTGAACATTTGTGTGTTATCAGCAAAATAAAATCGACATTAAAAAAATGCACAATTATTTCCAATTACAATTTTTGTATATGTATGACAAAAATACAACAATAAAAAATCTCATTATATAAACAATGAACGAGATAGAAATTTTTGTGAATAAAGTTCTTCAAGTGCAATAGCATGATGATGATGATTATGATGTTGATGGGCCATAAAAAGAGCAATTGTGCTGCGTGACAGTGGTATGGATTGCATAAAAGGCTTAATTAATTTAAATTTAAAATGGTTTATTTCAGATTGTGATTGGATTTTCGAGATTGAACTTTCAAGAAAATCCAATATTGATATAGCTCTTAATCTGTAAACTTTTAAGACACACATTTTAATAGTTGGATACAGATCAGAGATCTTCATTACTGGGGTATTGGGATATTTGAGCTGCTCTAGCTCCAGCCACATTTTGAAAGCACGTTTGAAAGCATGTAAAAATATAAAAAGAAGTATTTAATATAATGAGTTTATACTTTTTGAAATATCGTCCTTAAACTTCCCTTGCATCCGACTATCCTACTGTCGGACAGGAATATCCAGGAATATAGACCTTTAATTTTACTTAAATCGGATTGTTCTACTCTTATGTGCTAAGTACTACTCTAAGAAGCTCACCCACTTTCGATATGAATGTATGAAAATAGGCACTCCAGTAAAGTTTGACATCATTTTACAAAAAAATATTTGCAAAAATACACAGCTCTCGAAATTTGAGTACAAATTCTAGGAAATTTGATTTTTTCATTCCATTTTTTCTTTCAATGTTTTTTTAATCCATATCCATACTTCTAAAGTACGTCAACTCAAAATTTAAAAATTTTCAGTAGAGGCAAAAACGGTTTATTAAATATTTGCTGTAAAGAATTGCGAATAATAAGTATACAACAGTAGTTGTTTTTGCGATATTTTCAGTGATCATCAAAAATGACAAGTTTTTTGGTTGAAACTCAAAATATGTCTTTTAGTGAATTCTAAAGAAGCTACTCGTATAACACAAAGAGGGTTACAACTGCATTTTTTTTGCCAAAGACTAGAAAAACCGATGTAAGATTTTTACAGTGGATATATTTGACCACTGTGTATCGTTTTCTTGCAAAAAGTGAAAACACAGGCCTGACTAGCTTAAAAAAAAAAAACACAACAAAGAAAAATTTTGAGTTGACTCACTTTAGAGGTACAGGTGCGATATGTATAAAAAAATTTATGAATATTTAATAAAAATTCATTAAACTGTAAAATTTCATTATAAATATTTGTTGAACACAGAGAAGATATATAAATGTGTTTGTTAACAAATAATTTTATAAGAGCCTAAAGGTATGCAAATTAATTTTAGCCAATTCGTAAATACACACAGCATTATATAATTTTCTATTTGATGCTTAAATATGTGTTTTATGTATGTGTTAGTAGCAACTTTGAACGAACTTTATTCAAAAATACATGTAGCAGCTGGTGCATATCTGTAAATGTGGTGTATTTCTGCAAAGAAATTCTTTTTAAATGGTATATTTTTTTGTAAAAATCTGTTGGTAACTGACTCCTTGATTTTGAAAGTGGTATAAGTCATATATTTCTTGTTTCGAGATATTAAGGGGTATGCATTTTAAAGGATTAAAAATATTTTCGTATTATGGAATAAGATATTTCGACAATTAAATAGTGCCAACAAATAAGTAGTAGTAGTAGTAGTAGTAGTAGTAGTAGTATTTATTTTTTTTTCAGCAATATATATAAAATAATTACAAAATAAAATAAAAGTTAAAAATAAAATAAAAGGTAAAAATAACCATATGCGACTCTGACTATCGTCGTCAGCCGCTTATAATATAAAAATTTAATTTCCTAATCGAGATAAATGTTTTTATGTATTAAACTCTGTTATCAAAAAGTTTCTGTAATTTATACATGTTTTTATATAATTTGCTAAGAGATTCCAATTTGTATTTACACCATTTAATATATTTAAGATTTCGTCTTCTGTAAGGTAAGCTTTACTGAAGTACATAATTCTGAATTCTTT